>CM074919.1:4339938-4361577 GCA_037576815.1 Pangasius larnaudii | reverse complement strand
ACACACACACACACACACACACACACACACACACACACACACACACACACACACACACACACACACACACACCATTATTTTCCCTCTCACCTGTGAATAACAGGAGTTGGAGCAGAGTCATCATCATGTCTGCCGTGTTACTGGGCAACTCAACACTAATAAGTAAAAAAAAAATAATTAGAAAGTGAGCCATGTGTTAGCAGCCTTGGTGAAATAGTGCACAAAATATCCCAGTGTGGGAAGAAAACAACTGCAAGTGCTTTGGATTACATCGTTTCAAAGGAAACTACAACAATTACTGCTCTGAGAACCATCTTCTCCATACATTTGCTTTAAACTCATTAAGTGAGCCTACGTAATTTTACCTACCAAACCCCTCCAAATGGCCAGAAAAATAACTTAACTGTACTAACATGACTTCAAGTGAAATAATCTAATATGATCTAACTAGCGGACCAGAGGTACCTTTGCTCTTTATTAGTAAGCTGTGTTAAAATGATTCTTAGTGACAGATAATTAACCAGAGTGACAACATACATATGATTTATTCTACTTACCAGTAGGAAGGTAGTTTGAAGAAGACAAAAGAAGTAACTCTGCGGCCTCGGAGCTTCTTCCAATCTCTGGCAAGAGATTCTTCTTATCGCGCTGTATGTTGGAGATTAGCTTTCATGCAAAACATCTTTCTCACATGACAGCAACAATGTTTTTCCAGTGCCTTTAGTCCAATGGGCCAGTCCTAATTTCCATCTGATTTCCATAAGGATCAAAAACAAATCTTTTTTTTTTTTTTTTTTTGAATTACAAAAACCTTTTATTTAATGTTCTCTTGTTTTAAAAAAAAATGCATTAAAAATATTTCTGGACCTGAATGATTAATTAAATATCGTGATTGCATCTAATTCTCAGGTAACAAAGATCTATAACAGTGACAAACCATTAAAGCCAGCGCTAGTTCATGTTTCACACTTTGGCTAATCAATGGCTCTCAATTACTTTTGTCTGAATTTGTGGGTAGCCACTAAATTCAGGTCAAGAGCAGAGTGTAGTAATTGGACCTCTGATGGTATTTTTCACTCTAGCGTGGATTAAGACAGGACTTTAACAAGAAAACCTGCTTCCTGATTCATAGCATCAAAGCATCCGACACTAAGATCTACACTGACATCTGGGGGACAATAAAAAAAAAAAAGGGTGAAGGCAGTACGCAAACACACCAGAGCACGAACAACCAGCCATAATAACTTGTATTATTGTAAGTGTTCTATATTTCATTCGCTTTCAAAGGCATATGAAGTTCAGCTTATGAATATAATATTCTTATTTATAATTAAGGCAATAGCATGTGCTCATATCAGGCTATTTGCTTTCTAAAGTTTACTTGATCATTAGTCTCTGCAGATGATATTATATAAACTCCGAGGCCGTGTGTAGGGAAGAATGGGGTCAGGTTTTTCAGTGCTTGATTGTAGTGATGGGAATTTTTTTTTATTCAGCTCACCAATAATAATAGACTCTTTCGGTTCCCAAACTGCTCATTGTCTTTTTTTTTCTTTTTTTGTAAACTGGACAAATTTATTACGACAAAAGTATTATGATCAGTGATTGTCCATCTTTGATTAATCTTTGCTATGGCTGAAATTGTTTGATGAAATGTTACTCTAAAGAAAGAAGTCCAGAAAGAAAGAAAGAAAATTGAGAAAGAAAAAAAATAATAAATCAGCAAAAACGAAAAATAATTATAAAGAAAAAAAAAATCAGAAAGAAAAAAAAAATTCCAAGAAATAAAAAAAAGGAAATTCAGAAATGAAGCAGTTCCAAAAGGATTTCTGACAGAAATAAAAAAAAAATAAATTAAATTAAAAAAAAATCAGAGATTCCTGAATAAATTGTTAATAGAATTTACAAAAGAACGAAAATAAGAATGAAAGAAATTCCAAAATAAATTCCGATAGAAAACAAATCCAAAAGAAATTCAGAAAAAAAGAAAGAAATTCTGAAAATCCAAAACAAAGATGTATAACCGATTTTCATCGAGTTTATGATAAATCACGTCAATTTTGGAGGGAAAAATGAAAGAAATTCCAAAAAAAAAAAAAAAAAAAGAAAGAAATTCAGAAAGAAAGAACTTTTTTTTAAAAATCTGAAAAAAAAAAAGAAATTTCAAAAGAACAAAGTTCCGAAAGAAAAAAATTTCCAAAAAAAAAAAAGACAACGTAAGAAATAAATTCAGAAAAAAGGAAGAAAAAGAAACTAACATGGCACAACCATGAAAACAAAACTTTTTAATTAAAGTCTTTTCATTACAATTACTTACAAAAACTTTACAGTAGGTTAATTACAAAAACAATAAAAGTACACTTAATATGATAAGGGACAAAAGCTGGTCATGAACAAAGACCACTCATGCCATTTAAGTGCAGACTGTGTAATTATTAATTAGACAGGCGAACAGTGGCAAAAGTGTAAATAAAGCAGCTGATACTCCCACGGCACAAAAAGTGGTGCGAGTTCATCAGGCAGATGGCTTCCAGGTGAAGAAGTCGATGCCGCGGAGTTCCTCAGGGAGATATTCTTGGTCCACTGGCCCGCTGAATGCCGGGTTGTATTTGTAGCCTTTAGCGTAGCCTAGCTCCTTCATTAGCTTGGTGGGAGCGTTGCGGAGGTGAAGCGGCACTGGGGGTAAAGGGCCTTTGTGGTTCCTCAGACAGGCCTTAACACTGTTATAAGCTTTATACACTTCGATAGACTTAGGAGCCCTGGCCAGGTAGAGCACACACTGTGCTAAGATTACCTAGACAAGCAGATACATATTTACAGGCAAAGTTCTGACTGACTGCTCCTGATTTTAATCAGTTATGAATCGTGATATAAACAGCCTGCGTAAATTCTTACAAATGCGGAACGGATGTTTACCTCGCACTCGGGCATGCCGATGAAGTGGCAGGCCTGGAACGCAGACACGGCCTGAGGGAGCGCAGCGGGATCGGCCAGACCTTAAACAAGAGCCACACTTTAGAATATTCTACACAGGTGATCTGGAAAAGTTCAATTTTGCAAGCATTTGTAAGACTGAGGCTTTAGAAAGATTACTTAAATTTGACATGATCATGTGCCGTTTTTTTTTTTTTTTTAATTCACATCGAATTTATTTTCTCTCATGACTGACTCACCTACATCCTCACTAGCAAAGCGCACCAGCCTGCGTGCCACGTACAGCGGGTCCTCACCTCCCTCCAACATCCGGCCCAGCCAGTAGAGGGCAGCGTTTTCATCTGAGCCCCTCATTGACTTATGCAGGGCTGAGATGCAGTTGTAGTGTTCCTCACCTGTAAGACAGGTACATACAGAGGATCAACATTTAGCTCTAGAATTTTCCTTTACTGTGTTGCTTGTTAAGTTTTTCCTCCCATGTACTTATTATTGTTTTGCCATCAAATGTGCATAATTTTCTTTTTCCCCTTTTCCATTTTTTTTTTAAATTTACTTGTTTATTCATTCATTTATTCTCTTTCTGCTTTCTTTTTTTCCTTCTTGGTTAGTGTTATTGTTTAAAATCAGACTTGGAATTCGTCATTTAGAGTTAGACTGTAAAAGGAGCGAGCATTTCTATAATGCAGATGGAAGACAAATCCAAGGAACATTTTGGGAATACACCAACTCGATACAGAAAATCGGCATGGACTGGAATGCCGGATCTTACACACAAGCACAAGACCTAAACTATAAACAAGAAGATGTATTTTAAAGGTTATATAGCATTTAACCGTGAGCCGGAGTGTAGATGGAAAACAATGGCAGTGTTACTGTTAAGATCTGATGCAAGTCAAAACCTCGTCTGCTGAATTTTGTAATCATCACTCAAACAGGCGATCACTGCGATAATCAAAATATGAAAAAAACAACAACAACAACAAATGCATGTGTATAAACATTTCTAAGACAGTAAGTGTGGAGCCAGAGACAGACAAGGTTCTTAAGGAGGATACTGGGGATATTATTTACACGTTATTAACATATTCACGATACTGGCTTCATTATTCGTGATTCAATTTAAGTCTCAGTATATTTTGAACAACATCTGAATAAACTTTTTATGTTTGAATCATAAACAATGCAAAACAAGGTGCATTTTTGTCTGTAAAATTTTGAAGCAATAATTGCTAAAAACAGAGGTTTAATATTTTAAATAAAATGTACTACAGGTTCACCATATCGTAAAAATAAATAAAGTAGTAAATAAATAAATAAATACTCCCAAAAAACTGACTGAATAAACAAAGACTCTGACCCAGGGAAAATGATTAACTGAAACATAATGAGCTCCGTAGCAGCACCTGAGGCAACATTTTAACTGGAATAGAGCTCCAAAGTCGGCTAAAATGGCCAATTCCGCAGCCTCATTCTTGATAACTGTAGGTCGCAACGGTGCGGGTCTGGTGTCGTTTGGAAATTAATGAAGAGCTCTTTAGTGGATATAAAGTGGCTGTGTAACCATATAACTTATAATGCATGTGGGTCATTGCATTCTGGAGCCATTGAGCCCAGTGTGCTCTATTTTTGGGTTGCACAGATTGGGACCTCTGGTGTTCAAACAGTGCAATTGCATCAGATGCATAATTAATAGACTGCAGATTTTCACAGTGTGAATCGCACATTCCAAGATGCACATTGTGAAATTTTTGCATCGCAATGCATCATGTCATGATGTATGTTTATACCCCTAGCAGTTTTAGTTATATTTTGTAATAGTGATATGCCACCAATTAATCCATCTCAAACCTCAACAGGCTGTTGACACATTAGAAACTCTCTGGTGCCAAATAGCCGGCTCTGGGCACAGCAGGCTTGGGATATCGGTGTCATGTTTTAATAGTGTTCAGATCTGTGATCTTTTCAAGGGGTCACCGTTGTGGCCTTTAACGTAACGTGCAATTTACAGACCTAAGTGTAGACTAAACAGCAGAATGTATCCAAAAAAAAAAAAAAAACTAATTCAAAAGTGCAAAGCGGGATAAAATTCTTCTTCTGGTTTATTTATTTACAAACAGATGAATGGTAGGTGGGGTTTCCCCTGTAAAGAGCCGAGCTCCAACACACCCACATTAACCCTATGACGTGATTAGCAGGATGAACAAGCTGATAAATGAACTTTAGATGTGCTGGGAGCCAGGAAAGGATTCGAGAACCAAAATAAAGAAACGCCAATATTACCTAATTACCTCTATTGGATGTCATATTTCTGTAAAAGGTGAACTTAAATTTGAATATTAATGAGCAGTAGTGCACGTTAATTTAAAAAAAAAAAATCTTTAATTTACCCACAGTATTGTTTTCTTGATTTCATTTTCAATTGTTTTCTTGATTTTTATTGATACTTCCACATTTCACAGGTGGACTAAGAGCAAGATTCACATACAAATCCACCATCACTGGTCTTCAGGCAGATTTTATTTTTTATTTAAGCCTTCAACAGAAACTCAGGCTGGATCTCCAATGTCTTCCCATTCACTATTTATGCTTCCTACATTAGGTATGACATAACACTGCCGCAGACCCTACATAGTGCACTTCATGGACAATATAACAGCATGTGAGATTCATCCAGAGGAAAAGAGCATCTTAAACTAGCGCGTGTTCAAATGTAAACACATTTCACTTTTTTAATTCATGTTTAGTTTTTTATTTAACTGGACAAATAAAAATGATTAAAAAAAAAAAAAAAGCTTAAAAATAAGATATGTCATAAAACAGTTTTTTTTTTCACCATCAAGAGGAAATTTAAGAAATGTGTATCTTGATAGACTTGTGTTAGACAACTGAAAGTCCAAAGAAAGACCATAAACATGTAAATGTGCATATTTGTGACATTACTTTCATATTGTTTTATGGTATTAATAAATCCTCAACATGCTGCACTTTATTTCTCCACCCACATCACGTTTTAAGGTATAGCGTACTCCGTACTCACCTGCTTTGTCGTAGAGGATGTGCGATCTCTGTAAACCCTCTTTGACATGCACCTCCTGGACCACAGTGTTCTGAGGAGTGTGTGTTTCTGTGTTGAGGGTCTTGTTCACACACGCCTGCACGGCCAGCTGCAGGCCGTTGAGAGCCGCTCGGGCGTCTCCGTCACACAGGTGAGCGATGGTGTCCAGGGCCTTCTGCTCGATACACACCTGCTGCCTGCACACACAGACACACAGGCAGCTCAAAAACAGTGTTTATCCATGTGAGAGAGAGAGAGAGAGAGAGCAGAAAGAAAGATAAAGAAAACAACCGAGAACGAGAGAAGCATAACTAAATAATTAAAAACAGAGAGACTGAACGAAGGAAAGAAAAAAGAAAGAAAGAATTTGATTACTGTGATACAGAACGATAAATAAATCAGAGGAAAGAAAGAAAAATACTCAACTATAAAAAGAAAGAGAGAGAGAGAGACCGAATCAAATGCTGTGCATACATGGAAAAATGTGAATAAGTATTAAGGAATCAAAGAATGCGACAGAAGTAAATGAGAAAGAAAGAAAGAAAGAAAGAAAGAAAGAAAGAAACAGAAAGAATGAGAGAAAAATAAACACATAAAGTAAGAAAGCAAGAGAGACAAAGAGAGATAGAAACAATGAAAAAAAGAGAGAGAAATAATATGCCAGAAAAAAGTGAGAAAGAAAGAAAGAAAGGGACTGACAGAGAGAAAGTGAAAGCAAGCAAGAGAGAGAGAAAAATGAGAGGTAAACAGAAAAAAGAAAGGCAGAAAGAAAGAAAGATGGAGTGATACTCACTCTATAATCTAACTTTACTTGTAGCCTGAAAATCCAACACTGGTCAGTGACACCGTGCAGTGACCGTGATGCAGTGGGGGCGGGGTACACTAAACGGATAAAAATATGTGACACCTGACCATTACACCTATATGTGTTGTTGAACATCCCATTCCAGATTTAGTTCCACTTTACTCTTATAATAACCTCCTCTCTTCCCAGCAGATTTAGGAACATCTGCTGGTTCAGGACCAAAGGTTCCAGGATTCTGACTGTAGGAACGTGCTGAAGATTTCAGCAACAGGAATTACTGGGACTTGTGGGCGGAGCTAGTGCTACTGCTCACTGCTGATTGGTTGTGCAGTCTGTCACCCAGTGTGCAGCACCATATGCACAAATTCCAAATAATGAAAACCGGAACCAAGTTCAATCTCCGTAAATATCAGAAGAGTTTGCGACTTTTTAAAGCACAGACACTGTGGACACGAGCACTAGCTCTGATCATGAGTGCTATATTTAACATTTATTCTTGAACTTTTGACTGACAGTTTAAGTAGAAAGCAGTTGTGTGCCCCGCAGCAGCAGGAAGTCTATGTGACCTTGTAGAACTACCTTCGATTTATAGACACATTTATATCCAGGATTAGAACAAAAGCTCAAAATGGTGCTAGACTATAAATGTCATTCTTCTAAGACGTATGAGGGCTGCTGGTGGAAAGCTTTAACCAGACATTCACAGAGGCATCTAGTGGTCACATAAAATGGACTAATGAAAGCTGTGCTGGTGAGCGTGGGTAAATAGGTACAAAAAGGGAAAAAAAACGGACCTAGAGACCTGCGTCAACAGATTTAAAACTGATTTAAAACTATTATGGCTTCCTGACCTACTGTGGGTGTCCCTGGCAACCAGACGACACAGACGCATCCAAAAGCAACTCGGATTACTCTGTGGAATTTTCTCCAGAAATCGAGACGGACAGGGGGTTGAGCTGGATTTCCTGGCACGCTTCGGCAGGATAATGTTATTGTTGAGTCAGCTGGCCGTGACCGGGACACCAAACCTCCTGGCCCACTGATATCAAAACATTACCAGATTCAGGAAGTGGGTCAGAACCAGAAGCAGAACCAGACTAATGGATAAACCATTACACAATAAATCACAACAGAAAACACGGTTGTGTACTTAAACGCGTGCGATGGACATGGAGGACAATGGTTATTCATTCATTCATGTTTATTCCCCTTTTTTGCACAGCATTCGATTCATTTTCATTGTACAGCACTTTTAACAAAAGACGCTAGCACAGATTAGCTTTGCTATCCCTAACCCTGTGTTCACACTGGTACAAAGTGGGGTGTAAGTAGTTTATTTTTTAACGTAAGCTTCAGATCTACAGCAACAAGAGGCAGGGAAAGGGAGCCTGGAGCCTATCCCAGGGGACTAGGGGACCAAGGCGGGGAGGGGGGGGACACCCTGGACGGGGTACCAACCCATTGCAGGGCACAATCGCACACTACGGACAATTTGCCTATGTCTTTGGACTGGGGAGGAACCGGAGTACCCTGCGGAAACCCCAGAAGCATGGGGAGAACTTGCAAGCTCTGTGGAGACAGGGCAGAGGTGGGATTCAAACCCCCCAACCCTGGAGATGCGAGGCAAACGTGCTAACCACTAAGCCACTCTGGCCCCAATTAAAAAAAAAAAAAAGATAAACTATAGTATAAGATATAACATGAGTATAGCCTTATATACTCAAGTCCTCTGAGTAAGTGTGAACGCGTCAGTGCAATACTGGAAAACTGATGGAATTACTCTTTCAAATAGGATTTCTCGTTCAACGTTCTCTCTGAGACAGCGTGGATTTGCTCTGGGTTCGCTGGTTTCCTCCCACCTCCAAAAAGCATGCAGTCTGATGGACTGGTGACTCTAATTTTGCCGCTCGGTGCGTTTGAGTGTATCCCATCCGGTGTGTAATCCCACTTTGCACCCGGTGCCCCCAGGATCGACTCTGGATCCACCGCAACCGGTGAAGAGATGAGTGAAGTTGAATGAATGGATATTTCTCGTCCACTAGCCAGTTCCCCTGGCGAGAAAGGAAGACAAACAGATGCTTCGTCTGTGACGCACGAAGCCAGTGTATCTTTTCAAATTCACTGGAAAGCTGAACGTGCTTGGGAGGGAAAGCTAAATGCCTAGTGAGCCAAGTGATACCCGCCATTATTTAATGTTGATTTCGCCGACAGGGAGAAAGAAACTGTTCCATCTAAAAAGCAGGGTCAGGTTTGATCTATCTGCTATTGTCAGGATACAAACTTGCAATCTTCTTATGATACAAAAAAAAAAAAAAAAAAAAACTTATGGATCCTTATTGTTTATCATAATCAACATTTCATTCTAAAGTCATCACCAGCACAGTGAATAACAAACAGCATGAGAGCTGGATGCACTGGGTCTTCTTGAGGGGGACACCACTTGACACCTTGCAAAATTCAAAACCAAAACCGAGTCCTTAGGAGCGAAGGTGTTTAAGCATAAGGGAGGTGACATGTACGAAAACATGGCCAACAATCTGGGCACATTCCTGATTCCGTCTGAACATGGCGCTCTCTTAAAACTGACAGGACATCATAAATCAGCCAAGGCTTATAAGTTCTCAAGTTCAGGTTAAACAGAGGAGTCTGACTGCTCTGTGACCTTCTTTTTAAACCAGTTTAAACCAGTTTGACTTCTGTAACCACTGACTTCTGCAGACTTTGTGTAATGGGAAAAGTAACATAGGTCAACACAATCAGCTTCTTGAATACAAAGGGCTACTTGTATTCGATGAAGATCACAGCGTATCCATTAATTCTGTGCTGGGAATAAAAGGTATTTCTTCTGGACCTGCTGCTGACTTTGAGCAAATGACACCGCAGGTTTCACGGAAAGTCACACTTTTACTGAAAGGAGCTAATGTTTCTCGTTAATAGCCCAAGAATGTTTCCTAGATCAAACCAAAACCTCTTAAAAACAGAAAATCTACAACCATATTTTCAAATGATGTTTGATGTTAAAAGATTCGTGAGATTTTTATGATTACCTTTGACAGGATGTGGAGGAGGTCATCTGGCTTTCCAGTGCAATGTACCGAACTTAATTAATACATCAGTACAAATCACAGGTTTATATTAATGCACTTGGACTACTATGTTATTGTTGCCATAGTAACAGCAATAGCAGCTGATATGGCGAAGCTGTCTGTAAGGAGACATTTGCTTGACGTTTCAAGGAAGGAGTCTCGCAACTATACACAGATAAGAAGTATGTTTATGTTTATTCTTTAATAAATAAAAATATATCAGCTTTAGCAAACTGCTATAATCTATAAGGGAAATAAAACAATTTGGGATGTGCTCTTATTGGAATATAATCAACTTCGGTGTGGTATCTGTAACGCCTATTCATCGCAGCACCCAGTCGCTGATTATTTTCCTAGAACAGCACACCTCCAAGTGTTTTATTCTTTATATACAGTTCTCTGCCAGTATGAGTTTTTTTTTAACACTCTATATTTTAAAATTTGAAAATCTAACCACGGAATAGTTATAAGTACATTGAGAGTTGTTAGAAGTGACTGATTTACTGGGACAGTCTACATCTGATGTAATCAGAAAAGGCCAACATTTTTATCACTCTAACTGAGCACATATTTATGTTAATACTAGTGCAGGTCCTTTATATCTAGGCCTTTAATAAAGCACTCGTTTCGGGTCACGTTAGGATCTGAAAATGAGACGCTAATGCGTTCCAATAAGCCAAGCTTGTTCGTCAAGTGCTAAAATTACAAATATTACAGTATTACAGTACTGTGCAAAAGTCTTCGATGTAAAAAAAATTATTTTATGACTTGTGCATTATTGGGTCAGGAAAAAAAAAAAAAATCTTTGATTTCCAAACATTACTTTTCCAACAAAAAATTAAATGTTATAGAAAAAATGCTCTGAAAAAACTGTGGCAGATTCTCCAAGATGCTCAGTAAAATATATTACTTATAAAACTGCACAAACTGTACCTGAGATGGCAACTCATGGCAAAGCAAAGGGCGTTCAGGCCAAATATTGACTTTATTGACTTTCTGCTTATTGCTCTTTACAGCAGACTTATTTCCTGTAGAAAATGTTTCATTTCACTGGTCTTGAAGCCATAATTTCTTTACAGCACTTTTTGCACAGTATTGCATATGAATTAGGAATGCCAAGGCTTTATAGTAGACATCGAGATGTTCCCTATTATAATTGTCAAAAATACATTTTAACAGGATTAATAGACATTCAGCCTATTTAAAAATGTCATATTCAGTGGAACAGATAATGATCAAAAGTACTGCTTGGATAATATGCACAATATTCACATCTGAATTCTGAAATATAAATACTTATAAAGCTCTTCTTTTTCTTTATGTAGTACTGTTCATTTTTTGAATATTTATTAGTGTTCATTCTTAATATATTTCAGTGGATAAAAGTATATTGTGTTATTTTATTAGTAAATGTTAATATTAAGTGCGAGTCTGTTTAGTCTTTGACCCATAAACACACTGATTATTATACTGAAGTGTTTAAAGGGAGAGTTGCTGTGTGAAGAGAGAAAACTCACTGGCAACGGCAAACAGCATCATGTTTACCACGGGGGGTTCCATGGAGCTGGCAAACCTGACACTCGCCTCTACTCACCTGCCAACCATCACACACACACACACACACACACACACACACACACATACACATACTCGCGCTCAGGCTACCCGACTGGAAAGACAGGGGGGGGGGTTTGGAGGAAACCTTCCAGCATCAGCTAATAAAACACCCAAATGAGGAATGATGAGAGGGCTTAGAACACCTTTTCGGCCAATCGGTGATCAGGCAGATCTTTTTCCGAGTGCTAGGCGGGCTGGCCAGAGCTCAACATGTGCAGTGATAACAAGGGGTACTCAGACAACACAAACACGCACTTACTCTGCAGAGCGGTCTGGTCCTGGATGGGCATCCGGTAACACAATCAGCCCGAGTGAATCCACGGCCCGGCGCAATATCGAGCTCACCGCCGACACGCTCAGCTTCTCAAGGACCAGAACCCTGCAGCGGCTCAGCAGAGCGCTGTTCACCTGAAACGACGGGTTCTCCGTGGTCGCCCCGATCAGCGTGATCGTCCCGCACTCCACGTGAGGCAGAAACGTGTCCTGAGGAGAGGAAGAGGGTCACAGAAGATGGGAGGGAAAGAGAAAAGGGTCATGAGCATCTATAGTGTAGCCACTTATGAAAGGTGAGTAGGTGAGTACATCAGAGTTAACCTTACATTGAGAGATATTTATACGCTTCATGGTCTGGCACAATTCATTTAAAACACTGATACGACACGCAAATAAGAAGAAGTCATTCTTGGTCTCAAATATTCACGGATTAAGTCGGCATGAAACTGAAGCGCAGGCGTCAAGCAGCAACGTTTGTGCATTGTTCAAAATGTGTAGTTACAGCTGGCACATTTTTAATACAGTAATGAAATATCCATAAGCTGCAAGTTTCCCTTCCCTTTCATTTAAATTTGTTGTGATGATAATTTCAAATAATTTAAGATGTAAGATGGCAAAATTACTTGATAGTGTTACTTCGGTCACTGCTTAATATCTCAGTATTGCTACACATTGTGGCATTTTGGCAAAATCGGTGATGTCATTCAGAGATATTTGACTTTACAAAACTGTGCAGAAACCTGCCAAATGCAAACAAGCTGTTTATTTACTACAATAAGCGATTTTTGTAAACTTTGTGTAAACTAAAACGTGTGAAAATACAGTTATCATCATTATTTGTGTGGTAGTCCGAGTGAATTCTGGCAAACAGCCAAAAATACATATTTCACCAAAAAATGATCTGGAAATAGTTTTATTTAATCTTTTCTCTTGTCTAGGCTTTCGGTAAATGTTGGGTGAGGAGCAAATCTGGTGGTAAAACGTCAGTCTAAAGCTGCCTGAACACTCTGATCGAGTTGTTGGATAGCTATGTGTCGTAGCAAAACAGACATAATCCTAATCGATTCGGTTTGTGAACAGATGGCTGCCGAAACGTCTCTGCGCTACAACTGCAAAGAAATCTTTAAACGCAATCACCTACCTTTTCACTTTCACCAGAATTTAAATAGCGAGCACTTTCCTTGCGGTTGAGATGCATGCTCAAGAGAACCGTATTTCAGAACAACAAAAGGCAGGAGAGGGATTTTTCCAGACCCACCACACCAATATTTTAAACCATATAACCACAAGCATAGCATGAGAACGCCAAGTGCTGCTGTATGATAATGTCGGACTGCTTTGTCATCTGATGCTAATTTGGTCCCAGTTTGCATCTCGTAACTATTCCAGGGCTACAGAAATATCCCCAATAAAACTGTGGCACGTTGGATCGTTTGTGTGTAAAATTCTGTGCACTTGAACAATGAGGCTTTGATGTCGAAATGGAGCCATGTTGGATCCTTCCTCAGATCTAAAATAATCGAGGATATACTGTAAGCCGTCCAAGCTTTTTTACAACGTGGACCAAGAGTCCAAACCAAACAGAACAAATCCTGTGGCTATTGTTAAAGGCTTTTCTCGGTAGTGATGCCTCTGAGGGCAGGCAGTCGGGTTGCACTGCATAACATCTGCCCCATATACAGTACGGTGAGCTCGTACAGGGCCACTGTTGAATAACTAATACATAATAGTGTTGAATACTTACTAATGAATTAAAATTGATTTCTAGTTGATCTAATGCTTATGGATTGGAATCTCACAATCTGATTGGATCTCGATTCATGACACGATTATAATTTTTATTATAGAAGCTTAATATGACAAGCTTTTAAATCGTAATACTTTCACACATTATTAAGACACTATTTCCATGTGGGATGTCAGATCATAGTCCACTGTTGGATTATTGTTGTTATATTATTTATACATTTAAAGAGACACATTTCCATGTCCGCTTTCTTTTACATTCAGTCACTGAACACAGATTACACTGAAGATTTCCCAAATGATCGCTGGATGTAGGAAAACGCCGAATGTTTTTCGCGCAAACGTTTTATGTTTAAATGATGTATGAATTTTCTAAATAAAAATATTTTAAAAAGTGCTACGTAGTACATTGGGGTTGCTTTTTTTCTTCTTCTGCGGTTCAATCTCAGATGCCATTTTACTGTCATGTAGTGCACTACGTAGGGTTCATCGTGCGGTTACTCCTTCATACCCTACGTACTGAACATTTACTGTATAGTGGGCCATTTGGAATTGATTTTTACCGCCTTTTCAAATAATGTTTGTGAATAAGATAAGATAAACTGCATTGTCTGCTCATCTCCAACGTTTCTCCAAAAAAAACAAAAACAAAACAAAAAAAAAAAACACCCCCCTTAGCTGTAACTGACCTGTTGGGATTTGTTAAATCGATGTATCTCATCGATGAACAGGATGGTTTTCCTCTTGCAGAGTCGGAGCTCGTTCTGCGCCTGTTTGATCACCTCTCGCACCTCATTGGTCGACGTGCTGGTGGCTGAGAGTGTCACGAAGCGTGCCGTGCCTTTCTTTTTACTGGCGCTGGCAATGATGTGGGCCAGAGTCGTCTGTAAACAAACGAGAAAAGAAAAGAAAAAAAAACAGGGTCAGGTTTCCTCAAAAATCGCTGTTCTGAGATTGCACACGGATTGCAGACAGAAGTAAAATAACCTTTAGAAGTTGCTCAGTAAAACAGTCGTCAGCTTGAAACAAATAATTAGCTTGATTATTTCTTTTGCTTATTTTAAAACGTGAGATCAATAAAAGAAGGACCTGAGTTTCGCCTCGTCCACCTTCAGGATTCTTCCTTTTAAACAAAGCCTCAGAAGTCCACAGCTAGATCATGCTACCCAAATACAGTACTGCCTGCTTATTTATACGGAAATATAAATAAAATATCCCAAAGTGAGTGATCACTGCCTATCGCGGATATGGGATCGGTGCCGATTTGCCGACTGGGAGAGAAGATGCATCCGAAATACGCTTAGCTCAGGCTAAAAGCTGATCTAAATATAAGATTAATCACAACTCAGTGAGACTAATCCAAATAAGCACCATAATATAATCTGAAACCACACACACACACACACACACACACACACACACACACACACACACACACACCATGCTACAAGTAAGAAACTTTTTTGACTTGGCTTGCCTCTTCCTGTCCTCTTTCTGTCTTTAGCTCCAAGCAGATCTGATTGTGGTGATACAGCAGGAGTGTAATCCTCTGTTCTTCACCGGTTTTCAGTATAATGTTATGCAGCATACACCTTCATCTTAAGAATCCATAACCCAGAGATTTTTTTTTTTTTAGAGCTTCTGTAGTGTGTGTGTGATCACCACAGGCGAGAGTCTGTACTAAGAAAAAAAAACGACAGAAAATATGCTCGCTCAAAACAAAACGTCTAAGGGCAGTTCTTGGGGCTTCCCTATAAAATCCAGGGAATTTTTTATTATTTTTTTTTATTTTTTGAGGAAAGAATTTTGGGAACCGCTTTTACTGTATTACTCCATTATTGTAAAGTTGAGAAGTTGATAAAAACTCTATAAGACTTTGGTAAAACAGTTTTTTTTTTTAAGGTATCTACTTCGCATCGTAACTTGTTTATTGTTTTTTTTTTCAAGTTATCTTCTTGGCATCGTAACTTGTTTATTTATTTATTTTTTTTTACGTATTTACTTCGCATCGTAACTTGTTTATTGTTTTTTTATGTATTTACTTCGCATCGTAACTTGTTTATTGTTTTTTTTTAAGGTATCTACTTCGCATGGTAACTTGTTTATAGTTTTTTTTTTTAAAGGTATCTACTTTGCATCGTAACTTGTTTATTGGTTTTGTTTTTTTTTTTTTAAAGGTATCTACTTTGCATCGTAACTTGTTTACTGTTTCACTGTAACTGTTATAGTTTTAAATTCAAGTCATATAGCTTCAAACATCAAACCTTTATCAACTATTCATCTCTGGCCAAAGTCAAATCGAGTCATGATTCATTGGTTTCCAATTCAAATCTGAAGAGAAGGAATCTGAAGGAAAGATTCAACTGAATACACTGAACGGTTCTCAAAGCAGGGTTGGTGATTTTTTTTAAAAAATTCGTTACAGTGGTGGAAAGGTGATAAAACGTCATAACAACAGCTTCGATAAGACTGTCATAACCCAACACCTTTAATGACTGTAGATTTTGTGAATCGTTTGGGCTGACAGTGAGTCAATTTGAATCATGATTCAATAGTTTTAATATGTAAAATAAGAATGATTCAATTCAATACACTAAACCAGCGATTCTTAAAGATCCTGAGACCACCAAGGGGTCATTAACTCTTTTTTAATTATTTATTTTAGTTTGTTACAGTAATGGAAACCCATCATTTTCAATGTTACACTATATGTTCAAAAGGTTTGTGGACACCTGACCATCGCACCCATATGTGGTTCTTCCCCAAACTATTGCCACAAAGTTGGAAGCACACAGTTGTATAGAACGTCTCTGTATGCTGTAGCATTACAATTTCCCTTCACTGGAACTAAGAGGTCCAAACCTGTTCCAGCATGACGATGCCCCTGTGCACAAAGCGAGCTCCATGAAGACATGGTGTGTGAAGGTTGGAGTGGAAGAACTCGAGTGTCCTGCACAGAGCCCTGACCTCAACCCCACTGAACACCTTTGGGATGAACTGGAACACCGACTGAACCCCAGACCTCCTCACCAACATCAGTGCCTGATCTCACTAATGCTCTCGTAGCTGAATGAACACAAATCCCCACAGCCGCGCTCCAAAAGTCTCTTGGAAAGCCTTCCCAGAAGAGTGGAGGTCATTATAACAGCAAAGGGATAGAAGAAATGGCATTTCCAGATGTTCAACACGCACATATGGGTGTGATGGTCAGGTGTCCACACCAACTTTCAGCCATATAATGCATTATATTCATTATGGAGTTCTAATTAATTTATTATTAATTTGTTTGAAAGGTCATTTGAATTGAATGGGTTTAATCCAAACCTCAATAACTCAAAAACAAGTCGGTCTATAAATTCTGTTAACTTGCACTCGGTGGAAAATTCGCTTCTATGGCACCAATAAACTGTCAGAATATTATTCAAGCTGACGCACTTTTGTTAACCACTGTCTTCTTGGGATGTAGGGAGTAAAACTGAGCACTTACATGTGCCAATAATAAGGTTTTATTAATTCACATTAAGTACTACATCTGGAACCAACATCTTACATTCAAGTTCCACCATCACGTGCCAAGAACAAGGCAGATTTGCTTGTCTTTCGAAAATACTTCAGATTTGTCTAGTTGAACATTCTATTTATAAAAACCACAAATGTTTGCCCTCAAACTGGACAAAACAACCACTTTATCTAAAAAATATTCGTTTATTAAGTTAGTAAATTAGGATTCATTCGAATTTTAGCGTTTCATATCGATCTTTGATCCACGTGAACAATACTGAATGACTATTATTTTAATTCATTTGAGATTGACTCAGAAATTAAAAGGTCATACCCTCTAATTACTTGAGTTCAACATCTGCTTTTATACTTCCACTTTACGTGGTTTATCGCTCTTTTCTCAGGACAGGAAAACATGTCAAAATTCTTGTCCATGGCAACCGCACATATGCTGCAGATGTAGTGCAAATGGATCAGACTGAGGGGGAAAAATTCCTTTAAAGCCACTTCAAAGATTACTTTAGTATCCGTTCGACGATGCTAGATGCTGGATCTAGAGTCCATGACCAGGTATTTCACTCACAGTGAAAAGGCTCAGACGTTTACTGAACTGTCCTAAGAATCTCATCCTCCTGCGCAGGGAAAAAAACTATTTACCCAGCTTCAACCTGGAGTCGTAGAATACAGCCATATAAACATCGCCTCTGTGGCCCAAAGCGCAATGGAAAGGCTGTATCAGTGTCAAAGTACACCGCCTGGACTATATAAAGCGATGAACCCCCAGCATGCAGGAGGAGGAGAAAAGGCCAAGGCCTTAAAAAAAAA
This sequence comes from Pangasius larnaudii, assembly GCA_037576815.1. NCBI lineage: Eukaryota > Metazoa > Chordata > Actinopteri > Siluriformes > Pangasiidae > Pangasius > Pangasius larnaudii. The sequence continues at coordinate 4,343,735 of CM074919.1, read as the reverse complement.
AAAAAAAAGCTCCTCTTTGATACGGCGTGACAAGACAGGCCTGGGTTTTACGTTCCACAGCAGCTGAAGAGGCTTCGCTGTCAGCACCAGCTGCCTCACACGAGAACCGAATGTCTCATGTGGAAAGGTGGCTCGGTACACCATGACCTAAATATCAGCCTGTCTGTGTTTACAATTTATCTGTGAGGAATTCGGGGATTTCCCACTCCCCCTTTACAAAATCTGTAAAACAGGGTCAACGTTTTCGACTCCGTAGCTTTGCATTAGCGATACAAGCCTATCACTGCTAGCAAGACGCTTACGTCGACTAACTAGCATCAACAACGCAACACATAACTGAAATCTCTACTGATAGCCACGCACAGATTAAACGCATACGTTTCTCATTTTTCATCCTGAGATTTTAGGCAGCTTTGTCTGACCAGGGAGCGTTAGCTCGCCGAACACTGATATCAGTGACGAGGGTGCTACGTTTTCACCTGTAGTTTGCATCAATAACCAGTAGTTCATAAGCTACGTGACCGATTAAATTGTAAAACTGCTTTCCCGCATCATGGTTGTCAAGGTAACCTGTTTACCATTGGTCACGTTGGTGTCTTTCTTTTTTTTTTTTTTTCCTTCACATTTAAGCTGCTTCTAGATATAGGACGCTGTGTAGGCCTGTATGTAAAAAATATTTTACATTAAAAAAAAAAGAAAAGAAAATATTTCACTCTGTAAAGATGTTAACATTTTTAAATGTTTAAATATTATTTACAAAATCTTAACGACAAATCAGCCGCTTCCAGTCAGTTTAAAAACAAAAAATTACAAAAAGATATCAGAATATCCATGATATCTCAGAAAAGTGTGCTGTGACAAAATTGATCCCGATCTCAATATTGTATCGTCATACCGCTCAGCTCCAAAAACACACATCTAAATGCATTCTTCACTAAATTTCCTGATATATATGAATGAAAATAAAAAGAATTTATTTATTAATCCCTCAGCCCTACTCAGCAGATCTAGTTGTAGCGTTTATCTTTGCTAGATCTGAAGATCAGTACTACACATTAGAAGTAATGCTACATTCGAGTACAGCATGTACCTCAGAATTTCCGATCTCCGACTAGGAAAAAAAAAAAAAAAAAACCCTCTCAAACTTGGAATTCCTATTCGGACAGCTGGGAAAGTCTCCTCAAGCCCTGTGTTCAGCACACGACGTCACGTCAACATGGCCGCTCACGGCGCCAACGCTAAATATCACTAAAAGGAGTGTATAGTAGTGTTTACTTCAGATCGATCAGCACAGACATGTCAGCTGGTTAAATCTATAACACTACAGTGCGCAGTTTTTCGAAAGTAAACGCATCATAAACTCGTGAGCACTGATGTTAGCTGGCTAGCTTGTTGCTAACAAAATATACAGAGGCGTCCATGTTTTTTCCCACTTTGCAGCTTGAAGGCGCCAAGTTTAAAGTCGCTTCTGCGTAAAGTCAGATTCAGCATGTCGTACAACGTGACCAATCAAAGAATGATGGAAACGTAGGCCGACACTTTGATACATGTGGATATTTGTTGGGCTTGAGTCAAAAAAGAAGCTAAAAAAAAAAAACCCCACACACATAATAAACAGCACCAATGGCTTGCATTAAAGCCAAAGTAGTTAAAAGTAAAATCGGTGTGACCTCGACTGGGGTTCAGGGGAAGGGCTACACTTGAGGCGACGTGTTGACAAGACGCGTATGTAAACAGATCACCACACCTTGACCGCTGGCTCCAAACCGCATACCAGGAACGACTGTGAGATATATTAATATCCTGATAAATCACAGCACAATACACTTTACTCTGAGTAAAATAATAAATAAGTTGCCAAAATAATAAGTGTTTCCTCCACATTGGACTCCATTTTGGATGATAAAATTACTCTGTTTTTTTTTTTTTAACAGTAACAGGAAAGTTTTTATTCTCAATTCTGATTGGTCCGATTGGTGTTGATTTAGTTTCCTCCAACAGCGGCTCTAACGATGAATTCCAGCTGTGACTCTAATCACAGGTTCATATTAACACGCTCGTTTCTATAGCAACAACCGTCAAAGGGACTTATACGGCGGCTTCTTATAATAAACAGATTTTAAAGACGGAGAATTTAAATGGAAGGAGTCTGAGTCAGTTTCCTGCTTAGTAAAGCTTTCTAGTTTCTTGGTAACATGACGAGGTGAGAGAAAAAAAAGAGATGTTATCGTTTCTATAGTAACGGCTAGTTGCTTGCATGGAAAAAGATGGCGTCACTATCTTACAAAGAAAAACGTATAAATGTATAATTGAGCATAGGGTGAAGTTTTCTTTAAGGAGACGTTTTAACATTTATGGAAGGAGTCTCCAGTGTCAGCGCTTTGTAACAGTCAGGTTTATGTTGGTTTTTTTTTTTTACCTTGGTAACATGATAAGATGCGTTTTCCTAACTTTAAGAAAGACGACAAAAGAAAGGCTGGTGAGGGAACGACTGTTTACAGCTGCTGTAACGCAACTGAGAACAGGAACTAACTTCTCTTGTGGATGTTCCACAACATTAAAGGTATCTATAAATGGATAAAAGTGTTGTTTAATTTATTAAATGGGGAATATACACATATATATATATAGTTGTAATAACAGGTCAAGCCATGCTGTTATGGGTACATAATCAGCTTCTGCTTCATCACGTGACTGTGTTGTTGATTATTTTCCTAGAACAGCACACCCCGACGTGTTTTATTCCTGACTAATCCCCCAGGTGTCATGGGTGTTGTCTGAGACCTTTCCACATCCGGGAGGCCCCCACAGGATCAGAGAGGGAACTTCGTGTGACTGCAGCAGAGCTCTGAGCAGTGTGTGCTCTCCTAACACTTTATTCTGCCCAAAATACTCCTCCAGGGTGCTGGGCCTCATCTTCTCGGCCAGAGGTTTGTCTGAGCTCAGCAGCCTCTGGTTCAGCACCTCAGCTTCATCACACTGCTTCCGGTTTCCTGAATCCGAACCCGGAAGTGTGGCGCTGTCGTGGGCGTTGCTAGGCGACGCCGTGCCTCGTGTCATACCTTCGCTAGCCGTCTGTTTGGATGATAAAAACGACTTGTTGTGGTTGAACATCGAAAACACGGCACCTGCAGGTCGACTTGGTTTCACTTCCGCCCCGCTAGTCCCAGCTCCAGCAGCTCCAGAGCCGCTTTTAGCCTCCATGCTAACGCGGGACTTTTTAGCCGGAGGCCCGGCACTTACTCGCAGTTCGTCCTCGCTTTTCCAGCCTTGATCCAAACATCTATCCAAGTGAGAGTTAATTTCGCTGGACTTAAAATCCCCAGCACAAACGGGACACTTCACGGTGCCTGCCACCTCCTCCGCCATCTTTATTATTATTATTATGGACTCGCGCCAAATGATTCTGACGTCAGGGATTACCAAATTACAGCTTCAGTCCCAAATGACGCCATATTGTAAACGGAGTGCACTACATAGGGTGCTAGACTTCTTCTTCCTCATCCTCCTCTTCTTCTTCTTCTGCTTACGAACCAACTAAATAGTTCATACCGCCACCTACTGTGCTGGAGTACGACAAGGCTGAAGTCTTTCCCTATATTCTATGCTTAATGCCACTATTCTGAATGAATTTCAAATTTGTTTTTAATAATTTTACCATTACCTGATCTGGTATTCAATAAATCTATCTTCTGTGTATTCTGAACATCCTTCTGCTTGTCTTCTTCTTCTTTCGGCTTTTCCCTTCAGGGGTCGCCACAGTGAATCATCACTCTCCACCTATCCCTATCTTCTGC
>CM074919.1:4306269-4329788 GCA_037576815.1 Pangasius larnaudii | reverse complement strand
AAAAAAAAATTCTAATAGTCACAGGTGTAATTGGAAACGGTCTCCTTTTGGCTTGTGAAGCTAATTACATTGTTAAACAGATCAGAAGCCAGAACATTTAGTACAAAGAACTCAACTTCGCTGCTGCCAGGATTTAAACATCAGCCATTGAAAGTTTTCTCACAGTCTGGACCTAATTCTCAAGACGACAGAACGGATGATAATCTGATCTTGGCAGGAATTACTGAGATAATATTAGGGTGCTGTCACACTTGACATTTTTGTTTTTAGATAACTATATCCATAACAATGCTCTTAACAGTCCTAGCTAGTATCGGCTAACTCTCCTCATTAGATTTATAATCATAAATCCTGCTGATGAAATAAGGGTTGGTGTAAATCTGGTCACGAGGAGGTTGTTTGCTTTCGCCGTAGCATCTGAGCCAGAAAAATCAAGAGGATTTGAGCTACATGTGTGAATTGACACGTTAGCTACGCAGCACTGTTGGAATATTGGCACTGAAATAGATTTTATTCAACGTGTCATGGATGTCTTTACGTTCGCTTAATAACAAGACAACGTTTTTTCACATGGACTTTGTCCTCCATGTTTGTTTTTCTTGCTTATCTCCCAACTTGCGATCTGATCGGTCTGGAGAAAAAAAAACATGTGACGTCGCTGCACTTTTCTGAAAAGTTGAAACTCTGCTGTGCCAAAAAAAAAAGAAGAAAAAAAAAAGAGAGAACCGTGCTTTTTAAAAGAAGCCACGTCCTGTAGGATTACACATAAAACATAAAGTATGAAAGGACTCTTACAGGAGAGCGTAATAAGTAAAGAATAAAATGATGCAAAGCTGATGAAGTTAATGTTACTACTCAGAAGTTAATTATTTCCCTTCTGACCAATCAGATTCCAGAAATCAAGCGCTGTAGTATAAAACACTCCCGGTATCTGAGAGGTGAGAGAGCTTGTGGACTTCAGTGGACTTTATTACTGCTATGGTATGCGCCTGGCTGAGAGCATCCTGGATTTTGTTGTCTTTCCTATTGCATTATGAGATTTACAAGGGTGAAGCCTTTGCATTATTGAGCATGTGCCTTTGACATTTAAGCTCTCCTCTATCTCTCTCTCTCTCTCTCTCTCTCTCTCTCTCACACACACACACACACTTCAAAATAACAAGAAGTTATTTTCTACTCATACTATGTATAACATTCATTTGCTTTCGACTTGCTTGCTATTTAAATCCACTTTCTGTACTCATATAATATTCACACTCTGAGGAATTACTCATTGAATGTATTTCTGCTCTGGCTTTACAGCCATTATTTATAGCCAGGATGGACGGTGACAAGCTCGTAAGAATTATATGGAGGATCTTTTTAAGTAGGAGATGAAAAGCCATGCTGATAGTTATTTGCAATTGCTCAGGGACTGTACTGTATTGTGTGGAGGCGAGGGATTCACTGACCCACTGATGGGAAAATCCAGGCACTCAATGCTGCTGTGATCACCCACTCATAGTGCTATAATAATTTATAGGGAAATTAGGGATTAAGCTGTATTCTCAGAGGTTTCTGCTATGTGCTTGTGATGTATACACAGTATTTTATGGTGGCTATGGAGATTTGTATTAGGGGTCAAATCACAGTACAACAAAGCTGCCCACTATTGGCCCATTATTGGACAAAACACTTAACCCTCAAAGTGTTCTCAATAAGTCCCAGTAACCAAGTGAATCTAAATCTAAATATTGGGCCTGGTAAAGGGCTGAGCTATGCCTAGACCTCTCTTAAAAGCATCTATACCGTCTCTAAAGCCCTAATCGGACAGGAGATAATGGGGAGAAATGTAAGTCCTATCCGAATATGTCATTTCAGTCATTTTTCTATAAAATAACCAGCAGAAATAACCTCAGTTAATATAAACACTAACCAACCACTTATTAGGAACTGCTTGGTTATGCAATTATCCAGTCAGCTAATCATGTGGCGGCAATGCAATGCATAAAATCATGCAGATACAGGTCAAGAACTTCATAAAATTTTCACATCAAACATCAGAATGGGGAAAAAATGTGATCTCAGTGTCTTTCACCATAATATGGTTGCTGGTGCCAGATGAGCTGGTTTGAGTATTTCAGAAACCGCTGATCTTCAGGGATTTTCACGCATAACAAGTCAAATCAAGTCAAGTGGGTTTTTATTGTCATTCCTCTGCCTAACTTGTATACACTGGAACAAGATGTCGTTTCTCCAGGACCATGGTGCAACACATAAACAGTACACGAGACTATGTATATACACAACAATGTGAGATGAGTGCAGCACAATAAATACACAAAACAATATGCACACAAGAATAAATACACAGGACAATAAATACACAGAACATGGACTGTAAACTATTGAGTAGTGTAGCAACAAATAAGTATAGCAACAATACTGGCAGCAAAGAGAGTTCCGTAAATAAAGTGTCTGATGTGAAGGGCCGGTGTGCAGTGTTATTGAGTCATACTGGGGTAGGTGTTCTCTAGTGTTTATAGAAAATTGTGCAAAAAAAAAAAAAACATCCAGTGAGTAGCAGTTCTGTGGGAATGCCTTGTTGATGAGAGAAATCAGAGATCAGAGGAGAGTATAGCCAGGCTGGTTCAAGCTGAATGGAAGGCTATGGTAACTCACATAACCACTCTTTACATCTGTGGTGAGCAGAAAAGCATCTCAGAATGCAGAAGGAACCTTGAGACAGATGGGCCACAACAGCAGACGGCCACATCGGGTTTCCTGCCATCCAAGAACAGGAATCTGAGGTGACAGTTTGCATAGACTCATCAAAACTGGAGAGCTGAAGAAACTGAAGAGCTGAAAAATCATCGGCTGGTGTTTTTCTGTGCTGCCACACGATCGGCTGATTGGGTAATTGCATGAAACAGCAGGCGTCCAGGTGTTCCTAATAAAGTGGTCAATGTTTGTATATCCCAACTGAATTGGTATGTTGTTAAAGATTTCATTATATCCTGTAGGAAAAGAGGTTTGCACTTTTTCCTTCATTAAGGAGACAAGTTTGGAATGCAGGACAATAAAATATAGACAAAGTTTAAAAGAAATACAAATATGTTATGGTCATTGTCATTGTGCAAGGCCACAAGCCCTGAAACAAGCTTATAAAAATGGTCAGAACCATCAGTTTGCATTAAAATGAGGTGTGCAAGACACATACAGCTTTTAATGCGAAGGTCATGAACACACTCCCATCTCTGTGATTTATACATTTTTGCGGATACCGTCTGAATTGATCCTAATTACTACAGACAACCTCCAGCAACATTGCTTAATGTACAATCATCCCATCGTAATAGTACCGGATTATGACTCTGGGGTGGTCATGCAGCTCCCTCTGCTGTTGACATTCAGATATGACTTTCAGCCAAGATAATATGGAATCATATTCACATTATTCATGGGTGCAAGTAAATATTGTATAATGTGTAGAAGTGATCCGGTAGACCATTTGAACTTAGGTTGCGACAGTACAATATGCAAATATTTTAAAAGTACATGAAAAAAAAAAGTTACACGTATTTCCTATATTACCCAGGGGGCATTTTTCTGCATCATGTCCTTGTTTAAAAGACACCGAAGTAATTTGGCAATAGGAGCAGGGAGTTGCGCTGTCTATTGGATGGTCTTGCTACTCCCTCTGCTGTTCACATTCAGACATGGATTAATAAATACTAAATAATCAATTAAATATCCATTAATAAACGGATTAATAAAATACAGCCAGGTTTTTTTAGGTACTGCAACAAGAAAGGGATTTTTACAGCATCAACAAAGTGCCCGCAAATTTCAAGTCCAAGAATAGACATAATACACATACAATAATAATAATAATAATAATAATAATAAAAAGCTTCAAGGGGTCCAATAAATAGGCAAAATGATGAGGCTAATATTTGAAAAGTTGGATTAGGTTCATAAAATAAATCTGTACCATGTCATTTATTTCAGAGTTAAAGGGGTCCCTGGCTATAATAAGTTTGAGAACCTCTGATCTACACCTTCTAACCAGCTCTGAGAATATCTCTGCTGATACAGTTAAAAAAACCCAAAAAGATTTCTTTCATTATCAATAACATGGCTGGCAGTAATTTTCACACATGACTGAAGCTTGGTACATTGCTAATTGATTCAGATATAGAGCATTTTTCCTCTTTTTGGATATTTCCAAACCAAATTTCCAACTTTCAAACAACACTATCTCTTGCTTACATGTAGACGCAATTCATATTCTTCTAACATCAAGAAAAGCCCTAAAGGCCTTGTTCTGTTCCTTACAACGCTGTGGATGTACACTACTTACATCACCCCAATTCAGCATAGGCAACTTTACTAAATAAAACTGAGTGAACAATTTTATCTGTAAAAATTAGCACTAATAAATCATGGCTGCTAATTCATACTGACTCAGACAGTTGATTCGGGACTGAGGCTGTGGGAACATGTATGGGATATTATAGAAATAAAATACAAAAAAAATGTGTAACAAAAATATTCAAAATTCCTAGAGGCTTACACGTGCGAATGAACACCAGCAAAAGAATACACATTTGTTATATCATATGAATCTATTAGTGCAATTTTATGATATGCCTTGGGGAAACCCTTCACATGGTGAAATTCTGACATCTTCAACTACATATATAGTAGTTCCTGAAATGAAACATGCTTGTCTTCGGCATGTATCTCAATCGCAAGTCAAGTTCTAGCATTTTAAAGTGAAAACTGAAAGACAACTGCGCTTAAAGATTTCATTCTGACTGCGACGCAGGAACATCATGAACATCTTGACAGCCGATATCTGGTTCCAAACTGAATCGATTAGAGACATAGTTATATTCATAGTCATATTGTGTGAGGAAATCGCAATGAGGTTTTATGCAGACTGACTTAACTAACATGATTTTTTGCAGGGAGATTAAGGCAAGAATAAAAAAAAAAAAGGTAAATAAAAACATTTCCATATTTTCCCACAAAATCTATTTGTAATTTCTTTCAGTTTCGGTGTCAAAGTATGTTATAGGCAGAAAAATCTAATTTTGGTCTTGGACATTTGCTTGGCTGTTTGCGAGACTTCAGGCGAGGGAATATCAAATGGCTTTTCCCAGACCAGCACATGAATATCATATCATTAGTCACCAAAATACAGAGAATATATCTGGCTTACACTGCGAATATGAAAATATGGAGCTGAGATATTTAACACGTTTGCAGAATGTTTGGAATATTCCACTGAGCTCACCGGTCCATTTTCTAGTTTTTCCACTGTCGTAATACAAAATATACAACAGTTCCAAGTTACACGCAAGATTTTATATCTCAATATCTCCTGTTGATGTTCACTTCCTTCTGTTTTGTGCAAAATCTTGAGCACCTACTTTATAAGACGGAGACATCAGTGAGTTTAAAGTCTGGATATTCCTCTACATTCCAGCATCTCAGTCCAGATTCTCAGCAATGTCATTCTTGGGTGAGTGAGACAGGAGACAGCATCAGGGGTGTCTTGTTTCTACGATCCTGTGCAGCAAAAATCCCAGGGTTTTGAACCTATTCGGCAGGTATTCGTTCAACACTAGGGATTTTGCCCCTAATGTCCCAGGACAGAGTGTTCTTACAGCTTTTACTGCAAGCTGAGCATGGATCCTTTCGTTAATGCCAAAGCATCACATCATGCGATCCCATGGCTACCTCTTCCTAACTCACGTTTTCTGTGTGTGTGTGTGTGTGTGTGTGTGTCTAACGGAGAGGAGCTGAAAGCTGAGATGTTTTCTGGCTCTTGGTACCTAGATATAGATATCTTGATGTTTTGTGATGACTAGGCCAACATAATTATTAAATATCTTGCACAGGTTTTGGTTTTAACATGCAAATTAAGTCCATTTCGAAGCAGAAATCCACCAATTCCATTTACAACATGACACTCTGTTCCTCTGATTGTTCTGCTTGATAATATTGACATCACCAAGTGCACATTTCCAACACTGGACTCCTGCTGGATACCTGCACAGAAATGTTCCACTGGAGTGTGTTTATGTTCCCCTGGGTCAAAACACTAGCCTGGAGTACACTTACTCTGGCAGTGATACTCTGGCAGCCTTCAGAGCATATCCATTTACCCACTACAAGTCTGCAGCGGTGCCCAAAGAACAAGTTGTGCTCTGGAGATCGGAGCCAGAAATCAAATCAAGGTGTTCCAGAGCCAAGGGTCCAAAACCCAGGGGCAGCCCTCCCTCCATGACCTTCTTCTCAGTTCTCCTTGGAAGGGTCACACACTCTGTGTTTATGGATGGCTGGGATGGTATCGTGGGTTATGTTTCTGTTAGAGTAATTAATGACCGGTCTAAATGCTTGTTGCTGAGTGGCATTCACCTCTATCTCTCTCTGCCTCACTGCCAAACTGTACCAGCTTTTGGCACTCCGACTTGGCATACCAAGACGCAGCCAGCATGGAGTGCTACATTTTTTATTCTCATGCTCATGAAGTTCCAGTTTCACTGTACAAACGTATTGGAATTGTCTGTGTAGAAGTCACCCAGGGCTAGACACCCAGGGTCTTCTATGTTTCATTGTCCTGAAATGGCACGGGCCCATTCCACTTCTGGACTATCCTGAGCACCCTGGTCATGTTTCATTTCCTGGCATCGAGAGCTTATGTGTTTTCCGTTGCGTCACACTAATCACAGGTGTGAAGTCTGTGGTCTCCCAAAACATACCAACCCAAATACTCAATCCACATCAGCTTAGTCAGTCCTCACAGGGGTCTTTCACATATGCAGTCCATTTAAATCAAACCCTTTGGGGTGGTTCTTTAGGCGTAAGATCTGCGTGAGAATTTCAAGTGTGGTTCGATTGCAGTGAATCGACTTGACTGAGGAAGTCAAGGCGGGAGTGAACCAAACATGCCATGTGTTTAGTTATAAAAACATTTTAAACAAGTTAAATATAGAATTATCTAATAATTTATTTAATGTGTTCTCTGTGCATGGGTGGGTTTTTTTTTTTTTTACAGTTTATTGCTGCTGTTTATTGCTATTACTTCCGATCAATGAAAGAAATTAATTTACAAGTATGTTTTCAGCCATAAATGCCCCTTTTTTAATCTTTTGGTATGTTTAATTATATTCAGTATAAAACCAAACCAAACCACTCTAATTCAGACTCGACAAATGATTCATAGATGTGGAAAAAAAAAGAAAACAAAATTACTTCATTTTTAGCTCTTTTTTAGATTATGATTACGCACAAACACACTTTTTGAAAAAGAGAACAGTCTTTTCTTTGGCCCAGCACTTCTCAAAATTGCCACCAAAAAAATTCAGAAGCTGTAGCTCTATCTTTTATATTATGTGTCAAAAATAGTAGACGTTGTTAAAAGCTGAAATCAAGTCTGAAATTAAATATGCACCAAACAATTATCATTTACAACCATCTTGCACCAAAGTAACACATTTACTGTAATGTTATCCACAAAGGAGGCTGCTGATTTAAAGTTATGTAGAAACCTAAGAACTCACAATAAACCTCTTTTTTTTTCTAAGAATAAAATTCCTATTCATTTCTTTGCTGTTTATATAAATTGGAGTCTGATCCATTTGTCTGTAAGTACTTCTTACAGCACCCCAGTGTGGTTGGTTCTTCTTCCTCTTGCTCCATCAACAGTCCATCACTGTTTCAGTGTTAACAGTATTAGCATTGCCACTGTATAGGGTTAATAAATTGACCTATGCAGCACAGAATGACCTCCACACTCTGCGTTTCCACTCAGTCATCTGTTGGCGCCCGAGGACAGGTGCAACAGTCCTGCCCCGTCAGCTAGGCCTCTATTTGATCTCATTTATCATAACACTTTTGGCGTCACTTGTCTACACCCAGGACAGAATGAAATGTTCTGGTCCTCAAAATACTAGCATTGCTTGTACTGAAAAACAAAAAAATAACAGCTACCAAATGCCATTTGTGATTTAAAGTTTGCTGACAAAAAAAAAACAAAACATTTAGGTCAAATTTCTAACGCTAATGTCATTCCAAATGTTTGCCCTTTTTTGGTCTTTCCTTCGGTATTGAAGTGAGGTCTGACGAGTTTGTTTTTATTGTAAGGTCATGAAAATTGAGCGCCGTGCTCTCCTCCTCCTGGGGTTATAAGTACAAAGCTGGGCACGCATTCTGGAATGAGCCAAGAGCCGAGCTACCTTTGGTGGACCTGGCTCAGCTTGCTGACCGTGCCACTGCTTGTCAACTGTAATTCATGGTACGCTCTAAGGGGTCCAAAAAATATGTAAGAGCCTAAGAGTGTGTGGAAGCTGAGAGTGTACCCAGGCTCTAACTCGTATTCATTTTTGGCAGTGTTAACTTTTTTGTATTTTTTTGGCTGTCCATGTTTTCTTACATAAGTTTTGGTAATGTAAAAAAATTTGTGGTGATGGATTGAAACTTTTTTTTTGGTATGAGGAATATCACGTCAGAAATTAAGTGCTAGCTCAGAGATTAAGACGTTGGCCTTCTGATCAGAAGGTTGAGAGTTCAAATCCCAGCACCACTAAGCTGCAACAGCTGGGCCCTTGAGCAAGGCCCTTAACCCTCAACTGCTCAGTTGTAGAAATTAGATCATTGTAAGTCACTGTGGATAAGGGTGTCTGCCAAATGCCATAAATGTACTTGATTCATATAGGCACCATTCTTAATGTGCTGATTTGCAGTGCCCATGACTGAAAGCACTGCTATGTTATGCCAGGTTTATAGGAAGGGTACAGGGCACAGATTCATATTTCATCCTCTAAGTTAAAATTGATCTGTAACTGTCTTAACTGTGAACGAGTAAGCTTCTTTGGAGGATTTGAGTGGATGTGTTTGCCAGGAAAGCAACACCAAATAAATCACGGCTGTCACTTTGCTCCCGTTACAGTTGAGGGGTCTGGGCCACCGTGACATGCAGAGACGTAGCCAGCCACCTGTAGCCTGTTGATGAGTGAGTCAGGGCATTTCTGCTGTTGGGTGACAATACAATACAGGCAGCCAGTCTGCAAAAAAAAAAAAAAAAAAAAAAATCCTACTAAGAATTTTGAATCTGTTTTCATATAGAAATGTTGCCTTGATGACAACATTGCAAACACATAACAACTTACACGACTCAATTTGTATGAAACTTTACAAAGGCGAAGGTTAAGGTTAAGGTTTGGGGGAGGGGTTAGCTTTTCATTGGTATTTGTATGAATTCCTCATGCATTTAGGTTGTTTGAAGCATGATATAATCATTGAAACTCAATTAAATAATGTACTAATTGTTGGAATATATACTAATGTAATAAAGGTACAAAAGTAATTTTCAAGAAACAGTAGCCCCAGACTGAAGTTATTTTATCTTTCATTCTTTCTGTATTATTTTATCCTTTTTTAGGCACAAACCTCTTGATGTAAAATCTCATATGTCATCTTAAATTAAAAAATTTTTCCTATGTGTAAGTTGAGATTGAAAGCTGAAGTGGAAAAAAGTCTTTCCATTTACTTGCATGTGCGTATATGTAGTCCGTATACACGGGAACCTTTTGACACCTGGCAGTCAGTGTCCGACTCGAGCATCTGCTCGAGTTCAGCATTTGAAACATCTCAGATGTCACACAACTCTTCCTGATCCGCCTCCCTCCGCTGAGGCCCCTGTTGACACTGGACCCCCACCTCCTATGCAGTTACATTTAGGGAGGCAGGTTCATTCTATTCTTGAAACTATCTCCAGTTGGAAGAGTTGCAGGAGTGCCAAATGGAGGTGTACAGAAAGAAGGACACACTTGTCATTGTAGGACTTATGGCTTTGTAGTTCTTTAACTGTTTTATTTTTTAAAGAAAGAGAGGTTATTCATCTTCTGAGGTATTGGTTTCTATTGATTATTTCTGGATTAATATTATTATTAATATATATTATTCATTGAAGTACTTACATCAACTTTGTGGACTTTGGCAGCAGTGATATTTTTGCATTACAGCGGCTTCCCACTTTTCGTTTTTGCTGCCACCATGACTTCTGTGGAAACTAGTCCTGGATTTGACTTAATTCAGGTCAGGATTGAGTCTCTCAGCAGCAAAATGGACACGCTCATTAGCATCCAGGAGAAAGTCCTCAGCCGCCTGGACAGCATGTCTGAGGAACTCGTTGGGATAGAAAGAGATATGGAAACTCTGAAAGTAGATAAGGAGGAGATGCCTCCAGCAAGCCGCACCAAGGGACCAGCCCGAGGCATTGGCGGTGAGATGAAAGAAATGTGCCAAGAAATGAACAGCATCATGACAGCCGTAAACAAGCGATCAGAACAGCAGACCCAGAAGCTGGAAGGCATGGAGAGGCTTGTGATGAGCATCCAGCAGGTGGTCAGCTTCATCGGGGAAACCGTCAAGACTTCTAAAATCACAGAACTCATGTTCAAGGGGCCAGCAGCACGCAAGACCAAAGCGGCGTTAGCCTCAGGGTGCAAGAACCAGGATAGCAAGCATGGTCCTAAGAGACAGGCCTCAGGTGAGCCTGTACCAGGGAAGGTGAGTCAGATCTGCAGAGTCAGCTGAGCAAACAGTGCTTTAACTTGAGACGACTTATTTTAAGAAACCCTAACCCACTCAGATTTTTATTCCTGACACAGTTCCCAGTTTAGCACATGTGGTTCTACAGCTCTTGATATTCTGGCCGAGGACATAGTGTTTTTAATGCCTGGGACACGCACTGCAGTGTATCAACCCAGCCATGACCCTGTCTCTCGAGTACATCCTTAACATTTCTCAAGCAATGTTTGTGTCCTACATTTTCCAGTCAAGCCATCTGTTGCTTGAATCAACAACCTGATCAACCATGTACAGCAGCTAATAATATATGTATGTTAAGGAATATTGTCATAGTAGCTGTGTAATTTCTCAAATGTAATGAAATATGTGTATATATTACTATCCAATAACCTACCCAAGTGATTGGATGCCTTATGAACAGCAACATTCTTGCTATAGCAGTATATAGGTTCCTGTACAAGCACACTCACTTTAGATGCCTTGCATACCATGTAGGAATTGAGAGAGTATCCTAAATTTCTTCACACTAACACTATGGTTGGGTGACTTTAATTATAACATTGTGTATTTACATTTCAAATAGCTTTGTATTATGATAGCTAGTAGGATTCACAGCACAGCTAGATAATAAGCATATAAATTGATTCCCAAAAACCATACTAAGAGGAGAATGGTGGGAATGATTCAAGTGATTAGGAATGCATGTTGTCTTCAGAGCTTGCATCAGAGTCTTCCCCTCCCAGATAGCAAATGAGTGATGGGTCATGGAATGGCAGCCATGAATGCATTAGAATTTGGCAGCCACAGCTCAGCCCTGATGAGATCAGATACTATGGATGGGTCAATTTTGGACTCAAACCGAAATGGCCACAGGAAAACCACAAGAAAAGTGTGGGTGCTTGAATTTGGGCCCCAATGCAAATTGTTCCAGTGCCATATATGATCCTACCTAAATTTAACAACAAATGAGTAAGAGGACTGATCTAAGCTCAGATACCTTTGAAGGATTTTGAGAATCACAAATGTATCCTAGATCAGGGGTGCCCAAACTTTTGGTGAATCCTTGACCTTGAATGGACATTATGAATTTTCTGAGGCCTCAAGCTATGACCACCCTACCCTATTCTGGATTTTAAATTTAGGATATTTAAATACATTTTGGCATATTTTTGTCTGTGTTTTCTTGACTTTTTTTGTTCCACTGAGCCAGAGTCACCCAGTTTTGTCGAGGAACTAGCGTTGGTAGATGGACAGAGAAGTTTAATTGCTGAACTCCTATGCTAGTGCAATGTGTCACGATAGAGAAAAAGATTAAAACAGCATGTACACTCTTAATTTAAGTGTGTGATTCCCAGTAACATTTCGAAATAGTATCAAACAAAATACATCTTCATAGTGATAATTTGTAAAATAAATTAATAAAACTAAAGAGGAGATTGTGATTTTCTCTCATGGCCCCAGTGGTAAATCAAGCAACACCATGTGGGATCATGAGCTCTAGTTTGGGAAACCCCTGCTGATCTAGGGTTCCTGTATCAGATGGTGATCTTGGTTGCAGACACATATTCCGGATTCTATTAAAATGGTTATCATATTTGTGCTTACTCAGTACCAGTCTTTATATAGCAAAACCTCTATTACTCTACAGAATACTAACCTTTTAAAACATGTAGTTTACCATTTTATTTACTTTTAATTTGATCCTGGAGGCTCTTAAGAACCTGAGTACACCTGAGTTTCTTTACAACCTGAGTTGTAAAGAAAAAGGTCAGTCATACCAGTTTACTTAATGACATAGAAAAATATTTGGAGGTGACCTCACTCAGTATCTGTTAAACATGGTGTCCCACAAGGTTCTCTTCTGGGCTCTCTGTTATTCTCCGTTTACATGCTGCCTCTTGGACTTATATTGAGGAAATATAGTTTCTTAAGGTTTCTTTGGATGGATCACAATTCTAACTTTCTGAAAGAGTTCTACTTAGAACGTTTTACTAAAAGGGAAACTAGTCTATTTTACAGATAATGGGACCTTTATGGTACCTTGGTGTGGATAGAATTGGACTGGATTTTATACATATGGCCAGATGATATCAGACTTGTTCTTCAGACCTACACTCATGATTAAAGGATAACCTGTGCAACTCATACTATGCATTTAGCATTTCCACTGAACCAAATCCGAATCTAAATTACTCATCCTCTGTGTTGTGCATTGTTTTATTCATTCTTCCTAACATCAACCCAATGAAATTCATCATTTCATCCACCATGCCATTTTCCATTTTAATAGTTGCATCTTTATTTATTCATCTGTGTGTCTGTCCTATTTAAACACATTACCATTATCTCATGCTAACATTCATCATTCCCTGTGCTATTCCATTCCATCCATGTTGTGTCTGCAACAGAAAACTACCTCTACTAAACCCAATAAAAGGACAGAAGTGTTAACCGTGGCATGTGAGCCCAGCAGCCTGGAGCCTACTCATAAACTAAAGCTTCATGGACCAAAGCATTTCCTTTCCTCAAAGAAATCCTTCAAATTTCTTCGCTCATCCATATCATTGCCTTCAAAAGTGTGTATTATTATATATATATTTTTTAATCTTGCCTGGTGGTAGTAGTGATCAGAAGCCTGAGAGATAAACTACCATTCTATGCTGGAGGAATAAGCATAGAATGAGAAAGAGTGTGGTACAATTTAATGCTTTTCCATACTTTATTCCTCCATCATTTACCTTGTTTTCTTGGTTTTCTTGATTTTCTCTTCCATGTTTCCCCTCCAATGCTGAAGTTGAAGGAACACAAATTTAAAGATGGGAAGGAGAAGGGTCGCCTGAGCCTTAAGGGGCTGAAGGCGCAGAAGAAAAAGAAGCCCCCAGACACTACGGGTAGGAGAGCTGGATGAAACATGGGTGACTCTTTGATTGAGTTGCCATTTAGCCCTTTTTTCAACATTGAGTCCAAGAATACATCCAAAAATGTGGTAACCCATACCAGGCAACAATATCTCACTTTTTTTTCTTATGATTCTTTGCTCTTAAAGGAGTAACAGGGACACGCAAAAATGTTGTTTTCTGGAGAGTATTGTAGTTTTCTGGAACGTGTACATTTGTTGTTGTGAAGGAAATGTTTAAAATGTCTTATATCTTTACATGTGTCTTATATCTTTTACATCTGTTCCTATTTATAAATTAAAAATTTTAAAAATGGCAACCCAATCATGGAATCACCCACATACACATCTTCTGCCTTGCCTTGTCAGGCTTTGTTTAATGAACAGGAATAATAATAACCCATGTGACAATCAGGTAATGGTCACATGAGAGAAGAAGAATCTATTTTGCAAATAAAAAACAAAAGATTGTCAGAAGAAGGGCCACCACAGAACCCCATCACTGAAAATAATAAGATCTTTTGCAGTTTGTGATAAAATAGCATCATCTTTTCTGTCTTGCATAGACTCTGCCTCCGTGAGGAAGCAGGCCTTGCTGCTGGAGGAAGTTCAGAAGCTTAACAGAGAGAATGCTGAGCGCTCGATATCATCCACAGCGTCAGAGGCTGAGGAGCCTCCCAGCCAAAACCTTCTGGATTTCATCCTGGACCAAGCCAAAGTTCCTGCGGTCGAACACGAGGAGCTTTTACCAGACAGCCAGGAGAGCAGCACTGAGTTAAAAGAAGAGGAGGAGAAAGCGGAGGAGGAGATAGCCAAAGATATTCAGGATGAAGTGGATGAGACTGTTAACAAATCCGAAGAGGAGATCGAAGAGGTGTTTGAGGAAGCGAGCAAAGAGGAAGATTCTGCCATGGTCGATGTTAAGGAGGCTGAGAACGCTGTGACGCCACAGAGGTACCCAGTTTAACCATATTATTAGCAACTACAGTGATAGTCAAAAGTATGTGAACAGTTCACCAATCATTGGTGATTAAATAACAAAAAAATAATAAAAAAATACACAAGTGTCCCATCAAATCCTACGTCTTTGTATTTAAGGGCTTCTTCCTCGTCCACTCTCAGATTGTAACATGACTCTAAATGAGTGCTTTATTAAAGGCACGCGTTTGTGTGAAAAATTATGGTAAGACGAGATTTACATGACAGTTGATATTAGAGAGCGTTCTTATCATATTCGTACCGCAAGACTAATATATGAGTCTAACTTGAGTGATCAAGGTTGGCGTTTCTAGTTATAGCTTGATTTTTTTTTTTTCTCCAATAAAATAAAGTCACAAACATTTCTCAGTTCATTTAGACCTATTTCTAAGATTTGCTAATTCTAGAGAACTAATTCTAGAGAAGTTTAACCAAAGCTGTTAATACACAGTGTTCAAAAACTTTTGAATGTCAAAGTACCACTCTGATGAAATATTCCTAATGTATGACTTCTGCAGCTTGCTAAATTTTGTACACTATACACCTCAACGTTTTAATTTCCACTTGTCGTGTTCGTTTGTGAATCTTTCAGCTGTGAACCAGAACCGCTGCCCGAAGTCACCACGAGCAGCGAGCAGTGCGCGTCAGAAAAGGGCCTTGAGCTGCAGGCCTGTGAAAAAACCAGCGAAGAAGCCAATGAAAACCAAAGGCCTGTTCCGGAAGATCTGTGTGGCGTTTTCAAAGCGGACGGAGTAGAAATCTGTTTAGATTTCAGCAAAAAGAAGAAAAAGGAAGAGGAACAATTTGACGATGGAGAGTGCGAGCAGTTCTTCATCGGTGAGGCCTACAAAGATTCATGTTAGATTTGAGAGAAACAAATAAAATCACGTATAAAAAACAGTTACTGTTGCATTTATATAGTGCATGATTACTAATAATGCTTCTAAAATTTGGTTAAATTATAGGTTTTTTTAAAAAATAATTATATTATATATTAAAAATATTTAAAAAAAGATTTAATATTAATCTAATATTAATTTAAGATTAATATTCTAAAACAAAGGTTTAATTTGTTATTATTTTAAATTTTATTATTTATTTATTTATTATAAATATTTGGTGTTAAAAATTTACTGTCATTCTGAATTACTTGCATTTGTGCTATGGAATCTGATTTAATTTTTTTTCTTTTTTAATTTTATATTTTTTTTATTTATTTATTTTTTAATAAACAACAGAGAAGCAAGAGGTGTTATATAATATTGATGCATGTTAATCATTTTAAAAAGGTACGTCTTATAAACTCCAAATTATTTACGTGCATCGTTTATTTTTCCCCTCGTCCTTGCTGCAGACTGCACCCCTCCGTCGCCAGCTCCCTTCAGCCACCGTGTGGTTTCGGCCAAACCCAACCACATCAGCAACTTCTACACCATCAACCACCAGGAGATCCTCGGAGGGTAAGCTTGTCCATTTCCATTTTTTTTTTCCCCCCACACCTTTGGCATTGGGAAGCTAAGAGACCTAAAAGCAGAGAACAGAATGTAAGAAATGGTGTGAAGAGTGCGGAAAGTGGACAGCAGAGTCCTTTTAATCCTCACAGGGAGGGTTTTGCGTAACCTTCCACTGCTGAGCTCTGCTGTCCTCTCACCCGATTCATAGCTCCAGAGTCAGGGGCAGTTATTTTTACCCCGGGCTTTCTGGGTATGTGAAATTGGACCCCCCCTGGAAGCTAATCAGTAAGCGTTAATCTAGCACTTCAAAGAGACTTTGCTTTCAACAGAGTAGCTTGGAAAAATACCATGAGTACATAAGAATGAGTGTTCACAGGCTGGAATCAGTACAAACCGATTCAACTTATGCAAGGAAGTGCAATTTCTTCATAATTTGGTGTCATTTGAACGTTTTTATTTTGTTTGGCTTCCCTAATTTTCTTTTCTTTTCTTTTCTTTTTTTTTTGGTCTTGCAGAGGCCGTTTTGGTCAGGTGCACAAATGTATCGAAAATTCCTCTGGACTCACTCTAGCGGCCAAGATCATTAAAGCACGGAGTCCAAAGGAAAAGGTAGAATTAATTAATTTGGACAACATTATCCAAACAAAACGAGAAATCCCATGAGTCACAAATTAAGGCTTGCTTTAATGACTTTAAATAACTTTAATTAAGCCTAATCCTGAGCTAAAACAGCTGTGCATTTTAAGAATCTTTATTAAATTGTATTAAAAAAATGTACATACGCTGTTATTTACAGGATTGGTTTTGACAGAAATGCTGTGTGCGTCTGCTTATTTTGGTAGGAGGTGGTGAAAAATGAGATTCAGGTCATGAACCAGTT
Source organism: Pangasius larnaudii (assembly GCA_037576815.1). Classification (NCBI taxonomy): domain Eukaryota; kingdom Metazoa; phylum Chordata; class Actinopteri; order Siluriformes; family Pangasiidae; genus Pangasius; species Pangasius larnaudii. The sequence continues at coordinate 4,312,996 of CM074919.1, read as the reverse complement.
GGACCATGCCAATCTGATCCAGCTCTACGCCGCCTACGAATCCAGGAACGACATCATCCTCGTCCTTGAATAGTAGGGACCACGTAGAGATTTATTTCTTTTCTACAGTAAGGCTATATTTAAAAGTGAGGACAGGATAAAAAAAAACAAACAAACAAACAACATAGCCGTGTCTTGTTTCTATGAAAGACCTTTCTGGACTGGCATTAACAGTTAGATATTAATAGTGTGACTCTTTAAAGGTGCAGTCTGCAATGTTAAAACGTTTCTAGAACTATAATAATTATATTGTTTTAAAACATATTTCTGATCCAGATTTTAGCTCCGCCCCCCCCCTCCCCTCCCCCCTCCCAGGTCAGAAAAATGCTCCTTAGTTTAAACCCTTTTCTTAAATGGCAACTTAATGCATATGTAGTTTTTAGTCTGTTGGGCAGAAAAAAAAAAAAAAACCCTAGCTATTTATTTATTTATTTATTTTTTGCAATTGCAATTCACCTAACAGACAGTAGAGGGCGCTGAAAATGACAAACCGCACCTTTAGTACAGCTATCGCAAATCTTTGCACTTGTTGTTGTGTATATGTGTACCTTAATAATAATAATAATAATAATAATAATAATAATAATAATAATAATAATAATAATAATAAAATGTCAAACATTTTGAAAGCTCAGTGAAGCCAGACTCAAATAATCACTTTTAATAAATAAAATAAAAGAACAATAAAAGAAACTTAAAAGTAGTTTTTTTTTAATTTTTTTTTATTTCAATGAACATTAAGAGACATTTTTGAAAATAATATTTTTAATTACAGGTTGTTCTGACTTGACAATTTCAAAATAATAAAAAAAAAAGAACGAAAATGTAGAGAGATACAGTATATTAAGGATAATGTTTAAGCATGAGTTGTTTATTCTTGTATCATTTTTTTTTTTTAGCATGATCTTCTGTGTTGATTGTTGACAGTGTGGATGGTGGTGAGCTGTTCGACAGGATTATCGATGAGAACTACACGCTGACTGAGCTCGACACGATCATGTTCGTCAGACAGATCTGTGAGGGTCTGCGCCATATGCACAAAATGTACATCATCCATCTGGACCTGAAGGTAACACACCTCGCCAAGAGCTACCTTTAATAAGACAAACTTAATAATCGTAATAATAATTGGCAAGACGTGCTACGAGCTACTCATGAGTAAAAACAGCTAAGCTACACAAGTAGCGAGCTAGAAGTAAAAGTAGCTAACTTCACTGAAGCTACTTTTGTCAAATTGAGGAAAAGCAACTGTCACATTTTCACTTTATTGCGCTGCTAATGTATTGCACAAAATAAAAATATACACGATTTCTACTAGGTATTCCAAAATTGATTTTTTTTCCTAAGCCACTCTTAGAAGTTAATGTCACGTAACTGTAAAACAACAATCGTTAAAAAACGCCACAGATACAGAGAGGACTCACTCCATTCCTCTTGATTCAGAACTATCTAGCTAGCTAACATTAAATGGCATATAGTAATCAGTCAAAGCAATGCATTCAATAGCTACATGTTCTTGCAGTATGAATGATAATGCGATTGTGTTGTGACAATGTCTACGTCTTTCTCTCTAGCCTGAGAATATCCTGTGCGTTAGCAGACTGACGAACAAAGTCAAGATCATTGACTTTGGACTTGCAAGAAAGTATGTTATTTATCATGTTCCTTTAATACATATTAAATGCCGAACGATCCACAGACTAATAGTTACTCATACATGTTCCCCCTATCGATAGATATAAACCCCGGGAGAAGTTACGAGTGAATTTTGGCACACCAGAGTTTCTTGCCCCGGAGGTGATCAACTATGACTTTGTGTCTTTCAACACGGACATGTGGAGCCTCGGAGTCATCACCTACATGCTGTAAGAGTTTACTAACTTCCTTGAGTTTACTGGATTTACTAAAACACTCAACATCATTTTGACAGAAAGTGATTGCTCTACTGGCACAGCGCTCACTTTTTTGCTTACGCTGACTGTCTTTAACAGCCTGAGTGGTTTGTCTCCGTTCCTCGGTGATGATGATAACGAGACACTGAACAGCATCCTGGCCTGCCAGTGGAACTTTGAGGAAAGCGCGTTCTTAGGCATTTCAGATGAGGCCAAGGACTTCATCTCAAAACTGCTTCTCTACAATAGAAGGTCTGTTCATTTGTTCATGCATCCATCCATCTATCCATCCATCCATTTATCCATCAGTGCATCCATCCAACCATCCATTCATCCATCCATCCACCCATCCATCCAACCATCCATCCATGAACCCAATGATCTATTCATCCATCCATCTACCCAACCACTCAACCATGCATGCATGCACCCAGTGACCTATTCATCTATCCATCCATCTCTCCATCCATTCATGCACCCAATTGTCTATTTATCCATACACCTATCCATCTAACAGTCAACTTATCCATCCGTCTATGCACACAATCACCTATTCATCCACCCATCCATCCTTCCATCCCTCCATCCATCCATCTATCCATCCATTCAATGATCTATTCATCTATCCATTTATCCATCCATTTATGCACTCAATGTACTACTCATACATACATGCAACCAATTGTCCATTCATCTATTCAACCACCCACCCACCCAATTATCTAATTATTTATGCTAGTGATTCATTCACCCATTTGTTTGTCATCCATCCATCTATCCATCCATCCATCCATCCATCCATCCATCTGTCCACCCATCTAATGATCTATTCATTCATTAATCCATTAATACACCCCACAATTATTCATTCTACCATCCATCTATCCACCCACCCAATTATCATCTATCCATCGTTCCATCCATCCATCCCACCATGCTAATTTTTGGATGTTGTGTGTTTGTAGTTGGAGAATGGGCGCAGGTGAAGCTCTGAAGCATCCTTGGCTTTCAGACCCGTTGCTCCATCATCACCTGTACAAAAAGGTAAAGCATGATCGTCCCATTCACACACACTGGTTACACCACGGACCAGCTGAACTTGTTTTTAATCATTCTGTTGTTGGCATTGCAGAAGAACATGTGTCAATCACGTAGAAATTCATGTGTTCCTCCACCCGAGAGCTAATGTAAGTCAGTGACCCATTGCAGAAACACAACTTCATTCACTTAGCAAGCTATAATCAGTATAAGCCAACATATACCATTAAGTTAATGCATGTCATAAGATTAACTGATTTTATTCTGCTTCCTTGTAGATCTGGTTTTGTTTCTACCAGCTGAGGCCATCTGGACCAAGCCTGCTGTGCTTTTAATTACTGGAAATTACTTGTAAAACTACCTACCTTATGCTGTTTTGGTTATCTGTTGCAGAATTTTGTGCCATTCTGGTGATTGCAGTCACATATCATTACGGTTAACATCATTAACCTTTAGTTAATAAAGTGCATAGTTAAATAGGGTAGAGTCTCATAACTTAGTCTTCCCAAAACACCATAAGATTTTAAAGGGATTATTTGGAATATTTTATTAGTTACGATAATCAGAGATAATAATCATAATTATTGCGCTTTCTTGGCTTTTTATGGATCTTTTCCCCCACCTTGTGCATTCGTAAAAAGCATTTAGAGTACTGCTGTACAATGAATGAGTAAATAATAAAAGACTTGAATTGTGCTGTTTTAGGAAAATAGCCACCGATTTGGTGGTGTGATGGAGTGGAGTAAGTGGAACCACCCTGCATCAATTTACCAACAATTACAATCATTTGTTAATTAATGAATGACAAAATGACACAGCAGTCATTTTTTAATCTATTTATAGACAAAACCAGTTAATTGCTCCTTCACCAGACATCATTCTGTCTGATATTTCTCTCGCTGGTAATCAAGCAAAAACACACAGCTTGTCACGTTATCAAGAAAATGAAAGTGTCCCGAAGACTTTCTTGTTTTGGAAAATGTAAAGGTACAAAGAAACTGTTACAAAGCACTGACACTGGCGACTCCTTCCAACAACGTTAAGTAAACGTTTCCTTAAAGAGAACTTAATCATCTCAGCGATTATATGTTTTTCTGTCGTTAAATAACAGGACATTTTTCATTTGTTTATTCTTGTGCAATTCCCAGTGAATGAATGAGTTGTTACTATAGAAATGCTAACTTGTTAGAATGAGCGCATTCATATAAATCTGTGATTTTTGAATTCAGCATAGTTGCCGTAGAATAATGTCATCTAACGTACTACTATAAAAAAATTAGCATGTATATAGAAAGAAACGAATTGTGACTGGAATTACTAGGGGGCATTTGGAGTGTTTCAGTGTGTGTTATTGTGTTTTATGTGCATCACTTAAGCATGGTGTTGCAAATTCAGACTTGGAAACAATGAAAAAAAAAAAAAGCAAAAATATTTTTATATAGTTGTATGTATGATGACGTACGATAGAGGTCTCGATTTATACCTAAAATTCAACATTAGATATATTATTTTAGAGATGCATGATCTCTTGCAGTGTTTCTGTACATATTTTTTGTTCTGTAATGGTGCAATATGACCCTTTTCCCTGTGTTACGTTGTTTAAAGAAGTAGATATTCAAGCTTCTTGACTTACTGTACTGTAACAGCCAGTTTAACCGGTGACATTTCATTGTATAATCTCTTCAACTTTATATGACGATGCATTAAATCTGACGAGGTGTGATCATAACAGGAATAAACTAACATTCTCTGTTCATGTTTTTTTTTTTTTTTAAATGTCCAAACACTATTTATATTGCCTTTCTTTCTTTCTTTGGACTATAATTGACAGTAGTGTTTGCTAATCTAAAAGACTTTCTATCATTCATGGGAAGTGAGGAAGTGAGAAAACCCCTGAGTTAATAACTGAGTAAATTGTCTGTGATGTTGAAGATTGAGCTGCACATCTTCTGTTAAGCTGCATTCTGTGCACTTTATGCCTTTATTTATTTATTTCAACAACTTTACATTAAATTAACAGCCAATACAATTTTACAGGATTTTTTTCCTTTTTTTTTTTCTGCTAATGCCACAAATCATGTAACTTTCCATAATGTGAATGATGAACAGGAAACATTTTTACAGTTACATTAAAGTAATAAGTCTTATCATGGTGTGACGTTTTCAATCATTTCAAGTTACTAAAAAATGTAGAAATAACTCTTGCCGCCTTATTAATTGTTGCATTTATTAGTCAATCAGCAGTTCTTAGAAAACTACATTTAAAAGCAGGAGTTTTTAAGTTTATTTTGACAGTAAAACTTGCTTAAGTAACAGCAAGCTAAATATGCTAATGTGTTGATTATATGAAAGATAAAACATAAAGGAATAAAACACTTGGAGTCATGCTGTTTTAGGAAATTCATCAACGACAAGGTGGTGTGATGCGAGCCAACATGAAACAGAGTTACTGTTACCACCCGAAGCTGATTATTTTCCTGACACTATATTCTGAAGTTTTATATCCCTCTTACTCCAACATAATTGGCCAACAATCACAATTTTTTTAAATTAATTAACTCTTTAGAGGCTAAAACATGGAAATTGCACCTGTGTTGGGGGGCGCCTATGTTCAGCATTGAATTTATTAGTTTACTACTGTAGTGCTTAATGTCTCATATGAAAGTAGACAAGCAGGGATTTAAGAATTAGCAGTTTTTAAGTATCACTTTTTCCTACTTAGCCTACTAGAGTTAAATGTTATAATTTTATTGTGCAAGTTTTATACAGCGTTTTACTTTCAAAAAAGTTGAAGTTGTGCTGTCCGTTTTTATCTCTATCCCAATGTTTATTGTGAAGATGTGTGAATTGTTTGCCCAGCAGGGGGCTCACACTCTTCACCAGCAGCTAAATGCAGAGTCATGCTACTCTGTGCACAGAAACCCAACAGTGGCCTGGCTAATCTTCTAACAGACTTGCAGCGATAAAATAATACATTTGTTTTTACTTAAAAATGCCTGATAAGGAAAACATAAAGTTACAGCTTTACATCTGACTGCAACAAAGCACTGACACTGAAGACTCCTTACCTGAATGTTAAATAATCATTTTCTTACATAAAACTTTATCATCCCAATGTTTATATGTTTTTCATTGTTAAATAACAACAAATGATTGTACTATTAATAGCCTTATATTATGTGCAACTTCTACCATTACGAGTCCCTGTGAAATGATAACTTATTAGCCCAAGCGCATGAATTCAAACCTGTGATTTGCAGATGCACTACTGTCAGATCTGCTGTTATAGAAAATTAATCACCACCTTCTAACCAGTCAGAATCGAGAATTCAGTCAATTCAAACATGAATTTCTTCAAAGACTTCTATATGCAAGGTATATAAATCTAAAGCATGGACAGTGGAGCATCAGTCACTTCCATAGCAACCGGGAATCTAAAACAATGTGTTGGGTCCTGTGTAAGTTCTGGACTTTAACAAGCAGCAGGATTTGTATTCATTTCGCAGATGCACTGATTTGCTATGATCAGCAGAGGGCAGTAACAGGATTTTCCTTCTCAGTTGATTTGAATGACTCTCCTCCTCTGCTACTGTACCGTGTAAAAACATGACTGATGTGGACATTGAGAAAGAGTCAACTCAAGGGAAATTGGTTTTAGTAAAAAAGAAAAAAAAAAATCCAAGTTTGTCAATGCAATTATAAAAATAGATTTTATGCTTTTCACTATATATATATATATATATATATATATATATATA
>CM074919.1:4294836-4306169 GCA_037576815.1 Pangasius larnaudii | reverse complement strand
CAAGTGTAAGGATCTGAGCAACTTTGACAAGGGCCAAATTGTGATGGCTAGATGACTGGGTCAGAGCATCTCCAAAATGGCAGGTCTTGTGGGTTGTTCCCTGTATGCAGTGGTTAGAACCTACCAAAAGTGGTCCAAGGAAGGACCAACAGCAACATGGTCATGGGCACCCAAGGCTCACTGATATGCGTGGGGGCCCATCTGGTCTGATCCAAAAGAAGAGCTACTTTGCACAAATTGCTGAAAAGGTTAATGCTGGCTATGATAGAAAGGTGTCAGAACACACAATACATCGCAGCTTGCAGCCTACGGGACTGCATAGCCGCAGACCGGTCAGAGTGCCCATGCTGACCCCTGTCCACCACCGAAAGCGCCTACAATGGGCATGTGAGCATCAGAACTGGACCATGGAACAATGGAAGAAGGTGGCCTGGTTTGATGAATCACGTTTTCTTTTACATTATGTGGACGGCTGGGTGCGTTTGCATTGCTTACCTGGGGAAGAGATGACATCAGTATGCACTATGGGAAGAAGGCAAGCTTCCTGGGCAATGTTGTTCTGGGCAACGTTCTGCTCGGGTCTGCTTGGGTCCTGGCATTCATGTGGATGTTACTTTGACTCGTACCACCTTCCTAAACATTGCAAGACCAAGTACACCCTTTCATGGCAATGGTATTCCTTAATGTCAGTGATCTCTTTCAGTAGGATAATGCGCCCTGCCACACTGCAAAAAGTGTTCAGGAATGGTTTGAGGAACATGACAGTGAGTTCGAGGTGTTGACTTGGCCTCCAAATTCTCCAGATTTCAATCCGACTGAGCATCTGTGGGATGTGCTGGACAAACACGTCCAATCCATGGAGGCCCCACCTCGTAACTTACAGGACTTAAAGGATCTGCTGCTAACATCTTGGTGGCAGAATTGTTCTCACAATTCAGTTCTAAATACAATTATTGTTGTTGTTGTTGTTGTTGTTGTTGTTGCTGTTGTTGTTTTAATTATTTATTTTGCCATATTTGGCAAAAAAATTCGAATATGGGCAAATCAGCCCATTGTTTTTACATGTTTTTATGCATTTGAAGCATTAAAAGTAAAAAAACAACAACAACATGCCAATAGATCAAGACTAATTCAAACTTAAAATAAATAAAAATGCCCAGAAATAGGCTCAATAATCATATATATGGTTTACTGCAATCTTCTGATAAGAAATACTAGATCGATTTGACTATATTTAAGATATTTTTACTTGCTGACATATGTATTTTTTGCAGTGCAGGACCTGTAGGTGATCATCTTTCATAGATCTCCATGACTTTCCATCTGTAGGATCTGTTTCATCCCCAAAACCTGTGAGTCCACACTATCTCTTCATAAGTAACATGTGGTGTCCATTCCGGGAACAAGCCTGGAACACACACGTATATGTGCTTGTACCTCAGACACACACACACAGGCAGACAGCATACATTTGGACAGTGAATGCTGATTGCTGACATTTTAAATGTTCCAGGCTGCAGTTAAAGGCTCGTATAATCAAAGGTCTGTTCCAGGAGAACGTGGCGCGCTTTGGGACTCAATTAAGCCCATTTTTAGAGTCTGACGCTTGGCCTCACCTCGGATCCTTTCAGATAGAAAAAATGCACATTTGTCGGTGGTGGATGGACACACACATACACACACACACACACACACACACACCCTCCCCCGTGTCCAGTACTTGAAAGCACAGAAGGTTCCAGAAGCTTAATTAAATGAAACTGAGGCAGCCAGAGCGTTCGATACAGTTTGTTCACCTGAAAAAATAAACGGAGAATATGGAGCAAGAGGAGGAGGAGGAGGAGAAGGGAGGACTGCGGTGGACAGAGCTGGGAAAAATGCAAGGTCAGAGGATTATACACCAAGGTCAGGTGAAGGGGCAGTATCGGGGGGAGGACGTGTGTGTGTGTGTGTGTGTGTGTGTGTGTGTGTGTGTGTGTGTGTTCTACTTGTCTATCTTTGAAACTTTTTTTTTTATTCAATTACTAAAATGTACATAGATCCTAGTTTACTACTGACAGCCTCACAGTAACCAAGCAACCCTCTGTTAACTAAGGAAGAAAATGAAATCAACAGGGAATGAATCAACAGTGAGGTTGTGTGATGTGGAAGCAGTGGAGTCACCGTTACCACCCGAAAGCTGATTCTTTTCCAATTACAGCAAAGTTTTTTTTTTTCCTCTTATAAAACAGCAATTTGCCCACTTTTGAATTATTACATTTATTACCAAACAACATGTCACACTCGTTTTTTTTTTTTTTTAGTTATGTTTAATGTCGTTGGACGTCCAGGAAACAAGTTAGCTCCTGTTAACACTTATGCTATAGCAGGTCGTTCCTTCACCAGCCTCTATTCTACTCTCTCTCCAAGTTAATAAAACAGTTTTTTATGTAACCGAAAAATGGCAAAGAGCTAACTCCTCCTGTGACACTGGAGACTCCTTCCAAAATTGCCAAAGAGTGGACTGTAACACCGTCCTAACTGAGTCAATATTGAGTGTAGGTATTAATAGACAACCACAACAGAGTACATTTAACATTAGAAATATGAATGTCTTAAATGTGCAATTTTTAACATTTAAAAATATTTCTATACATATCAATCTGGCTGTTTTCTCCATTTCATCCTTCTGTGTACATATTTCTGGCCCAGGTATTAGCCCTGCCTTGAATCAGAAAAGGTCTGCCACCTTTTTTCCTTAAAAAGCAACTAACAAAGTAATGTCTAGGTTCATAAGAAGGAGTTGGATGGCTGGGGGAAGATGAAGGCTTGCCAGTGTTTTAATTATGAAACACAATAAATCTCACATGCAGAAGATGGCTCAAAAAATTACATACTGCTCCTTTAAATAAAACATATCCTGCAAAAAAAGATATTAATATACACTCACCAGCCACTTTATTAGAAACACCATACTAATCCTGAGTAAGACCTCCTTTGCTCTCAGAGCAGCCTCGATTCTTCATGTCATGGATTCCACAAGGCATTTGAAACATGGTTCTTGTTATTGCTGATCCATGTTTACTTGATTACAGCACATGATTGCTGCAGATTTGTCAGCTGCACATTCATGCTGTGAATCTCCAGTTCTAGCAGCTCAAAAAGGTGCTCTGTTAGATTCAGATCTGGTGACTGGGGAAGGCATTGAAGTAGACTCAAGTACACACTGCCATTCATGGCACCAGTTTGAGATGACTTTGTGCTTTCAGTGCAGTGGTGCATTGTCATGCTGGAAGTAACCAGTATAAAATTAATTGTGGCTATAAAAGGATGCATGATGCGTATTGGCAATGATACTCAGATAAGCTGTTGCAATCGCATGCTCAATTGCTATAAAGGTGCCCAGTGTGTGCCAGGAAAACATTCCCCGCACCATTATACCCCCACCACCAGCCTGAACCGTAAACACAAGGCTATTATGCTGTTAATCCTAAATTCTGACCCTATCATCACTATGTCCCGGACGAAATCGAGATTTGTCCAACCAGGTGATGTTTCTCCAAAACAGAGTCCTGTTCTTGGCTGACAGGAGTGGAACCTGATGTGGCCTTCTGCTGTCATAGCCTCAAGGTGCAACTTGTTGTGCAGTCTGAGATCCTTTTCTTTTTTTAATGAATAAATATTTGATAAACAATGTTGCTAGTAGTACTTTGCACCCTAAACCTTCCCTAGGGTATATGATGTACTCATGCTGTAAATATAAATGAAAATGATCTTATGTTACACTATGGTCCTCGAGGTTTGATGTCTTGTCACGTCACACATTTGAAAATAATTGTGTTACAATTTAGGACATGAGGAAGTTCACAGCATCTACTCACCATGTTTCCTTTAATTCTTCACAGATTTTCACACAGATACATTCATACAGATAACATGTTTACTTTAAAAAAAAAAAAATAGCAGTGTGAGAAGCCAAAGGATTGTATTAATGTATAATGTGTATGAAGGTAATGAGTTCAGCTATCCTCTCGCTCCCAAACGATCCAAGCAAGCGAATCCGATCGCCGTAACAGTCCTTATTACTCCGAACAAGCAGACGTTTAGCCAAACAGGTGAAATTGATTTCTAACCTCTGCCTCTCTCGGTTTTTCATTTCTCATTTCTTTTTTTTTTTTTTTTTTTTTTTTTTGGGAACCCCTGGGGCGTTTGAGCTGAGTGCAGTTTTGTGTGACAGCCTCGGTGCATGGCCCAGTTTATAGTGGTGAGAAATTCGATTTCGTCCTGCACTCTCCCTCTCCACATCTTTCACCCCTCCGCCCTCGTTCTCTCGCTCTATCTGCAGGGGTGATCTCTGAAAGCACAATCAGATCCAGATGGGCTTATCAGGACTGAAAGATAACAAATACTGCAGCAGTTCCTGTCGATGCAGGACCACCTGCACAAAGGCCCGGGGAAGAGACACCACACTGCTGTGAATGTGAGCGCTCATACAGTCATCATGGACAAAAAGCCGAGATACTGGCGCATATTTTGTGTGTGTGTGTGTGTGTGTGCGTGTGTGTGTGTGTGTGTATTAGAGAGGGAGGTACAGTCATGAGGGAATATGAAATATGTAGCTCAGGGAGCGATTTCACTTTTTCTTCCTGTCTCATTCATTCCTTCCCCTTGGACCTCTCTTTCTCTCTCTCTCTCTCACTGTGGGTGGTATTAGGGTTAAACTGGCTGACAGAGGTCTTAGGTCACTATTGACAGGCTGCCTTTTCTCACACTTATCTTTCTATTTCTTTCCAGAGCTGGCCCGTTGGTCTGTGCGGTTATAGCTGAGATCTTGAGAATTTTTTCCCTTCTGTAATTTGACCCTTTTCTGGCTAAAATATAGCTGGAAAATGCAACACAATACAATATGTGCATACAGGAAAAGTAATTTCCATTTTTTTCCTTTTATTATTCAATGACCTAGCTAATAGACCTAATAGATATAACCAATTTTACCTAACCTCAGTAATGTACCTTGGTAATGTTAGAATAAGTCTCCAGTTTAGCCAAGGACTCCATGCCACCAAGCAATAGAGTAGATGTAGTATGAAATTGCTCTTGATTGTGTAAAAGTTACCAACTTCCTATCAAGCTCAAAGATTGGTAGCTTGAGGTACTGTGGATATATCATCAGCTAACATTCTGTTCATATCTTTGAGCAATGTGAGGATAAAGTGGTGGTGATAGGTAGATAGCTAATATGATCTAATGGTTTTGTGGGGTCCATGACAAGAGATTGAAAATGGGCTCCAACGAACATAATCCCAAAGAAAAATTTCATGTCAATCAATATACAAAATGCATGACTCGATGAGAAAATCCAACAGCATACAGTATAACACACTAGTATAAAACACAACCGTCTTTTCAAAGGTTTTCCAAGGAGTAGGTTATGGAAGCCCAGTATGCAAAGAATAAAACAGTTGGGGGCATGCTGTTATAGGAAATTAATTAACAATGGGGTGGTCTCATAAAGCATGTTGAAGTTGTTTATTTTCCAATAACAGCACATCCTGAAGTGTTTTATTCCTCTTACACCACAGCAAATTGTCCAATGTTTAATTCTTTTTAATTCTCTAATCCATTTCCAGTTATGTTTATGTGGAATGTCTGTGAAACACCTCAGTTCCAGTTTCCCCTATACAAGTTGCTGTTTGTGGTAACAATAGAAAGAATGTTCGATGTTACAAGTAATAATACAAATATATACTGTATACTCTACTCTAGGGACATACTGACTGAGACAATATCAGGTGTTAGTCATCAAGGGATGAAAATAATTAACACTGTATGTTATTTATATCTGATGCATTTAGATGAAATATATTTTAGATTTAATTCAATCTTTCATCTTTCAAACAGCTGAAAAAAGTATTCCTCTCAGTTTTAAATATTGCATATTTGAATAGCAAACATCTCCGGAGTAAACCTTTGTGGTTGTGTTCAATGACTGCTGAAATAAAACAGATTTTGGCAGTCAATACTGGTTCCTACTGTATAACAATATTTTCAATTCGTTTCAAGGTGGTACATTTCTATTGTCCAAACTCGTGCTACAAAGTGTGTAATATTCAAGAAGAAGAGATTGGAAAGGTCAACAAGGCACCAGTAGTGTAGATCACTATATCACAATATAAATGATACAAATAAAAAGAGAACACTACCACTCAGTCCCCAAAATCAAAATATGGGAGGGGGTGGTCAATGTGTTTTACAATCCGTCTTCTCTACATGAGTAATTAATTTGGCTGTAACTCGACTCTCAGATCCTGCTGAGCTGACGCTCGCCACATACAGACTTGCCAAACTCTATTTCACCCATCGAACACATTCCTCCCTCTCTAAACGGCCATCGCTGCTTCAGTCCATCCATCAGATGTGACATATGAAAGCCGACAGTGCACTCTGGCTGCGTGTGTGTGCTTGGGGTCGGGTGGAGTCTTGCTGGGACGCTGTTTTCTCAAACACTGATCAAACAGGAATTAAAGCGGCAGAGGCCCGGCTAACAGACACCCAGCCGAGGCTGAAGGTGTTTACATGACTCGCAGCGCAGCATGTGCTGTGCTGTTAATGTTACAGTGTCAATACGCTGTTGTGTCTATATTCTGGGCATGTTGTAAGTGAAAAACAATATATTACACTGTTCAGTCCATATGTACTGCACATACTGGATTGGTCCAGTCTTAATAATACACTAGTCAGGGATTTACAGCAGGGATCAAAATTCAGGCAGGTAAGCTTGTCACACACAATTCCACATAACATGCCCTGGAGTGTAACTAGTAAAATACTAAAAAAAAAAAAAAAACAGATTAGTAACTAAAGCTGCTTACTTACTTTGTTGCTAGTACTTTGTTCATTGCAATTAATACCTGGATGCACTATAATCATTTAACAACAACTTTTTTTTAATAAATATTAAGGTTAGAGTTAAGGGCAGTGTGACAACCCTAGTTGATAAGATTGGGAATAAGGATGCAGGAGGCAGGGGATGGAAAGAGCAATAATTCATTTTTATTAATGAGCATTTTTCAGCCCAAAATCAATCATAGTGTCCTACCATTCAGCTAAATTTCAGGTCAGGGCAGATACAGTGAGGTACATCACTTTCTGGCACCTGGCAGCCTATTGTTGAGGAAAAGAAACACACGAATAAGTTGCAGGTGTAGACAATCACTCATTGCCTGCTAGTACTCTGCAACTCCCACTTTAAGGGGAGTTTCACCTGTTTATCCTGAAAGGGGTTTTGGTGGATCTGGAGACCTTTCCAGGAACACCAGGGAATTAAGTGGAAATACACTCTGGATGGGACACCGATCGATCAATTTTGTATTCACCAATCAACCTACATGGCGTGAAGGTAGGGGGAAACTGGAGAACCAGGAGGAAACCAACATGGACCCAGACAGAAAATGTATAACTCAACACAGACAGTAACGCAAGTTCAGGATCAAACCTTATTGTGGTTTCTTAACATTTCTAAACTTGCCAGATAGCAAACAAAGGTTCTTAAGTTACATCTCAACAGCATCACATGCAAATAATACGTTGAGTAAATATTGGCATAAAGCCATTTTTTTTGATAATGTGCTCTCTCCAGCCATCCTTCAATATCCTCCTGGTGATCTTGGAAAGCTATACACTCTTCCCAGGTATCGTTCAGGTAGCTTTCCTCCTGTGAATAATCAACTTTAAGTTTTTTTTTAGGTCATGGGTTAGTCATTTAAAAAAGGCCTTACTGAATCAATAAAATCAATAAACCGATACCCCAATTTGTATAAATTATGAAAATAGAAAAAATAAGAACAGGTTTTAAATGTCAAAAATGGTGAAATGAATTACAGATGTAAGTAGTTCACCTCATGCCAATATTTGCAACATGTGTGCGTGTGTGCTGTTTTGGTGTGTTCTTATTGTATTTTTTTCAATTTAATCTGTATCAGTGTTAGCAAATGGCAAGTCAAATTCTTTGTAAGTGAGCTCTTGCTTGGCTGATAAAGCCCATTTGGATTCTTCCAGGTCTTCTGGGTGTTTTGGAGGATTTGAAGAAGGAGTTAATCCATCAGAATGCTGTGGTGACAGATTAGCCAAGAAAGTTCAATACACCTGGCTTTGTTTTAGTGCGTGTAGTGAGGGCTGAATACCAAAATCCCACACTCTGGTATCCAAACTTCAGATGTAACTACAGACTTAAGTGAATTGTAGGAAAACAGAGACATATCTCATTTACACAAACACAGCAAATTTAGAGGCAATAACAAATTCACACACACACACAGTTAATTTAGATTAATCTGCATTATTTATTGTGTCTCACACACACACATACATATGCTGTCCTCTGTGAAGTGGCATGCTTCCAGCACTGTGCTCCATGATGGATGAGCAGGGCTCCGGGTCTCAGTCCAGCCTCACTGTGTGCGCAGTGATGGAGGGGTTGATCGCTCCTGTGTTCAGTCCGTCTACCCCCTAAAACACACACACTTCTCTGGCCAACACAAACAGCACACACACAGCACTCGACGGGGAAACACTCCGCCGCTATTGTCATGTGAAACGTTCCCACGAAGCGACCCAGACAATCCAGGACAGCCTCGCTGCAGCAGCCAGGATAGACTGTGCCATAAAACAGGAGCCATGTGTGTGTCTGTGTTTGTGTGGTCAACCAGTGATCAAGAGCCTTTCTGTTGTGGAGAAAGTGGTCATAGTCTCTATTTGCCCAAGTCATGATTGATTAGATGACATGCTAATCAGTGAAGAACACTAGCAAGCCACACATAATGCTGCCCATTTTTACAGCATTAAATCCTCCAAACACATTTATCATCGTTTTTCTGAAAATAATGCTAATGTAATGAAAAAAAAAAATCGTATTGCTCTTTCTTTGGTATCGGAAGTTTGGCATAGGTGGAATTCTGCCCATACACATATCATAAACATCATAAACATAATCTATTCTGCACAAAGGTGTTTATATTGCCATATGTACTATATATGAGTCAAATACAGTATCATGTACGCTTTCAATTTATATTGCACACTGACCATATATGGTGTATACTGTCCATATATGATGTATATGGACTAAATAGTGAATATTCCATACTGTCTGTATATGATATGTACAGGCCACATATGTTAGATATTTGCAAATTTTGTTATATTGGCCATACACAGGTTGTAAACTGACCAAATACTGCAAATTGTATACAAACCCTATATGATGCCCAATTTCCATATATGTATTAGACTGGCCATACATACTGGGAATATATTTTGGATACTGCTTATGTATATATGCAACATACTATATATGTCCAGTATCCACCAGTTATGTCTAGTATGCAACAGTATGGACACTATACAGAATATATAAGCAGTATACGACATATATGGAAACTATATAACATACTGCATATGTCCAGTATTATACATATATATATATGTGTGTGTGTGTGTGTGTGTGTGTGTGTGTGTGTGTGTGTATAATACTGGACATTAAAGCCTTAGCTTTAATTGCTGTATGTGTGTGTGTGTGTGTGTGGGTGTGTGTGTGTGGGTGTGTGTGTGTGTGTGTGTATGTTCTGTACTACGTATATATGTGTACTGCTTATATAAAATGTCTATTTTTTATATATATGTCATACTGCATATATACATGTATATATTGTATACTGATTCTCTATGTTCTGTTCTGCTTACATATGTTATATGCCTCCCATAGTGTTGTATATTAGCCAAATATGACAACTGTACATAGCTGTATACCAGCCATAAATAAGTTGTATATTGCCCATACGTTGCATACCGGACATAAAGTATATTTCATGAACTGCCCATAGCGTGTATGTTGTATACCACCCATGTATGATTCCTACTGGTTATATATGTGCTCTATAAAGTTGTGCAGCATGTTATAACTCCCTCTGTTGTAACCGATTTCTTTCTTTATTGCTGGACCGAGTGCCCGAGCCATCACATTGTGCTAGATTTACTCAGATATGTTGTGTACTGCATTGCTTGTGTAACACCCACAGCTACAGTGGATCTCAGTGTGTATTATTGAATCTGTTAGTCCGTGCCCACACTGCCATGTTATCCCCAGCAATAAAGCTCAGTGCCAGCTCTTTTCATGGCCTGGCATTTACGTCCCTAACCGCACCGACCTTCATTTGACGGGCAAAACAGGAAGATCGCGGCTCCGCGGCTCATTCTTTCAGCCTCAAAAAACACACTGTCTGACACTGCTGTTTATGTGCCTCCTGATTTACTGTAACTGGGTCATAGAGGGTTTTTCTTCTCTTCTTTTTCAAGCCTTAGCTTTAATTGCTGTATCCTTTTCTTCAACTATTAAAGTGTACGCTAAATGACAAAGGACAAATTAGCAGATTCAATATCTAAAAAACTTGCTCAAACATGCTGCAGTTCTGTGGTCACGTTGCTGTTTTCCCTCAATGACCTCCATGTTGGAAACCTGAATTTTCAATACATATTTTTTTAGTAATATGTACAATTTAGTATGTCAACCAGAATTGTAAAAGAAACATGGAGTGCTTAATAGTACATAAAATATGAACTGTGTAATCAGATGAAATTTAAAATATCTTTAATATTTTGTCTTACATAAACATCATTTCTAATACATTGGTTTTAAAGTTTTGAAATAATGCTTGAGACTGTTAAATCTGACTACATTGAAGATCTAGACACTTCATCGGTCTATGTTTCGATAAGAATATCCGTCATAATTTATCACTTTAGGGCCCACCTCAGTTTTGTAAATCAACAATTTGATATTATATTGAATAGTTCATAAGTCTTACATAAAGTTTAATAATAATAATAATAATAATAATAATAATAATAATAATAAATATGTAATTTAGCATGTTTACTTTTCATCTTTAGGTTTTATTACATTAGATGGGTTAGTTAATCTAGATAATGCTTTAATATAGCATTTAATTAATTACTAGCATTTTTGGGAACAAAAGTGTAATTTAAGTTTAGGTTTCCTTTTTTAACTTTATTTTTTTTAGCTTTAAGTTTCCTAAAGTGTTTTTAAGGAAACTTTTATTAAATTAGGAGTGTAAATATTTACTGTAAATATTACATATACTTAAATTGTTAATTCTAAAATAATTCTAAAATAACTTTAATTTAACCAGTGTAACAATTGCATTATATAGAAAATTGCATTAAATAACTAGTAAAAATGCAGCACTATATATATATCGCATAATGATTGTTTTATATATATATATATATATATATATATATATATAAAACAATCATTATGCGATAGCTATATATAT
>CM074919.1:4263728-4280603 GCA_037576815.1 Pangasius larnaudii | reverse complement strand
ATTGGTAAAATTGTTTTTTTGTGCATAATATATTTTTTGGATCATTTGTGGGTTACTTGTAAAAAAGCTTTTTTTTATCTTTTTTTTTTTTTTTTTTTTTTTTTTTTTTTTTAATAAATGCTAAACATACTGTATATTTAGATCTCATTAAATTGGCTGAAAAAAAAAAAGTTGTCCATTCTGACAAAAAAGGACAGTCAGTTAAGGACAGGCGTGAAAAATGACTGAAATATACTCTGTAAATAATGTGCTGTATGAATTATTATTTTTTTAAATTATTAGTTACAACAAACTATCAACAGTTTTCAAAACTGCCCCCCCATAAACATAAATCAATCAACCACTCATTCAGTCATCATCATCATCAACAATAATAATAATAATAATAATAATAATAATAATAATAATAATAATAATAAAAATCATCATCATCATCATCAACAACAACAGCAATAATAATAATAATAATAATAATAATAATAAAAATCATCATCATCATCATCATCATCATCAACAACAACAGCAATAATAATAATAATAATAATAATAATAATAATAATAATAATAATAATAATAATAATAAATCATCATCATCATCATCATGACCCAAGACTCAAACTTGACTGTTTGTGTGTGTGTGATCTGTGAGAACTGCGTGTGGCCCACAGTCATGCTGAAAACACACATGCATATTTGAGTGTGTACGTGTGTGTGTGTATGTGTGTGTGTGTGTGTGTGTGTGTGTGTGTGTGTGTGTGTGTCCACACGTGTGTGTTGGAGAATCAAGCATGAAATGACTCCAAATTGGCTGTGCTTTCAGTCCTGACTGAGATCCTATCCATGTTTCCTCAGAGACTGTGACCACCGGGCCGAAGCGTATTTAATTCCAAGTCAGTGTGAATTAAAGAGCGAGGGAGAGAGTGAAGAGATAGACTGACATGAGTAAAGAGAGAGAGAGAGAGAGAGAGAGAGAGAGAGAGAGAGAGAGAGAGAGAGAGAGAAAGACTGAGATGAGTGAAGAGAGAGACTGAGGTGATCATGAGTTCAGTCCTCAAAGGAAAAAAGTTACATTTTCTCTGCAGTGCCGTACATTATGGCATATAATTGGTGGACACGCTCCAGCCAATGCTCCAGTGTGTGTGTGAGTGTGTGTGTGTGTGTGTGTGTGTGTTAATGTTTGGGTTTGCTCATCACTCAGTGTCAGTGTCCCATGTTTGTGTGTGTGTGTGTGTGTGTGTGTGTGTTTCAGAGTGTATGGCCTTTGAGGACTCGGATTAGAGAAGATGGATGTGGAAGCCTTTCCACATGTTTTATCACAATCTAATGGTCCATTAGCTTGAATTCTGTGCTGGTGTGTGTGTGTGTGTGTGTGTGCGTGTGTGTGTGTTTAGCTTTGTTTAAGTTTCATTTCCATAATGTGACCTGCTATTGAAATTTGATACCGTACCTTTAGGGTTAAATTGCTGGGTCACACTTTCATATAAGATAATAAATGATTTACAATCATGTAATAGAGTACAGAAATTAAAAGTGCGTCTAAATGTTTGGGAAAACAACTGAGTAAATACATAAATCACGATTCAAGTTGGGACAGTTACAGTACTGCGCCAAACAGTGTCACCTTAAAATATGAGTAATATAAAAAAAAAAAAAAAAGAAAGGAAAAAAAAAGCTTTCAAAAGATGTTCCTTTTTTATTATTAATTTCATTACAGATGAAATAATTAAATTAAAAAGTTAATTTAATCCTTTGTTAATAATTGCAAGTATTAACCTTATGCGTAAAAGTTAATATTATATAGAAGGTATTTTAACTTGATATAATAAGTTAATGAATGAATAATAATGATTCATTAATCATTAATTAATCATGATAATACAATATATATATATTGAATTTTTTTTGTATGCTATGTTATTATGTCTTTTAATATATATATATATTATTTTAATGTCTTTTAATATATATAATTCCTATTTAATACGCAACACACTGGAAACACTGTATATACACATATTTTTGTAGATTTTTCAGGTCACTGTCCTCAAATTCGTAACAATTAACTCAAATTCGTATGTTAATTCATGAAGGCTAGTATTAGAAATGGGGCGGGGTTAGGTTTAATATCCTGGTTTTAATATAAGGTCCTGAAAATAATGCCGATGAGAAAGATGACACTAAAATGGCATGTCTGAGTAAACAGCACTGCTTTAAAGCTCTGCTGCACTGTTTTAATGCTCTCCTGAAACAGGAAGGCTAAAAAAGCATGGAAAGCGTTTGTGTACTGCTGTAGTTTCCTGCGATACATGAATTCTTTTGTGTGTGTGTGTGTGTGCGTGTGTGTGTGTGTGTTTATTTGTTTGCGTATACACACTTGAGTCATAATAAAAGATAAACGACCACCAGCAGCTCTTCTCGATGGCGTGCAGCCAGCGGGTGGCGCTCTAGCGATGTCTATCAGCTTGTGTTTCACTAAAAAGAATCTTTCCACTGACTCCAGACCTGCATTTCAGGCGGCTGCTGTTTAATTATTTAAAAGCCATGAAGCTCTGAGCCTGTGCTGTGAGCCACACATCACACTAAGCGCATCTTCCGTACAGTGCAGTGACCCGCTCCAGCAGGCCAGGCCTGGGACGTGCCATTCCACATCAAACATGTCAACTCCCAGTGGAAGCAATAAATGCAGGAATGTAAAGGATTTCGCAGGAATTACTGACGAGCCAGACTTGGGAATGTTCTAATAAAGTGTGTGGTGTGTGAGCGCTGATAGTTCAAAAGAGAGAGAGAGAAATGAAAATGGGCCAGGACACACTGCGACGTCCAGCTAAAAAAAAAAAAGTGGTTCAGAAAAGCACACAGGTTCTAAGAGTCGAGTCAAAGATCCATTTCAGCTAAAAACAAAACTTAGAACAATAATTATGTATTGAACTGTTGCTTTTTAAAATTTCACACTGGAAGGCTCTATATCATGTGAAGGTGATGTCACTTGTTTTAAAAAATAAAATAACAATTATTTTGCTTGTAAAACCTGGCAACAATATATATATATATATATAGTTTTTTTTTTTTTTTTAAGAAAAAAAAGGAAGAAATTTAAGAGTATGTTCGCCAAGTGAAATCTGTCTGTAGGACATTTATTTATTTTTTTTTACAGTTTTGGGATTGTCTTTAACTGTGTGTAATTGTGAAGTGTTTATTTATTTATTTATTTATTTATTTATTTATTTATTTATTTATTTATCTATCATGCTAAAAACATAGCAAGGAATAACAACAAACACCAAAACCTCTAGATAAAAAAAATGGAAAAAAAGAAGGGACAAAAAGGAATACATTCATATTTAAATATAAAAATAGAAAATAAAGAAAAATCTACCACAAAAATCTACCCAGTGCTAAATACAAAACACAAATACAAAATACATTGCAAAAAAAACCCCAGAAAAAACATTGTATAATAATAATAATAATAATAATAATAATAATAATAATAATAATAATAATTGTTTTTGTTGTTCTTCTTTTATTATTATGATTATTTTTCTTTTTCTTTTTCTTCTTCTTATTATTATATGTCATGATACCACCTTTTCTTTTCTGATACTGCAGCCTTGAGTATCAGCTGATACTGATCATATCTGATATTATTTTCTTTAAAAACTACCAAACTTTATTTTTTTTTCTGTGAAGCACGTCATAGTTCAATTTATTTTTCACACAAAAGTCACTTACATTGTAAATATTAATTAAACAATTAATATAATAAAGTATAAAGTAAATAAAATATAAGAAAGTCTAAGTATTATTATTATTATTATTATTATTATTATTATTATTATTATTATTATTATTATTATTATTATTATTCCAGTCTACTGTACACTATGTATAACTCTCTGTTGCGTTGATGACTGAAATTTAGCCCCAACAAGGCAAAGCCTCCCTGAGACCACACACACACACACACACACACACACACACACACACAGTCACAGATCACAGAGATCTCTGACCCTTAGTTCAAAAGAGAGCAGTGATGGATGGCTGAGTTTTCTCTCGTCACTGCAGTTCAGTAATGCCCGTGGGACAGCGGCTTGCTTTCTCATAATTTTCTCATCAAAACAGCACTAATATGATAATGGTGGATTTGAACTAAAATATAGCGAGGAGATTTCTATCTTGGTATTTGCATTTTGGAATAAGATCCAGCGAGGAATATTGCGTAGTGTTTTGAAACAAGTGTGAACTTTGCAATAAGGATTTTATTTTTATGGTTTAGGATTAAAGCCTTATCCAGGGAGTCAAAGTGCTGAAATATACTCAGCGTCCAAACAAAACCTTCAAAACAAGCCCTCACGCCCAAATTTCCTTTCAAAACTGCTTTACGAGTGATCGGATGAGTGCTGTGCTTTTTACATTTTTATTGGAAATTAAAAAAGAGGTGCTCGGTGGTTCTTCCTCTTCATCCTCGACACCCGCATTGTGGAAAACAATCACGCTGCATTTTGCTCAGCAGGTCGCTTCAGCTTCGCTTTTAGGTTGTAGCTGACACGCTTTTATAAGCAAGTCCCTGCTTTCTTTGGCTCATCGCAGGTAGTAACGAGGGAGCGAAACGTGTGTGAGTCAGAAAGAGTGTGTTCTCAGGAGGACGAGGCCCTGGGAGTGTTAGCCAAGCCTGGCTCGAGGCCTCTGCCTAACTGGGCAGCTGAAAGTACGGAGCTTTCCGGAAACCAGGGCAGTTATGATTGAGTTCCTGTTATTGACTGCCTTTGCTTTTGGAGTGTAACCTTTGCCAGGACTGTCTCTCTATCTCTCTCTCTCTCTCTCACACACACACACACACACACACACACACACACACACACACACACACACATTCTGCTCTTCTTTTACTTTGCTTATTAGTTTTATTCTCTTTCCTTATCTGTCTTTCTTTCTGTCTCATGTTCTGTTTCTCTCTCTATCTCTCTCTCTCACACACACACACACATACATTCTGCTCTTCTTTTACTTTGCTTATTAGTTTTTATTCTCTTTCCTTATCTGTCTTTCTGTCTCACGTTCCCTTTGTTCTTTCCCCTCTGTATATGTAATGGAAGTCACTAAGCAGTGTGTGTTAAGTTCCACTGAGATGTTTATTCTAGCTCCCAGTGTGCAGTGTATGTTGGTGCCCAGTGACCACTGTCTGTGTATGTGTGTGTGTGTGTGTGTGTGTGTGTGTGTGTGAACTTTTCATGGACTCAAGCCTTCAACATAATCAACTCTCTGAGTCTGCTGAGCTTGAACACCTCGTTCTGCAACTGGATCCTGTGAGAATTTGGCGCATGGCACTGAGAACTGGTGTTCCTCAGGGCTGCATGCTCAATCCACCGCTGTTTTGAAGTTTAGTTTAGTTTCGTTTAGTCGAAGATTAACAAGCAAGATCACATCTCAGCTTCTTTGTCAAGGATAACGCCATCACTGACTTGGCCAGCACATGGCAAGTATAAACTAGGCAGCGTCTGAAATATCATTTTAAAACAAACAGTATAAAAGCAGTTCTTTAGCTTATGGTCCCGTTATCATAAAGGTAGTTTCTCCAAGTAACCACTTCTTCATTTTCCTCCAAAAACGAACTGAATAAGCTCGACAGGCAAACTATTCCATTCACATGTTCCTGAATATCTAAACGATGACTTGTATTAAATCTGAATTAAAGTCACTGACACTCTATCTATTGTTGTACTTGTGTCTTTCTCTCCCATGGGAAAAATAGCTAGTAAGGTAATTTGGAGCCTTGTTATGAATTATTTCAGCCTGAGCTGAACTGCTCTGATTTCCACAAGAAATCAGTTCTATAAATTGACTTTTTCCCTACGTGGTTCTGGTGATGTAGTCTAAGACACTAACACTTCATTTTGTGATACCTTTAGTAACATCTTTGACAAGAACTGGCAAGGAATTTAATGCTGGCTTTTTTAATGAACGTTTCCTAGCACTTTCACAGCCAAACCTACTCCACTATTATCCAAGACCCAGCCAAGACAAAAATAATCTTTAGCTCTGATGTAATTTAGATTTTGGTCCTAATGGAATTCTGTTTTACCTAAATGTAAATCTGATTCATGACTCATGCTAGCTACTCATATTACATCAAATTATAGCTAGTATGCTGATGAGGCTACAGTAGTGGGCTTGATCAGCGACAACAATGCATCGACATACAAAGAAGAGATTGAGCATGATGCAAACCCATGTTTAAGCACCATCCCGTCTCTTAATGTAAGCAAAATAAAAGAGATTATTGATGAGTTCAGGGAAACTCACTATAATCAGTGGTGCGGTTCAGAATCGTACAGAAGCGTTGATTCGTTTTCTATAGCAGCAGCTGTGACAGGAGTTCAAGCTGTGAATTCTATAGTAGCTGCTAATTCAAAGGGACTTATATGGTGGACACTTCACATAATCTAAGTCTAATGATAAAAGCATGTTGTCATTTCACAAAGAAAAGCTAATAATCGTTGATAGAGTGAAGTTTTCTGTGAGGAGAGGTTGAGTTAACATTTACTGAAGGAGTCTCAGGGGTGAAGCTGTAAGTTTTCCAACATGGGAAGTTGTTGGACTCTATGCTTTGCAGGCTCTTGGTAACAAGCACTCGCCGCCACTGTTCCGTCATTTGTGTGTCACCTGTTTCCAGCTCTTTTGTGTTTAGTTCTTGATTAGTTTGCCTATTTATACCCTTTTGTGATTTTCATGTCTTTGTGAAGCCTTGTTCAGTGCATTCAATGTGCATTTCTAAAGCCCTATTCGGAATGGATTAGTTTATCAGAGGAACGTAGGCAATACATTTATCACACATCTCCTCTCACATTCAGACAGTAATAAAATGATCCCAGCAGGAGGGAGTTTCTAGCAAGTTGTGTTTTCTATGAACCTGGATGTGATCACCCTCCATTCACAACATGGTGTCCAAGGCGCTGGAGTAGAGAAGAGACACTGGATTTTTTTTTTTTTTTTTTAGTTCGGGGGGAACCATAGCTACAGCAACAATTTGAAAATCCAATAAAAACATATACGAGAATCATACTTTTGTGTTTTGTGATTCAGGAAGTGTTTAATATCAGGGGCGCGGGGCAGGAGGTACACTGATATACGCTAGGAGACTAAACACAGCAAGTTGCAGCAGTCACACTTTTTTTTCTAACGTTTCTGCATAGAAAATCATAGAAATGTGTAGCCTGTCATGACCCACTGAGTGGTGTGTATTGTTGCCTTAGTAACCGGTGTATGTTGTGGGTCAGTGTGTAGTGTGTATTAGAGACCAGAGTTTTGTACTGAAGCCCAGTTAGTATTTTTGTGGGCTTCCAGTGAGCAGTGGTGTTTGTTGGAACCCAGTGAGTGTTGTGTGTTTGCACCTAGGAGTCGATGTGTCTTGGGAACCAATGAGCCGGTAGTATGTCAAGCTCTAGTAACTAGTGTGTGTTGTGGTCCAGTGTGTAGTGTGTGTGTTGGAGACCAGTGAGAGGTTTGTATGGTGGCCCAGTGAGTGGTGTGTTTTCCCAGTTACCCTTGTTTGTGAGCGAGCAGTGTGTATTATGGTCCGTTATGGCTCAAGCTTTGGTGGTTTTTGCACCTTGGAGCACCTCGATGTGTCTTGAGAACCAATCAGCAGTGTATGTTGGAGTCCAGTGTGTAGTGTGTGTTGGACACCAGTGAGTGGTTTGTATGGAAGCCCAGTAAGTGGTGTGTGTGTAGGTGCCCAGCGAGTGCTATGTCCCGGTGGTCTGTGTTATATATGTTAAAATGCTTTCTTCTGTTTTCTCTTTTTCCTTCATTCAATACTCTGCTCATATGCTTGCACAGGAAATTCATGTGTGTGTGTTTGGAATGACTGGAAAGTTGCAGCAGAAAGAATGACTCCAAAGCCAAATGTGATTCGTTAACAACTTTGTGGTGGAGGATTTCATTGTTGCCCTGGTGATCTTTTATTATGGGCAGGAAGTAAAGGATTCCATGTAGAACAAGAGCTGAAATGACCGATTGTGCCAGGCTTGTGTGTGTATAGATGTATTTAGAGGATCTTAAAGCACAACATGGTATTGCTCAACACTCTTTCGTATGGGAAGCCACATTGAAATTCATAACTCTTTGCCGTGTAACTCTACACATACGCTGAAGAAATGACAAGGAAGTAAAAGCAAGGCGATTTTCCCACCCAGATCACTTTCTTCTCAAAGGGAGTCCAATCAGATCGACTTTATCAAACATGGAAACTAAAACAGTTCTCACACTGGAAATGTCCCATAGCCTTTCCCAGATGGTCATTTATTTTTTTCTGACTCATGCATACATTAGGCAGTTCTTTTTTTATATTGTGTTGACTTAAAAAATCTTGTCTCTGTGTATGAATCTTGGTGTGTGTCATACCACTGATATCACTGATATTGATGACGGGCATGTCACAGTATGGGTTTCAAATTGCTCAATTTTTTCCTCTTTCTGTGTAAATTTGGTTGGACGAAGGCCAGTGTGTGACTTTTGATGATGTTAACTGTGTGAGAGTTTGTTATGGTTGAGAGAATGAAGCAAAAGAACACAGAAAGAACAGGACAAACTAGAAGGAACTAGAAGAAACCGAGAGAATGACAAAAAAAAAAAAAGGCTAATAGATAACGACTCTCAGGACTAATTATAATCTCAATACTACAGTATTATGCAATAGAAAATGTTGTGTAGAATTTAGTCTTTACTGTATTACTTGTTACTGTGTTATCCTTGTGTCTGTCCGTGTTCCACCCTAGCAAGCTAGTCACATGCACCACTTATAGTTTGTCTCTTGTGGCCTTTTAGTGACCACCACTGTCCAGAATTAGCAGATTAGCGAAGCAAGCTAGTTGTACTAGCCGTGTACACTCAACAGAGGCACCAGTGATCTCTGCTACATCCTTCCAAGCTTCATAATATCTCTATGCTCATTTAATAAGAGGTTGTACATGACAGGATAAGATGAAACCATGGTTATACCACAGCAGAGACTACCTGCAGGTAGGAATTAAAGTTGTGAGTGAGGAACTTTAGAAATATTGGACCAGACTTGCCATAGAATTGGTTCGAGGAATCATTGTTTGGATTGTGTATCTATCACGTTATTGCATCTTATCTAATTTGAATAATATTGAGAACATCTCAGTTCAAATGTCGCTTGTCATGCTGTCGCTTTGTCACCGTGTTGCTTGCTACCATCATTGTGTTGTGTACGTATGTAGAAAATGACTGTTCATAGTCGCTTTGTTGCTTGCTAGCGTGAACGTTGCATCTGTTTGTGAGGATGGAAATGACAATTAAACCCTGACGAACATGGCATGTACCTGTATGTATACACAGGTAAATATTTTCAGCCATGCTGAGCCATTATGAGAGTGAATGCCTGCTAAGTTGTGTCTTGCAAGATTATTATATTCATGATTGTAATGCTTTGTGCCCTGTGTTGAAGTGCGTTGCTGGAAACAGAGAGAAATGTAGAGAAAGACTGAAAGAACACTCAGCTGCAGTCCTGCTCAGCTGGCTCGCCTCCTGTCTCTGGGTCCAGCTGGCCTGTACACCTGAAAGATGTGTTTGTTGTGCATGCAATACTATGTCCCTCTGGGTCCAGACCTCTGGTCAGCAGCACACAGAAGTCTGTGCGACATTCGCTGCCAGGAATAACACTAATAAAACATTCCATAGCGGCCACTCCCTCTCAGAGATGGATTTCCTCTGTGTACTTATATCTGGGACGCATGGGGATGAGGAAGGGGAAGGAACGGAGGAAAGTAGGGGACGAAAGCTACCCTTTGGCCTTTCATGCTGACAGACCGATGAGGAACATGGTTTTGGAGCGATTCCACAATAAGAATGCAGAGATGAAAGAATGAAGGAGTGGGAACACATTTTACGAGCTGCTTTTACTTTCACTGTACTTAATCAGTTTGAATTGGTATGTGTATGTGTGTGGCAAGAGAGAGAGAGAGACCTGGAGTCGGGTGGTCTCTTCCAGCTTGATGTTGTGTTTTTGAGCACCGCTTGAACTTTACGTCATCAGGAAGTAGTAAAGTAAAACTCCTGCACAGTCAGCATTTTCAGCCTCAGAGACTCAGCTATGAGATTGAGTGTGTTTACAGGATGCTCAGTATGAGTACATTGTGAATAAGTGTCCTGGGATGAGCAACAGACAGTCTTTATGATTACAGCAACAGGTCTTAGGTACAAATCTACAGTTCCTAGGTGAGATTATCCACTGACACCAGGGTGAGACTTGGGCTTAAACAGTGATGGTGCTAATGCTAGGAAGTTCATCTATTTATGCTGATAAAGGATCAGTTCTCTTCCTCGAAACTCCACACTCACACGTTATACAAGACTCACAAAGCATGACACTATATCAGAATAGTTAATATTCCATTTACTGATTTATCTTTGTCCTGGTCAGGGTCACAGTGGATCTGGAGCTTATCACAGGAACACTGTGTGTGAGGCAGGAATACACCCTTAATCGGATACCAGTCCACTGCAGATTTACACCTAGGGCACATTAAAGTATCCAATCCACCCTGTTTTTGGGAGGTGGCAGGCAAGTGGAGAACCATCAGGATCAAAACTGAGAACTCAGGAGCTGGAACTTTTCTTGTCTGGAGGTTCTGGTTGACTGTTTCAGTTTTCATACCCATTATAGATAATAATAGGAAAAAAAACCCAACAAATTAAAAAAAAAGAAGAAATGCATTTAAAAAAATAAATACAAAAATACTGGCAAAAATTGTTGCAAAAAATTATATTAAAAAATGTAAAATTTGGGAATTTTCAAAAAAATTATTTTTTAAAATTGTATTTGCATGATTTATTTATTTGTTTGTTAATTATTATTATTATTATTATTATTATTATTAGTAGTAGTAGTAGTAGTAGTGGTAGTAGTTATATTGTTATCATTGTTGTCATTTTCATATTAACATTTTTGTCATTCATGCTTTTGTAGCCCTTTATACACGAATAGTTAACATCTAAATGTATTTCCTGTCAAAGGTGCCAGAAAAACTGTCATATTTGTGGAAAGGAATAAAATAGATCAAT
Organism: Pangasius larnaudii; assembly: GCA_037576815.1. Classification (NCBI taxonomy): domain Eukaryota; kingdom Metazoa; phylum Chordata; class Actinopteri; order Siluriformes; family Pangasiidae; genus Pangasius; species Pangasius larnaudii. The sequence continues at coordinate 4,269,515 of CM074919.1, read as the reverse complement.
AAATCATAAATAACACATACGATTTTTAGGTAAATTCTTTGTGAACGGAGCAAATTGTAACAGTCATGAAGATATCAGGTATGCTGATGATGCTAGCCCCCTACCCACCATGCCTCGGGGTATTATTCAGAGAGCACAGGGCATAGGGGCTTTGGGGATACAACACACGTATATATACACACACACACACACACACACACACAGTACTCAGACACCTTGATCATGTTGTTACAGCTGAATCTGATGGTGGCTTCAAAAGTTCAAGCATTTAACCAAGGTTATAACCCACCTTCATGTGAACATCCACCCGTAGTCACACCTAAACACACACACACACACACACACACACACCTTGATTATTTTTTCATCACAGACAGATGCTCTTTTAGTGAAACACTCTCAGATTGCTCCAGTTTTCTTCTGAAAATTAAAGTTTCTCCTATCATGCAAATAAAAACAATTTTTTTTTCCACTAATAGAGCGCATTAGCTCCACTAGGTTGATGTTACTTGTAGGTCAATTTGTTTTGGAGTTATTGCTGTTTATATCTAATAAATAATACAGTAATCCTAATATAAGAAATAATAATGATGGGTTACAATTTCCACCAATGCAACAGAATTTTAAGAAATATCAGACGCCATGTCGAGAATCACTGACCTTAAGTACAATTTGTGCATTTGTAAAAAAAAAAAAACAACCTCTCAACCAGTTCAGGTTAGATAAAAAGATAAAAAAAGCACACATGGAATTTTTCCAAAAGGAAAATTCCACTGCTAAACTGATTTTCCATTGAAATAAGAAACAAATGATGAGAATTACGCTTGAAAGGATACAATAGCCGTTTTTATTATTACATTTTCCAGTGTTATCCCAAGCGGCTCCTTTTCCTTAAAGAAAGCAGGCGTACTCGTTCCCCGTCACCCTCCTCACACACACACACATTATGAGACAGTCAAACAAATTATAAACGCACTTTATCATCATGCAGTTGAGCTCCTCTGTGTCTCATTGAATAGCAGATCTGGTTTCAGAGTTACATCTCCGCAGGCCAGACACTATAGAGCTTTCCCTGTGTGTCAAGCATGTACACACTCACTTCTAATGAGACAGGACAAAGGGTATTTTAGCTATTCTGAACAACGTAGACAGAAATGCTTGTTAAGGGAGGACCATTTTATCCTCGATGAGCAAAACAGTTCAGTAACTGCTTTTTTTTTTGCATGACTCTACAGTACAGTGTGATTATTTATTAGTGCTGCAATAAACATAATGACTTAGTTATTTCATGTTAAGAAATTTAGTAAAAACTTTATTTTAAGTGTAGTATACATACTAATTCATGAATAAGTAATACATTAATGAATAAGTAGTGACTAATTAATTAATCATTATTGCAATATTAAAATTTAGCAGTATCAGTCTAAAAATTTTAATAATTAAATATTTTTGATGATAACCTCACATATGAAAAAAAAAATCACATGACCATAAAATTTCCACAATGAAATGCGTGTGAATTTAACATTTGAAATGAAATTATTTGTAAAAAGATAAAAACATGCACTACATGTAAAAATAATGTCTAAAGAATAACTAATCATGTGATTTATTTGTAAGGTTCATGTAATGAAATCATGTGTAAATCATGTGATTTATTTGTAAGGTTCATGTGATGTTTCTGTAAGTGTTAATTAAGTTTTAATTTACTAATAAAATGCATCTTAGACCAGCAAATCTCAATGCTTCATGAGCTGGATCAGGAGCAGGAAAACCCAGTCCTTTACAAGGCAGTGAGTTACAAGGACTGCAGGTTCAAATATCTGTTGTCGAATTGCATAATTAATGTATTTGCTAATGTGTGATAATATATTAACAGATATTTAGAAGCAATCTTAAATCAGTAAACTATGTATTATATGCTTATACATAGAACATCATTAATGGTACACAGAAATAGCTTTGAAAAATTGCTGAAAATAATTCTGAAGTGTTCATGACCATATACCCTATTTACTCTGAACACTGTGCCCTGAACACTGTGCTTTTTTTTAACTTCTAGGTTATATAATTTTAAAGATGTTAATGCCTGTTTGTATTTTAATAATATTATTATATGAGATAGATAGACACCTACTATTGGCACTTCAGTGCAGAAAGGAGGAGTCCCAAAAGGATGCATCAAACACACTGGCATGGTCACCCAGCTGATCGGGGAAGCACAGGAGGGTAAAGGAGATCTGGCTGTGCTGTGGCTTGGCCTTGACAATGCATATGGATTGATTCCACACTGGTGTAAGCCTCTTTTGACCAGCACCATGCTCCAGGTAGATTAGGAATCTCATTCTGGACCATTAAAACTGTTTTAGTCTGACAGTTACCTCTGAAATAACAAGATCAGCATAGCAAAGGCTTGAGAAGTAGTTTCAGTCACTATGTTCTCCCTGGCTATGAACATGCTGGTCAAGTCAGCAGAAGAGAATCGCCAAGAACCCCTCACCAAGCCAAGCATTTGCCAGCAGCCTGTTAGAGCTTTCTTGAATAACCTGACAACCATGACAAAATCAGTACCTGAGTGCTGGTGAATCCTCAAAGATTTTCAAAGACCCTCAAAGACCTCAAAGGATCCTTGAGAGGATCATTGCTTGGGCTCAACTGCAAACAAGCAAAATCCAGGTCCTTAGTTTGTGAGGAAGGCAAAGGTTATAGAGAAATACCACTCTGACCGCAAAAGTTTCCAGATTCCATCAATAACAGAGATGCCAATTAAGAACGTGTGCAAAATCATTGACTGCACCCTGAGGAACAGAGTAGCATGACAGGTGACCATTAATGATTTGGAGGGGTGGCTAAGTGTGGTGGACAAATCTTGGCTCCCAGACAAATTTGAAGGCTTGAATCTATCAGCAAGGAACCAACTACTCTGATCACTGTTGGTCTAAAATGTCCCTCTGACCTGTGTTGAGGGCCTTGAAAAGGGGACTCAGCCATTTCCTCTGCAGGGAGCTAGGGCTGCTACTAAGTCTGAGCAGCATCACCCTTGATAGCAACAAGAAGAACCTGAAAATTCCATTCAGCAGTCTGACTAAGGAGTTCATGGTGACCAGAGCATGGAAGGTTCAGTACAGCTTAACCTAGAGAGGGAGCTCAGGTTTCCAGATGTCATCGCAGAGAATACACTTGAAGTCAGCAGCATCAAGACAAGTGGTCCTGCTTGAACTGTGCCTGGGGAGTGCCGAAGAAATGGATGGCCAGCTAAATGCAGGCTTATTGAAGGGACCTATTGAAGGCCAATTGAATGAGACTTTGTGGGCAAGTCTTTCATCTGGTCACTCAAACACCTTGAAAACATAGGACAGACAGTTCTGGATCAGGAGAGGTGATCCATGGTCCCCAAAAGATCAGCCTCATCTGCATTTCATGGGAGAGGTTGTCTGATGATTAAAGAACTGAAACACCCAGTGACCCCAGGTTCCATCAGGCATGATGTTCAAGAGCTTTGCAAAATGTATGATAATACAGATTTTCTCAAAGCTGCTTTACACATGTTTCTAAGTATAACTAGTCCATATCTGATAATGAATTGAAAAGGTGAAAGGTCAACAGACTCAGGTTTAATTTTAAGCTCATTGTTTAACTCTTATCCTCATATTTTCCCTCCAAACTCCTCTGTTTTTAACCTGTTTTTGATCACTGGCTTTACTGCAGTCTATGGCATTGTGCTGGTCTCCGTCGCCTGGTGTACTGAAGGGAAATCACAAGCTTATCAGAGCCTGTGTGTGTGTGTGTGTGTGTGTGTGTGTGTGTGTGTGTGTGTGCACGCATACAGCCTGGGACTGTTGTTCTCTTACAGACCCCCACTGTGTCAGACGGGCATGTGCACAACCGATAACCAAGTTGCTGAAGGAACAGGCTGAAAAAAAGCAAAGCAAAATGAAAGGAGAAAAATAACTGCAGTCTGAAAAAAAAAAAGTGATCAGTGATTGTTTTTAGGCTGGCGAGTTGTGGGGTCTGGGTCCAACTGTTGGCTGGAAATGTGGATACGATGGTTTACTGCTGAGTGAAACTGGACAAACCTTGTGTGGGAAATATGATTAGACATTTTTATGAACTTAACAAGAGCTGGCCAGAGCTACTGAAAAACCCCTATAGAAATGAAAGAACTGTGAGAAAAATGTAATACTGTTTATGTTTACATGTATAGCAGGATTTTAATAATTTCAGATTTTTAAGGGGTGGTTAAATATTTGCTTTATTGCACATTTCCTGTACAGTAAAACCAGCTGTAATGGAAGAAGTACGTAAGCTGTGGGTCTCCAGTTCTCTAGCGAGGGCATATTGTAGCTGTCATGAGTAAACTCTACAGACAGATTCTCACACAAATGAATCTGATTTCATTTATTCAGCAAATACATTGCAGAAATATCTGTCTATAATAGGCTTAATTAGCTTAAGTTAGTTTTATAATAATTTCATTATGAAAAATATTAGCTATACACCCATAGTCACCTACTCACCTATGCATTCATGCAGTTATCCAATCATTAACTAGAACGTGACAGCACGATTCATAAAATCATGCAGATCCATGTCAAGAGCTTCAGTTAATGTTCAGATCAAACAGCAAAATGCAGAAAATGTGTTGGTTTTGAGTATTTCAGAACCTGCTGGTCTCCTGGGATTTTCACAAACAACAATCTCTAAAGTTTACACAGAGTGGTGTGAAAAACAAAAAACATCCAGTGAGTGGCAGTTCTGCGGGCAGAAATGTCTTAGTGATGAAAAAGGTCAGAAGAGAATATCTAGAATAGATCAAGCTGACAGGGAGGATGCAGTGACTCAAATAACCACTCTTTACAACCATGGCAAGCAGAAAAGCATCTCAGAATGCACAATACATCAAACCTTGAGGGGAATGGGCTACAATAGCAGAAGACCACATCAGGTTCCACTCCTGTGAACCAAGAACAGGACCCTGAAGCTATAGAAGGCACAGATTGTTTACGATAGTTTATAAAAACGCCGCCTGGTCCAATTTTCAACTGTCCATTTCCGTGAACTTGTGTCCTCTGTAGCCTCTAGGAGGAAATGGGGGCTACACTGATGCAGGTGCTGGTAGATTACACTGTAATGACTAACAGAAATAAATTATGGACTTGTGCCAAACATATCAAGTTTCTCATTTTTACATAAAGAATTTTTTTTTCAATATGTTCCAAGAAAAGAAAATCTACCTACGTGACTATTTTCCTTCAGATTTATTAGGGAAAGGGTACATCACTCACTCAAATAGTGTCTGATATAATAAACAATGTGTTAAGGTGAATAACAGAATTTAAATGCTGATACTAAGTGGGAGAACGGAGAAAGGAAAAGGGAGAGAGAGAGAGAGAGAGAGAACTGAAAGTGTTAAGTGGACAGGGGTGGACTGTTCTGCTCTGCTCTGTTACTTGTTAGGTCCTCAGAGGGACTGTGCAAGTTCGGCTGGAGAACCGCAGCTTCCTCCTCAGGATGCCAGAGAGGAAGGGCCACGCCACGTTTCTCTGGGACACAGCCTGTTCCTTATCTCTCTCTTCCTCTCTTTCTCTGCTCTCAGATTCCCTCTTTATTTCTTTTCCTTCTTCTTCTCATCAACACTCTGAAATGTGACATGTCAGAAGGAATGTAGGGAAGACATTTATGTATTCTTCAGCCATAGAAACATAACTATAAATTATATTATATTATATTATATTATATTATATTATATTATATTATATTATATTATATTATATTATATTATATTAT
>CM074919.1:4243099-4255965 GCA_037576815.1 Pangasius larnaudii | reverse complement strand
ATCTAAAAAAGCCTCCCATGTTCTGGAATAAGATTCTTTGGACTGATGAAACCAAGATTAACTTGTACCAGAATGATTGGAAGAGAAAAGTATGGTGAAAGAAAGGAACGGCTCATAATCCGAAGTATACCACATCATGTGTCAAACAGGGTGGAGGCAGTGTTATGGCATGGGCATGTATGGCTGCCAATGGAATGTATAATCGCACTATTCGGTGTCACCCAGATGAGGATGGGTTCCCTTTTAAGTCTGGTTCTTCTCAATGAGTTGCCTCTGGCTTGCTCATTAGGGATAAATCTACAAATTTAAAATATACATCCGGAATTTATATATTTCTGTAAATCTGCTTTGGGTCAATGTCCATTGTTAAAAGTGCTATACAAATAAAATTGAGTTGAATTGAATAGAATTGAGATGTTGGTAAAAATTCATATATTTTGGGGAAAGAGGTTGTGTACCTGTTCTTCAGTATAAACACATTCCAGGAAGCACTTGGATTTTTTCCATCATCTCCTACCAAAACCAAACTAAAACCAAGCATTTGGGTGAGTTAAAACACAGAACAATACATTATAGGCAATGTTTAAAAGTACTTTTGGTGGTTTTAGCTCCTAGCACCAGTAAAAATTACATTACCCCACCTCCTTGTGTAAAAACTAGTTAACTAGCTAGGTTAGCATGCAGGTTCATAATGCCTCCTGATTCATTACTGAGAAAGTCGTAGATGGAGTTTGACCCAAACATCAAACAACACAATCAGAATCCACCTCCTGGATCTCCAGAAATGAATGATTTAAAATTCACATTTTAGATTATTTAAAATACATCTAACTTTAATTTTTCTGCTTTTTTTAATAGCCATCTACTGTGCTGATCATCTAACACCATCTACTGTACAAACAAATATACGCTACATAAAGCTGGAAACACTTTCCAGAAGGGAAGAAATGCTCTGTGTTTCCCCTCAGGGCCGTGGCACACAGTAAAGCTGAGCGTACCAGGCCTAGAGTTCACTGCACAGGCTCAAATAAACAGAGGAAAAGAGCGAGAAAGTGCAGGGAACTTTGAGAGAAGGGGTGGAAAAAAAAGAGGTACAACAGTAGCCTAATGTTAGTTAAGTGTAAGTGGTAAGTCACTCACTCTGGCCTGTCTTTTGTCCTTTGATGTAGGAAGTGAGAGACACACACACACACACACACACACACAGAGAGAGAGAGAGAGAGAGAGCGCTAGAAAGCCGAGAGGTGAAAGATTGCAGACTGATGAGCGCTTCCTCCAGGGCCCATTTGTGTTTTGTAAGGGAAGAGCAGGAGGGCTAATCTTCGGTCTCTAGAGGCGAGCAAGAGGCTGTTGCTGACCCGTGTCTCATTGTTCCTTTATCAGCCGGCGTTACAGATGAGCTCCAGCACATTCGTCTGCTGGTTTATCGCAAGTTACGCTAAATCACGGACACCGCTATTTGACAAATGACAGAATGGTGAAGGAACTTTCACACACTCGTCTATTGATGGTTGAGCTAGCTAATTATGCAACCATACCTAATCCCTGCAATCTCAGTTCACCTACAGTGCTTATACTATGCACTAAGAGTATGTACTCTTTTTGTGAAGGAAAAAGTACATACTTTTGAGTGTGTAGCAAAAGAGTATGCAAGTACCAGGACACACTAACACATCATGTACCGGGAGAGAACGTTGTTGCCTAGTTACGCACACTGTCACCGTAAACACACTCTTCGGTGCATTTCAACTTTTCTTCATTCATTATTCCTTGTATAATTTATATTATATGATTTAATTTAACATTCCGTAGATTTATTATTACACCTCTCTAAAATGCGTCCTTGAAATCGGCGAAGCAAACCATCACAAAATTCCGCCTCCTTCGTGCAAGGAGTTGTGGGCAATATTAGCTGAAAAAGTGTCCACTGATCCATACTTCAAAAATCTACCAAAAATAGTAAACCGTCCGGGTACCTTTGGGATACTCATTTCAACATACTACAATTTGGGACACATTCATTCTAATCTCGGATACTACTTAGGACGGATAGTAGGCGAACTGAGATGCAGCAAATGTCTTGTCCCTTGTTACATAGCACAGTGCTGTTAAAATCTCAGTTTTGACTGGTGAGAAGCTGTTGATTTGTTTTCTATAACAGCAGCTCAGACTGTTATTGTTATTCCGACAGTGTTAGTTGTTATGTCTAGTCTGTGAATGTTGTTTGTGGTAACTATTGTGGTGCCTTCTTAACCAGGGCTCACATGTGAAGGAGATTTTTGTCACGATGTCACGACTACTCTGGTTAAATAAAGATTAAATAAAAATACATAAATACTTCAGCTGCAAGGCAAATCATAGATATTTATGGTTTATATTAATGCATTCTTTCTATTATGTCTTTCTTTCCAAAGTAACAAATTTAGCAGACTAGTGTGGTGGATGCTTCACATAAATGGTTAAAAAGAATCCTTGCATAATTGTTAAGATGTTGACATTTTTTTCTGTAGGGAAACATGTTTATACTACGTTTATGGAAGGAGTCTCCAGTGTAACAGTCAAACATAAAGCTGTAACTTTTTTTTTTTTTTTTTTTTTAAGTTTTCCCACATCTTCAGGACAGAGGAGCTTTCTGGGTTCTCAGTAACATCACGACCTGCATTTGGTTTTATTAACTTTAAGAGAAAAAAAAAAATAAAAGGCTGATGTGGGAATGACTATATGAAATATAGCTGCTATTATGTAAATGATAACAGGAACTAATTTGTTTTGTAAGATTAATTATAACTATAAATGGATAAAAACTTAGAAGTGTAAATAAATAATTCTACTCTTTGGCAAAGTGAGGAAAAATACTTCAGGATATGCTGTTATTGGAAATAATCAACTTCTGTGTGGTAACCATAACTCTGCATTACACCACCAGGCCACTGATTATTTTCCTACAACAGCACATTGAAAAAAAAATCTGTTTTATTCTTTACTTAGCATACCATGGACCCACTGATCTGAACACTCACTCAGACACACATACACCATACACTCATAGTGAAACCAGTGACCAGTGCAGGGTCTCTGAGTTCCCGTACAAGCCACAGTCCAGTAACCCAATGAGCCAATCAGGACTGTGGGCAGGATGTAGTTTTAACCACTGTGGTTTGTCAAGCGAGGGCTGTATATAAGGGTGGAGGTGGAAGTATAGTTCATTTTAAACACCCATGCATAGAAATAAAGATGCAAGCATACAAAAAGGCACAAATTAGAGTTAATTAGAGTAACCCTTGCAGAATACATTACAGTAAATGCTGAAGGACCACCCATGTTCATTAGCATCTTATTCTCCATCCTCTGCCTTGCGGTTATCCTTCTGACTGTAGCAGAACTATAAAACTTTGACTTTGTGTAAACACCCTGTCCTGAAGATGTGCAGTTTAGCCACTTGTGTGGTTCACTTCTCCCTCTTCCTTCCTTCTCTTCCCACACATTGGTCTATTTCAGACCACCACTTAGGGGAAGAAGGGAAGAAGTGAGCAATTGTATGCGAAGGAAGTCTATCAGCTCCTTCTTTTCCTCAGGGATCTCTCCATCCTCCCTCGGGTGTAGCATTCAGTGGAAGTCGGATGCACCATTTCCCTAATGGCAAAAGCTACACCTGTAGCTGTGGTGTTTGATTAGCACTGCCGTTAGCTCACGTCGCTACTGGACAACATTATCGAGCTACTATGTGGATGATTTGAGCAATAAAAATAGGAATTAAAAGAGAGAGGTTTTGTTAAATTAATCAGCTTCACATGGCTACTGAGTTGTCTATGTGATGTTTATGATATTTTTTGGCTGTTTCTTGTGGTAGTTTAGCCACTGCTGCTGTTGTTTTCATGAGAAACTGTAGTAGCCAAAATGCATAGCCTACAGCTAACTAGTTAAACACAAGTTAAATAATGCACTAATCTGACTGGAAATTGGTTGGTTGATTTACATGCTGTGTGCTAGGCTTCTCACGAGCTTCGCTGACAAAGCAATTAGCAAAGCACCTACAATCTTTTCTACTTCCTTCCAAGCTTTATTTTCACTCCTAATGTCTCTGTACACATGCGAGGTGTATAGAGAGGTGTGTAATGAGAGGTCATATATGACAGGATAAAATGAAACTACGGTTATATGTTTTTTTTCTTCCATTTTGGAAGAAACCAGTAAATGGGAACTAATGGAAGAATTAAAGAGTGTTGTAAGAGAGGGAAATTAAAACACATCAGACCACACGTATCATAGGATTGGTCCGAGGAATCGTTCAAGCTAGTTTTTGGATTTGCTATTTTATGGCTTCATGTAGAGTGATGGTTATTTTATAAACATAAATTCAGACAGGTTTTGAGATGACTCAAATCTCAGCTGTTACAACACCTCAGTGTTGTATTTGTAAAGACAAAACTGTAGGATTAACACCTGCTTGGTAGACAGATGAGTAAATCGAGACCACTGAGAGAGAAAGACAGATTGTTGTGATTTGATCCCAGCAAAAGGGATTTGTTCCACACTGAGGACTGTTTATGGGAGCCGACGGTGCATAACGCTCTTCTTTTACTCTTTCGGGAAGCATGACCCAACTGTAAACATCTATAAACATTAGCACTGGATATAGCGACATGTCTATCCATCATGCCTCTGAACAAGTGATAGATAAATGACATTTTCTGACAGTTAAAGCCAAACGTGCTAAGCCTCTATATACACCCCTGGGATTAGTCTTGCTCTGTGCACTCCTATATGGACTCCTATGACACATTACTGAAGAATTGTTTCACCATTCACACTCTGTCAAACCCCTTCACTCAACTCCTCATTGAGGGAATCAGAAAAAAAAAAAAACACCCTGGATTTGGATAGCTGACAGTTCCACAGGGTGCTTCAAGTCTGTATTCTAGGGCCGATTTCAAAGCTATTTATCTATCATTCTTCAGCAGATTAGCAAGTGTCAAAACGGAGGAGAGAGTGGTTCTTTCACCTGTCAACAGACTAAACATAAACAGAGAGTGGTGCCATTACTAACACATGCTAAAACTGATAAATACACATAATAGGTGACACAGTCTGTATCTATTTCTTGTTCCAAATATTCTTATCTGTATCTGTATTCCGATTTAAACCAGAAGTGGGTGTGGTTTAAACAAGAAGGTATTTTTTTTTACTTATTTCAATTAGAGATGTGTGCAGGACTACTTTTTGAAGTCCTGCTTACGTTGTTATTTTTGTAACTGCCTACAACAGTTCCTAACAAATTTAGTTGAGTTAGTTATTTTTCAAAAATATAAACAAACTAGTCACTTAATTTAAACCACCACGAGCCTGACCAGGCAGTTACTAAGGATGAATAAATGAATGCTGTAAAATCATTATTTACATTAATGAACACGGTCTTTCCTTTTCTTTGACTTTTCTTTTGCATCCTTTTGTTTCCTAGGGTTAGTGTCCTCTAGTGTCCTAGGTTAACCCTAACCCTAGATTTTTTTTCAGCTTTGAAAATAGTATGCCTCCTATTCACAACTGCATTTATATCTGTTTAGAATACATCTGTTCATTCTGAATAATATATTCATATTTAGTTAAACCCATAAAACACAGTAAACAGTGGAGTTAATGTCTGGGAATGGTGTGGCTATCTCTTAGTGAGTGAGAGGGCAGGAAGTATAGGGTCGGATGGTACCTCATTAAAAGCCATTAAAGTACACCACATAAGCAGGATGCAACAGTGTGTAGAGGAAAGAGAGGCATGGTCCCAGCACATACTTTGGACACACTCACACATAACTTTCTTTTTTTTTTTTTTTTTGTAAATCTGTTTCTCTGTTATCTTCACTACACAGTGCTTCCTATGGAGCCACGCCTCATCCTGGTGAAATCACTCTTGTCCTAGTGGGCCAGAGCAGCAGCCGCACAGGATGTGTGTTACAGTAATATCACCTCACTTTTACTTACACAGAGTCTATGTTCAGGCTAAAGCAGCATTTAGAGAGGTTGCTTGTACTGTAGATATGAATCAGGAATCAGTTCATTGATTCTACTTGAATCATTTACTGAATCAGAATAAATTAAAAAAAATCTGCATGCAGACTCGAAAACAATGCATCAGTTAGTTGAAATAGAGGCAAATGAATTAAAATGGATTCAACTAGGCAAAGCGTAATCAATAAGTTAAAGAATCAAGGTGAAAACAAAACTAGAATTCAAAGATAAAGGCTTGGTACTGTCACTGGTGATGAAATGATGAGCAAGGAGTGATCATTTACAGGGAGATTTGTAGTGTGTATTTGTAGAGAACCAGTGATTTGAATGTGTGTGTGTGTGTGTGTGTGTGTGTGTGTATGTGTGTGTGTGTGTGTGTGTGTGTGTGATTAGGAGTTTGGGGCATGAAAGCAACGTAACAGGATCAGGTGCTTCTTGTGACAGAGGATGCTGGGTAATGGAGTTTTTTATGTGTACAGACAGTGTAGACAATGCAGATTATTGGAGTCATACAGGATGGGCGGCCCAAATCCTCAAATTCTGCATATTGTTTGATATTTTTTGTTGCTTTTTCTGTTTCCTCTACAATCAAACATGCTCTGAATCAACAGAAAGCTACCTATTCTACCCAGTTTAAGTAATTGTTAGCTGCTAACCTGGGAAGGTGAAAGCTAACAGGTGCTTCCTCTAACCACAGAGCAGCTGAACTCACTCAGAGGAGAGAACTGACACCTCTCATCTGCATACCTGAGCTCACAGAGTCCTGGTCTGATTCAAAATCATAATGCTGAGAACACTTAGACTGTTGTTTCACTCAGGACCTATCTAACTCATTGACTGAATGTATAGCATGTATAGACAAAATAATTTTCCGCCTCATAGTTATGTTTAACAATAAACTTTTATTTGTGACCCCTTGCTGTCTCGGCATTCCCCCCTGTAATGTCTTAAGTGTCTGTTGCTCTCCTTTGTTGGTCTTAACTGATGTGTATAATAGTAAAAAAAGCTTTGATAAATAATAATAACAAAAAAATCCCTCCTTTTAGCATGCAGTACAGTTCTGATTGTGGTGACCAGTGCTTCCACTTATCATTCATTCTCCATGTGAGTTTGATTTGACATAGGCCTGGTTTTGGGCCTGTCTCCACCCCTGTCCAGTAACTGGTCTGTTATCGAATGTGTTCACCTGTTTGCTGTTAACCATCAATTAGTTTGTCAATTTTCACCCAGCTTTTTCTATGTTTCATTGCGAAGTCTTATCATTCTCATCAATATTCATATGATGATGATTCGACTCATGTCTGTTTTTTTTTCTACTTTGATTATAGATAACTTAAGTTTGTGGTTGCCTACCTGCTGACTATGATAATGATACTTGGATTGCCTTAAATGCGATCATCTTCATTTGTGTCCTATAGTGATTGTCCAGAGAAGATCACCAAGCTAGGTGCACAAAGAAATCCTCATATTGATTAGCATCATTGTTCTAATTCATATATAAACATAGTATATCTGAAAAAGTGTTAAAATTGGTTTGGATACCATGGTCCATGGTGGTAAGGGTACGTCAGAGTACGTCAGCTAGGAGACATCTTACATGCCACATCAAAAGCTCCTAAACACACAGAAGCCAGTCAGGCTTGGTTTCATTTAATAAAACAGCTGTTATCTATCAGAAATCATATAGTCATTACTACGTAAAATAGTGAAGCTGTTAGAAGGTGTTATGAACTGGACCACCACACAGATCTGAATAATTCAAAAACATTCCCATCACCTCACATGACTTCCCGATCATTGCAAAAGAGTCATCCTGCTTTATATGCTAACTATGAAAATGCCCTCTCACCATTTGTTTCTCTGGCTGTCTAGCCATGTGTCTTAACAGTGCAAGCCTTATAATTGCAAAAATCACGCCCATATAAAACACTCAGCGTACTCAGACATGCACTGTGGTTTCATAAAAGACTCATTTTCCCATCAGTAGGGTTGGAAATATTTGCCGGCTTATGAATGAGGAGCAAATCCATCAAGTAACTGACAGCAGATGCTCAGTATCATCTGTCTGCCAGACTCTCCTGTCTGGTAGCTAAATATAGCAACTTCATTTAGGACACCAGCTGAAAAGAATTGGTTGTTTTCCTAGTTTCTCCCGTCTGTCTCACTGTCCTTCTCTCTTTGTCTGTCTCCCCCCCTCTCTGTCTCTCCCTCGCTCTTCTATATGTAGGCATTTCCATGGCAAGTAATCCTGTTTGTTCATCTCTGCTGCTGGTGATGACAGCCTTTTCCATCAGTTCATTGCAGTTTCAATATGTAACAGCAGTTCATTCATCCACAGACAACAAGAAGGTGTTGTCTAAGACTAGTTTGCAAACTGAGTCAATGAAAAATAGGTTTGTTTTGTTAGAGGGGTTGAAATCTCAACCCATTATTATTTGGGGTCCAAGCACTTGGTTCTGAAACAAATCATGCAGACCACAGGATACGTTGTAGAGATGTGAAACTTGGTCAATTTATAGTATGGCTTTCCACTAATCAGCAAGATGAGCCTAATCACACTGATAGTGGTGCTGTAGTGCATCATTTTACCTTTTAGGCCATATCTTGAGACCCCCGAGGCCTAGAGACAATCTTTATCGACTGATTCCTTGGCTAATTCCAAACCAATTTCCAGTTTGGACCATTAAGCTCATCTATGGTCTCTTTAGTGTTCTATGTAACTTTGCAAGAACGGTCCACTGGGGGCACTACTTGCGAAAAAGTGCCTGGACCCCGCAGATCGCCCCTTGCAGCTATATTAAGTTATATTTATTATTGAGTTCAGCCTGTTTGACTGGAATTGAATGAGTTTAATCCAAACCTCAACAACTCAAAAGCAAGTAGCAGGTCTATAAATAACATCAACTTGGACCTAACGTGTTCTGTCTGTGGAAAATTCAGGAATAAAACGCTCCATGGCTCCAGTAAATAGCTAGAATATTGTTGTACACATATAATTAATGAGCCTACTATATGAATAGTTGGATTATGTTCATAAAATAAATCTGTGCTCAGGGGGTCTGTGGAATTTATTTTATAGTTAAAAAGGCTCCTGGGTGCAAAACATTTGAGAAGTTCTGGTTGAAGAGACAGTAATGCTTTCAGACCAAGATGCAAGGGTTAGTCATCTACTAAAACCCAGATTGCCTTGTCTGAGCTGTAAAACCAGCCCAATGGACATTCAAAACTAGTCCAAAAACCTTCCCCACTGGTCAGTAAAGCAGTCCAGTTCTGAAAATCTGACCCACATAAACCCTTTATTTACCTTCAATACCAGGACTGCAACAGCCAAATATATTGTAGTGATTTAAAACATAAAAAATATACAGTATGAAAGAAAAAAAAAAAAAAACACTCAGTGTTGTACGGTTATAGAAACATAATAAGTGACTGGTGTGATGAAGTGGAGTTTAAGATCATTGTCTTAAAAAACCATGTCCTAAAATGACTTATGAATGAAATAAGTTCATAACAAGGTCATAATGATCTTTACCACACATAGAGAAAAATGATCAATGACAAGGTGGTGGGGATACAACATGAAGTTGTATCCTTATTATGTTCCAATAACAACATGTCACAAGGTGTTTTATTCTTCTTATACCACATCAGTTTTCTAGCACTTTCAATTTTCTTTTTATTTCTTAAAGAACTACACATCATATATTTTGTCCATTTATCGTTACATTTAACATTGTGGAACAGCCACACAACGAGTTCATGTTATCACAGTTGTTCCACCACCACCAAGTCTTTTCTCTTGCTTGAAGTTAATAAGACAAAGCTCTTGTCACTCAGAAATGGGAATTTGCCTGTCATGAAGCTTTTCCCATGTTGGAAAACCTACTGACTGTTACAAAGTACTGACACTGGAGACTCCTTATTATTGCTTTAATATTATATTACTATAAAATTAATTAAACATCTCCTAAACAGAAAACTTCACCATATTAATGATCTGGGTTAATAGAATTAAATGTATACAAAATGTACAACCCTCAACCACCAGACAGAAATCCTCAAAACCTCAAAACCCAGTTTTGAGAGAAGACTTTGGACATGGCAACCCTGACATACAGCCATTTCTGCAATGGCATCAGAATGTGTGTGTTTCAGAGGAATGTAACAGGCCAGCTAGCAAATTTTACTCTTATACATAAACACGATCCTTTGGTTCATTAAGTAGCCGTGCTTTGAGTCAGCATATTCACATAGTCCAGTAATTAATATTCATCTCCAGATGTTTTAGTGGTTTCCTTTGGTATGTCCCTTGGACAGTCATGGAAATTAGAGGCAGGAATTGGAAATATTTCACAGCATATTTAAGAGAGACTGGACATAATAAGTGCGTAGTGCTTTTTTACTGTAAATAGCATTGTACTGAAGCTCCAGCTCAGCAGGTGGCAGTAACACTGGAGAAATCTGTAAAATTGAAAGGAAGGAAGCTGTAACCTGAAAAACATCTATATTTTTCTCAGTGTTTATTGCTCTTCCATGTTTTTACCCAATTCTTTGACCAATAACTGTAGAGGTTGAAGCCCAGCAAAGGGGGAGCCTGAAGATATAAAATCAGCCCTAAAACCATTGTCCAAAATCCAAATAATTCAGAAAGTTTCAGAAAGAGTGTTATGTTGTGCTGTGTTGTTATAATCACCCACACTCACTTTCAGTAAATGCTTCATCCTGGTCAGAGTTGCAGTGGTTCTGGATCCTGTCCCAGGAATACTTGGACTAAGGCTGGAATAGACCCTGGATGGGCTGCCAGCACATTCTGTATTGTGTACTGGCTTAGTTAAATGTGACTGACTACATATAAAATGTGTCAGCAGTTCATACAGACTTAAATGTGTTTGTTGTTTGATTTGCATCCAATAAAACTGGTGCTGGCCTTTAATATCCCTCCAGTGATGAGTGCTCCAATAAGCATAATCGGAAATGTGAAAACAAAGCAAGAATGGAAACACACACACACACAAACACACACAGGGTATGTTAGCAGTCGCCTCATCTGCTCTGGGCATATCCACCAGTTTTTGTGGAAAGTTTCATTCTTCGCTAAGGGAGGGTAAGCCTCTGAGCAATTTGGTTGTCTGAAACATTAGGTTGTTGAATTGAATTTTGGTGTAATTTTAGTAGGAAACAGCTGTGCGGGCTGGCGGCTGTTCCCAAGAGTGAAACCGTACGCTCTCTCTAAGAGCAGAGCTGTGGACTGCTTTTTCTGTTTACTCAGCATGGGCCTGCGCTGAATGCATGAATAATCAGACACGAGGAAAATGGGCTCTGGAGTGTATAAGAGTGAAAGAGAGAAAGAACATGTTTATTTTGCAGGTACATTCTAGGCCTGGAGATGACATTGGGATTATGATTGTGCAGGTGTGTATATCTAAGTTCTGTTAGAAATTGTTGACCACAATCTGTCTACGGATGCCAAAATAGTCCTCATGTCACATTTAGCTTAGCCATCAAGTAAAGCAACGCCTCGGGTTTCTCAGAGTTATCGTCATGAATTCAGTTTTACTGTCATTCCTCCATATAACTTCCACACACTGGAATGAAATCTCTGACAATGTTTTCTTCAACAGTCTGCAAAAATTAGTGCAAATTTTGACCTTTTTGATCATATGCAGCCTACCATATATACCTTATATACAGTGAGTGGAAATAAGTATTCAGATACTTTTTTTTTTGTTGTTATTTAACATACTTCCAGTGCATGTATCCACTTTAAATTTACACGCATAATGTTTTTGGATATTGTACTTATAAATATGAACAAAAAAAGTACATATTCATAAGCATAAACAAAGAAATGTAGGGTTAGATGTGCAAAGTTAGATAAGAAAAAAATAAATCAAGTTCTAAACATAAATGCTTCAAAAAAATTTTCTTATGCAAATTACACCTGGTATCATTATAAAGGATATTGCCTTTGGTTTGGAAGAGTTCACGCAACAGGTAGCAATCATACTGAAGGTGAAAGGGCTTCCTAAAGTTCTCAGTGACAACATTAAACAAGACTCGAATGGAATAGACTACAGAGCCATAGCAAAGACCTTAAACATTCCTCTCAGTACAATTGGTTCGAAAATACGGAGGAAGAAAGTTCAGGAAACCACATGAAATTGTACCTGGATGGCTGCGTCATGTAAGATTTCGCAAGGTGCTCTCAGACTGATGATAAGGAAGGTAAGAAACAAGCAAGCAGTCACTTGAAAAGAGTTGCAGGATGACCTGAAAGCAGCAGGAACAACACTTACACAGAGAACAGTAAGCAATGAAGTACACCACAATTATCTCTGTTCCTATGCCTTACGCTAAACTCCTCTGCTGGAAATGAAGCAAAGTGCATCTAAAAGCGTTTAGACAAATCAGAACTCTTTTGGAACAATATACTGGTATATATAGTATGATATACACTATATACAATATATGGACAGACAAAACAAAAATAGTGCTCTTTGGCAATAATCATGTTTGGAGAAAGATGATCCCAAAAACACCATGCCCAAAGTGAAGCACGGGGGTGGGAGCATCATGATATAGGGCTGCATCTCTGAACCATGAATGGCGTGATGTACCTGGATATATTAAATGAGAATTTAATCTCATCAGCCAAGAAACTGAGTCTCATAAGAAATTTGATCAAGCACGGCTGGATTTCATTTTAAAAATCATACAAAAAAAGTGCAAATGCTAAACCTGCCCCTAATGGTAACCCTAACTTTATCATTTTTATACCACTTGAGTCATGCAAATGATTCCAAATTTGTAAATCTGAGATCATATTGCCTGAAACATCCCATTTATTAGCATCCAGTATCCAATAC
>CM074919.1:4216258-4231828 GCA_037576815.1 Pangasius larnaudii | reverse complement strand
ATTATGGTTATATTTACAATTATGTCACTTTGTCCAAATACCTTTGAGCCCCTGAAAATGGCTGTAATTCCTAAATGCCATATTTTTGTGGAACCTCTTAAAATAAAGCTGAAAGTCTACACTTCGATCACATCTTGATTGTTTTAATTCAAATCCATTGTAGTGGTTTATAAAGGCAAAATCACAAAAACTCTGTCATTGTCCAAATCCTTCCAAACCTGACTGGATTATAATTATTAAAACCTTAGTTCTGGAAAGAAGAAAAATTATCTGACAATAGACAATAGAAAATGTAAAGCCTGGAATGAGTAAAAGCATCTAAAAGCAGAGTGAATAATCTTAAATTTGATTTATAATTATGTTATTATAAGAACTATGAGATATTAAAGATATTTTGCAGTGTAGAAGGTTTAATGTTCTACTGTGTCTGTATTATTATTATTATTATTATTATTATTATTAGCCATCATGATCACTGAGGTCATGGTGCCCCCCCCCCCTCTCTGAGGCCATACGAATTTGCTTGGTGTGTTTATTTGATCGCTGTAGGTGTGTATGCGTGTGTTTAAGAAAAGAACATGAGTGATGAAGGATTCCGAAATACAACATACTTACTCATATTATTCTTGTTTTCTTTTCATCTTTGAAGAATCCAGATTCATCATTTATTTATCCAACTACATACATCCATTTTACTTAAGCAAGTTATTTGTGCTTCGCTTGTATACACATTGGGTAAATCCTTGTCATTACTAATTCACACATTTAGCTTTATACTGGGGAAAAAAAAAATCCTGGAGAAAGTGTTGTTGATGAATGAATATTCAGTCACACATGGACTGCTAACTCTAAAGACATACAAGGCCATTTCAGCCAAAACCCATTCACGTGGAATCAGTTGCAAAATTCTGTCAGTTCACGAAGGACGTCTGATTTATTTTCATTTGAAGGGTTTAAATAAGCTGTCTGTCTTTTAAGAGTACTTTCCTCGCTGCTGATCTGAAAATCCAGAGAGGTAAATGACATGGCGAAGTTTGATTGTTTTCACCTGGACATTTTACAATCGGGCGCTTGTCAAGTTGAGGTATTTTAGTAACAGTGATTTAGTCATATTTATAGCCTGTTATTTATAAGTTAATTGCAAACTTCACTCAAGTACTGCGTCATTAAATGCTGCTCCATGATTAGGAATAATATTCCCAGTTATTACAGTGTTGCTAGTGTTGTATGGACGTTTAAGGTGGTTTTATGTTCACAGAAAGGTACAGAATGGCATTTAAATAAGAACAAAAGTGTTCCATGATAGGAATTGTTGTATTTAAGGACTAACATTGTGATTGATTTGTATTGTATTAACCCTAATAGGCTAATGATCAGAATGGCATTTAATATGGTGAAAGTACACATAATTATAAAATTTATTGTAGTACGAATTGCATAAACTATGCAAAGGAGCCAAAAGATAAGTACATTTGGATAGTATACTACTATATTAGTAGTATGTTATCATATCAGTACATATTAGTATATTAGTGTATCAGCATACAGTAGTATATTTCTATATCACTACATAGTAGTATGGTATTATATTGGTACATAATTCTATATTATATGATATAGATACATAGTAGCATAGCACTATATCAGTAGATAATATCAGTACATATTTGTATCGTACTATATCTGTACAATAGTAAGTACTATACTAAGTACTGTACTATATAGTAAGGATTGCACTATACAGTACAAATAGTAGTATATTTCTATATCACTCCATAGTAGTATAGCATGATATTGGTACATAGTCATATAGTATTATATCGGTACATAGTAGTATAGTACTATAGCTGTACATAGTGTAGTATGTATATCATTCTGTATCACTACATAGTAGTATAGCATTATATCTGTACATAATCATATAGTATTATATCAGTATATAGTTGTATAGTTCTATATCACTAAATAGTAGTATAGTACTATATCAGTGCATAGTAGTATAGTACTATATTGGTACATAATCATATAGCACTACATCACTACTTAGGGTCCCTGGAGGACTAGTGGTTAGGCCACAGTGCTCTCACTGCTGCGACCCGGGTTCGATTCCAGGCCAGAGAGCCAACCTCAGACACTGGGGTTGTGTGCAACAGTGCGCTCTCTGTGCCTGTCCCAAGCCGGAATTAAAAAAAATAATAATGCATCAGGAAGGGCATCCAGCGTAAAAACTGTGCCAAATCAAATAACTGGACCAATGATCCACTGTGGCAGCCTCTAACAGGAGCAGCTGAAAGAGGACCAACAACAACTACATCAGTATTTACAGTGGTAGAGTATTATATCAGTACGTAGTAATATAGTATTATATGGGTACATAATAGCATAGCATTATATCAGTACATAGTAATATACTACTATATCTGTACATAATCCTATAGCATCATGTCAGTACTTAGTAGTATAGAACTATATCAATACATAATAGTATTGTACTAAATCAGTATTAACATACTTGCACTAGATGACATACAAAGCCAGTCAAACAGGTTGCTTATGTTTTCCTGCTGTTGAATCAGCGTTATTGTCCCAGACCAAACAAAATGATCCATATTAAATTAAACTAAAACAAATCAATAAACGAGGCTAAATCTTTGCGGGACTTATAAAGATTTACATCTGTACATTTTGCACTGCTTTATATGTTCGGTTATTAGAAATGTCCCCTGTAATCTACTCTTCATAATCAGATACATGCTATTAAATGAAAATAATCAATGACTTGAAGTGGAGTTACTGCTACCACACTGCCGCGGAATATTTACTATCACAGCACATCCAGAAGTACAGCTTGCCAATACAATATTTTTTATTTAGTAAAGAAATGGCATGTACGTTTTATCCATTTATCGCTATGCTGTGGAACAAGTTATAATCTATCTCTAGTAGCTATAAACGGTCCCTCATCAGCCTCTCTTTGTGATACCAAAAACATGCAGTTTGTCATGTAACTCCATGTCTGAAAGCTGAAAGCTTACAGCTTTACCTCTGACTGTTCCAAAAGCACTGACACTGGAGACTCCTTCCAAAGATGTTAAATGAGCTCCTCACGGAAAACTGCAACATATTAAACGAGAGCATTAATATAAACCTGTCCGAGCTGCTGACTAATCGAAATTGAATATTGTAAATAATCTTATTAACTGATCTTTTCTTGGATGTTAATGACAGAGGGATGATCACTTGCTATGAAGGGATTTCCTGAAGCATTTTCCAGAAACAAATACAGAAGATTTAAGAGCTGCGATGTAGAGGTCGTTAGCTAATATTGTCCACTCGACGGATTTATACACACTTTGTCAGAAACAAATCAGCCTTATGAACGGCGCTGCCTACGATCAAACCTCGTACGTTCCCTCTCAACATGATCCTCACACATTTGTTCTCGATAAGAAAAAAAAAAAAACCACCTGCTGTGTTAAAGCACGGCCTCTTGTTTTAATTGAGTTATTGGGTTTGTGCAGCACACACCCCAAACCCCTACAGTAGGGAAGGGCAGTTGGAGTCGTAGTGGGATAGTTCATGACCGAGACGGGTTAAACGACACTCCAACCACGTCCAAATCAAACATATTTCAGCACAGCGGCTGCACCGCTCTCCCGCTCTCTCCAACCCAAACAGCACAGCTATTTCTTTTTTCTTTTTTTTTCTTCTTTTTATAAGGATACTGGAACGACTTTGGCATGAATATGGCTCTAAATGTAACACTAGTACCTACATATGAAACATGGCATAATAGAGGCCTGCTCTGTTAATCACATATTAATTGAAATCACAGCTCCGGCCTCTGGGTTCAGTCGCGAGACGCCGTTGTTAGTGCATTCCTTTCGGTAATAAGTCTTCTTCTGCTCCGCAGTAAGAAAGGTTTTCAACTCGTCAAATAAAAACTAATTGTAGAGATACAACCCAACCCCCCCACCCCCCCGGGTTTGTGCTGATCGTGCAGTACGCGTTTTGACGAATGACAAATGCTGAACTGCAGAATATCCATCTCTGAGGAATGTGCTTCATGCTGTGACTTTTTAAACGCTCTTATCAACACTTAATCTCGCTTCAGGAGTCGCACACACACACACACACACACACACACACACACACACACACACACACCGTTATTAAAAAATATTCACAATTATTACTAAGGTGCTGGTGTTTTTATTTCAGTTCGTTCACGATTTGTGTGGCTGAATGGCTGCAGAATGGCTTTTAAGTAATAAATAAATTTAACGTGTTCCAGCACAGATTTCAAACTTAAAACTTAAAACAGACTTTTATTTAAGGACTGAGATCCTAACCAGTTTGTACTTTATTAAGGGAAGATGCCTAATAGGCTGATTTTTACCTCACTCACATCAATCAAACTTAAAATGGTGTAAGTAAATATAAATACAATATGTTTTTTTGTATTATAATTTTTTTAATATACGATATTAAGCTATGAAAACGAGAAAAAAAAGATTGTTAAATATGCATTAATTGCATTTCTTTTTACGGTGATAACAAAACCAATGGTCAGATTTCACTTAAACATTTACAAAATATTATGCCATAGAAATATTTGATTTTATTTATTTATTTATTTATTTATTTTTTGCACATACTGTATGACATGCATTTTTAGGAAATGCAAAAAAAAAAAAAAAACAGAACAAATGTCATACGTTTGTCTTTAAGGAGTACAAAACAAATCATTTTAATTAAAAAAATGCTGAAAAAACAATGTTAGTCCTAAGAAACAGTTATATTTTTTCCCATCATCTAAGGAAATGTCTATACTTGGACTACATGTCAATACCTGAAATACAAGTATCATATACAAAGATTTTGGGATGAGACTAAAAGGAAAAGTTAAATATTTATGTAAAAAAAAAACTGTCCATTTCCTTTTACAGATGGTGGACATATAAAATTATAGACTTGGAATATCTAATAACATATATGTCTGTAAACAGAAAGTCTCATGGACACTTGTTAGTGTTTAATAAGAGAGATCAAGGTTGTGGACAGTTTTTAAATTAAATCTTGGCTGTTTCCAATAACAGAAAAAAAAAAATGGTAGAAAAATTCTCAGTTCCCTCGTAGCCTTTTCTACCTTTCGAGTGTTTAAAGCACTCATTGCTTTGACGTTTTAGCAGAACTGAAACGTGTTTTGGCAGGAAGTGTAGCTGAATAGCTTTTGTAAGCAAGCAAGCAGTTCATTGTATATTCTGTTTAAGCGCAGATATAATTCATCAGGTTACAGCTTGTAAAAATATACAAAGCAATATGCTGATAATAAATTAAACATCTTTTCTAAACTGAGCAAAAAGAATGAAACTGTCTTGGCTTCCTGTGAGACGAGTATGGTTTTTTTTTTTTTCTCCTCTGTTTTCCTCCAGGGATCGTTTATCCCTGTTTGCCCTTCAGCTCTGCTATCGAAGCTCCAAAAATCCTTCTGAATCATTCTGAACATACCATACGGCTGAGATGCCCTGAAATGGACAGATGATTCATCAGTCTGCCTGCTCCTTCCTCCTCCTCCTCCTCCTCTTCCTCTTCTCTTCCTCCAACGCGAAAAAAAAAAAAAAACCCGCCTCACTTCTTCTCATGCGTATTTCTTCTTCTTCTATTAATAACCTTACTGGCTCGTAGGCTTCATGAAAAGGCCGTGACCGATCTCTCCTCCTCGCCGGCGTCCTCCTCCTCCTCCTCCTCCTCCTCCTCACGCACTGCGCCTCTTTCACTCGAGCATCTGCAGGAATTAAAAATAAAAGCAAACAGCCGTCATGAAGGAGACGAGGAATGGCCTCGGAGACTTTAATTTGATGGAGCTGAGCGTGCGAGTCACGCGGATGAATATGTGTGTGGATGAATACGTGTGGGAGTGTGTGTGTGTGTGTGTGTGTGTGAGTATGTGGGAAAAGCCTTCTGTATTCTTCATCATCACCGGGTTCCTGAAATCCGAGAGGCTGACTGTCTCCTCGCTGTCGTCCTCCAGAAACTGGAAACGGTGTTTCGAACGAACCGAAGTCTCGTGATCCGAATGTCCTCAAATATCGGATCTGTCAGAGGACATGTGGAGGATCAGTAGTGTCACTGACATATTAACACATAATAAAAAAAAAAAAGTTGGTGTCCAAGATACATTGTGCCAATACTTCTCAGTCACACACACACACACACACACACACACACACACACAGAGAGATACACACTGACCTCTGACTGCCAACTCTACACAGTCTGCTCTTACGTAACCGAGTACTGAATCACTTAACCAGCCCCACATGTGCACACAGCATCTGTGCATGTGTGTGTGTATATGCATATGTGTGTGTGTGTGTGTGTGTGTGTGTGTGTGTGTGTCTGGATGTGAGACACAGTCACGCTTGACTGCCAACAGCCAGACCATAAACACCAAAAATACACGCCGATGAATGTGGGCTACATATATGGAGTCAGTCAGCAATCACGAGGGCTGTGACATGCATCGTCAAAATCCGTCCCACTCCATAGCAATACAGCCGCTCTTTTTTTTTTTTTTTTTTTTTAACGCACATTTCTTTCTTCTTTTTTTTTATACACATATACACACTATTTTTACACTCTATTTTTGCTCACTTTGGCCTGTAGCAATGTATTTAGCAAGTTCTGAATACAGAATCCCAGTTTCTATTACTGCCTGTAGCAGTGAATTACACTCAGTCACCATTTTATTATGTACAACAGACATGTATCTACACTCACACTAACGTATACGCAGGTCACTTTGTAGTACGGATGTACGCGCAAACATTTCGTTAGAACAAAATACAAACGCAGATATGAGTAGGAGGTGTTCGGTTTTGTCGTCGTTTAGAACGTTTTCCCGAAATGTTCAAAGAGCATCTGGTTGAAACTAGAAGTGAGTATGCAGATTTGGATGTTGCAGGACGTGGCAAAGCAAACGAACAAACAACAAAAAAAAAACAAAACGTGTGGTGCGCTGTGAAATGTATTTACAACATTCTTAGCAACTGTGGTGGTTTAATTTAGGCTACTAGTTTGTTTATATTTTGGGAAATGGAACCAACTATATTTGTTAGAAAACATCGCAAAAAGGTGCAAGCAAAAATAACGAGTGAACGACCCCCTCAGCATATTTGTATTTAGTTTCTGTAATGTTTTGTTTATTGGTCTGTTGCCTTACTGTGTTCACCTGCACCTGTGTGTTTAATTCCTCATTAGTGTGTGTTTAATTTGCGTTGTACTCAGAACTGGGAAATTTCGGAAACTCGACAAAAAAACATCGATTCCCAAAAACAAGGTCATATTTGTATCTATAGTCTCTAAAATTGATAAAAAATATTCAGAAGATCTACATGAATTATTTCTGCACAGTTAGTGATTAAACTTCCAAAGCTGTTCAAACACATTTTCACAGCACAAAAGCTACATTTCCAGTAAAATCAAGTTTGATCAGGTAGAAGATGATGCAAAGGGAAACCGGTTTACTGTGCTGTGCACCGCCATACGGTTGTGTTTATGTCAAAGATCTCAGCAAGGTGGATGCTGCCCGAGTTTCTGACTCGGAATTCAGAATTGAATGACTTGTTCCATCGCACTTTTCCCTGTTCGAGCTCCGAGTATAATGGATTGCAGCATAAGCCCTATCTGTTCGCGAAGTCTTGATGACTTTATCGTAAGTTCACTAAGCCTCATTTGCTAGTTCAGTGTTCCATGTTTTCTGTTTTTTGACCTTCACCTTTTCACTCATTGCATTTATTGGTTGTTCTGGTGTGTCGCTGTCTGCGTGTTATTTGACCCGTGCTGCCGACACTGATGACGCGCTGTTTCGATGTTTTGCGTCCTGCCGCACACCGTACTTTACACTGAGACTAATTGTGGAGTGGTGTATCAGAGTTTGCGGAACTCACAGTGCCATGCGCACCAATCACATCACACGGTTTTAAAAAAATGACCACATCCACTTTGGGTTTCTTTATAGATATGAAATTATGGAGTGGAGCCTTTATTTAATGCACAATTTGGCTAGAAGATGATGACAATGATGATGATGATGATGATGATGATGATGGTGATTATGAAGAAAAACAGCTTTAATTGCTATTTTTTGCTTTAAAGCCATCTATTTGTTTGCTGCAATCCCAGTATTTTACAGTGACAACAAACACACACACACACACACACACACACACACACACACACACACTCTCTTTTTTTATACAGTATCTCAAACATAATATCTATCGCAATCTCTTATGTTCTCTCAGTTCTCTCTCCCCCGAACCCCCCCCCCCCCCCCCTCTCTCTCACACACATACATACACACACACACACACACACACACACACTGTGGCTGTACAAGTGAAAGGCGTCAGTGTGTGTAAGATTAGAGGCTATTAAGCCGTGATTGCGCAGCGAGGGCTTTGTTTGCTAACATGACAGAATGGAGCCGGAGTGTAACCTGATGTTGGGCGGCCAAGTGTAAGAACCCCCTGAAGGCACTGAGTAGAAAGAGATAGTGTGAGTGTGTGTGTGTGTGTGTGTGTGTGTGGAGTAAGTGTTAAATTAAGCTTTAGGCGGCAACAGAAGTTTTTTTGTGTGTTTTTCCTCAGAGTTGGCGTGGGGTTTACACTTGTCTTACAACTTACAAAAGAGTAATGTAGTGCTTTGTAATGATTTAATATGACATACGAAGTTTATGAACACAGAAATCTTTTTTTTTTTTTTTTTGATATCCTGTGTCCACAAGGGTGTAATATGAACTGTGTGGTTCCTGTTTTCTGACGTTAATATGATTGAACTGCATTGTTCTCGCTGTTAAATAATAGCCCTTGGCTGCATTACCATGCACTTAGTTTTGTTATGAAGAAGCCAAAAATTCCAATCAGCCCATTTAAGTGATTCATACCTAATTCAGTTGAAAACAATCGACTGTGGAAGGAGTGAAACACTTGGGGTCGTGCTGTCATAGGAAAATAAATAACAACAGAGTGGTGTGATGTTACTGTTTCCTAAAGGTGATTATTTTCTTATGATATCATGTCCCAAAATGCTTTATCCCATCTATATCACAGCAACTTGCCAAAGATTACAATTTTTAATTAATAAAGGAAGACGCAGTAAATTTTTATCCATTTACAGTTACATTTAATGTTTTGGAACATCCATGAAGCTACTTCCTGTCCAGTTGTTCCTTCACAAGTCTCTCATTTTTCTGTCTCTTTTGAATTATTAATTAATATTTTTAAAAAATGTCATTTTACAGAGAAGCCGGAAAGGTTATTAAAGGTTACAAAGCTTTGACACTGGAGACTCCTTCTATAAACGTTAAGTTAATGTTTCCTTCTAGAAAGCTAAACAACACCACATTTTAATCCATCGTTTATTAGTTTAGATCATGTAGCTCATCTCTCATGCAAGTGCATTTTCTGACTTAACTTGGAATTGCATAGTTTTCCTGTTTGATGTGTTTGAGCTACAAAGTGGGAACAAACATGGACGCCTCTACGAACTTGTGTGTTTTGTTAGCAACAAGCTAGCGATCATGAGTGCATTTACTTTCTCAAAACAGCCAACTCCATGGTCAGTGTGAGCGGCCATTTTGACATGATGTCATGTCCTGAACTCGGGGTTGAGGAGACCTTCCCATCTTTCTGAGAAGGAATTCCAAGTTTCCAATTCCAGGTCTCTAGTTGAAGGTCGGAAATTCCAAGTCACGAGCTTTAGTAGAATGCACTATTGCTATAGAACTGATAATGTATTAGATCATACAAACCTGTGATTTGCAGCTGCACTATTGTCAAAGCTGCTGTTATGGAAAATGAATCAACACCTCCTGGCCAATCAGAAGCGAGAATTGAACAGCACTGTTCTCTTACTCTGATAAACATTTCCCCAAAACGGCATGTGGGATCAATCCAAATAACGGCCATGTCTGTGAAATAGAACTGAAATTCTTACTTATTAGGCTAGAGTCACATTCATTGTTTAGAGGGGAGGTTTCTCATGAGCGGAAACAGGCAGCTTGTTCCACACACAGATCCAGACCAGACTAAACCATTCCTTTTTATTTGAGAAGGAAGTCATTCCATCAATACAAAAAAAAAATAAAAAATTCAACCAAAAGAAAGATTTCCTTCCCGTTTCCCCAACCTGATCCGCTTCAAAAAGACACTTCTTTCTTGTGGAGCTGCGTGAACACAGTGGGGTCAGGAGGGAAAACAAACAGAGGGCCGTTTAACTCTCCAGTGACGCGCCTCCTGTCTGAGCGTTTGAGGAAATCTCTTGTTTGAACGCCTCCGTCTTGGAAAAGGCCGTGTTTAGAGCTTTGCACTGGCCCGTGACTAAACCTGAAAGCTTATAGATTCTTCCTTCCATTCTTTAAACCTTAATTTTATTCCCACCTCACTGATTCATCGTTTCTTCCTCTACAAATCCCAATAGGGTATTCTTTGACGTATTGTTATTGTTATCAATCAAAGCGTAATTTCCGAGGGTTTGTCTTGCACTCGGACCTTTACGAAAGAAACGCTAGATGATTACATGCGCAACATGCGATGACACGATGCCCTGAAATTGCACAGTGAATTCAAGCACAATGCGCGATCATGTGAAAAAGATTCAGATTTGTCGTCACATCACAGTTGACACAGAGATTAAAAAAAGGATAAAAGCGAATGAAATTCTTGAGTTGCAGAGCTCCAACAAGATAAATAAGAATAAAGATATAAGGGAAAAAAATTAAATATATGAACAACATGTTTTGTACATAATATATGAAATAAATCAACAGTTAAACTGTATATTAAAACTCTACAAATATAATACACAAGTAATAATATATAATAATATGGTAATAGTGGTGAGTAGTGCTATATAAAGATAACAGTAATATGAATATACACAACTTGTGGAAAATAAATCTAAATATTCTGCATGTGAGAAACGTGGAGTTGCATTTCCACGTTATACCCTGAACTGAAATGAGCAGATGTAAATAATATGCGATCACGTGAGAAATAATAACCCATGATCTGTGCGTGAAGAATGTAACATGTAAAGATGATCATGTGAGATTTACTGAGTGGAAAAAATAAACCCTTTATGCACTATATGTCAAGCATATATTAAAAAAAAATAATAATTTGTTTTGTAAGAAATAACATTAAAAAATCGAATCATATGTAAATAAATAAGTTATTTGTGTGAGACATCACGTGAAAACTTAATTGCATGAGAACTAACATGAGATAAATTAATCGTGAGATAAATCACGTGACACTAAATGAATCATGTGAGAAATCACCTGTGAGAATAATAATTTAAAATTCTGTAAGATCATTTGTGGAAATAAATCATGTAAGAAATCATATGTGAAACAAATGATCAAAATAATCATGTGAAAAGTTAATTGCGTGAGAAATAATGTGGAAATAAATTACTCATGTGAGAGCACATTTGGAAAAAAAAATAATAGTGTGAGAAATCACGTGTGAAAATAAAAATGAACCATGTGATAGATCACGAGGAAAATAAATTAACTGTTTGAGAAATTTTAATCATGTAAAAATAATGTGAGAAATAACGTGAAAATAATGACTTCTGTCAGAAGTGACATGAAAAGAATTGATTGTGTGGTAATTCATGTGAAAATAAAAAAAAAATGGATCTCAATCATGTGAGAAATAACGTGAAAATAATGACTTCTGTCAGAAGTGACATGAAAAAAATGAATTGTGTGATAATTCACGTGAAAATTAAACAAAAAAAATGTTTTTTTGCCCACATCCACATTTCAATCATGTGAGAAATAACGTGAAACATTAATCTGGTGAGAAATCACAAAAAAAAGAGAACGAATATTGAATTAATAAAATAAAAATGACTCGTGAGATATAAGATATAAAATAAAACCATGACCTGTTAGAGAATTGAGATGGAAAATAAAACCAGATGTGCATGTGAAACATAACATGCAAAATTATCTAAAAAGTTTCACATGGGAATTTCACGTGACTTTTCTCTGTGGGTCGTCTGAACGTCTCAGCCTTTGCACTGGATTGTGACTTTATCAAAAATGTTCTAGATTTTCCTTCCATTCTTTAAACCTGTACAACATTTCCATTCCAGCTCACTGATTAATCGTTTCTTCCCCTTGCACGTCCTCTTTGAGGTATTCTCTTTGAGCATTGAACTTGTAAATCCTCAGCTCCTTATCTTTGGCTGAGGTGGATTATGGGATATTTGAGCTACACACACCTGAGTATGGCGGTACTTTGACGTTTTTGTATCTCGCGCATCATCCGCCGCTTTTCTTCGAGCCCTGATTTACTCAGCTACAGCGGCGAGGAGAAAACAAGGGCGCGATTGAGGCGATGGAAAGCGCCCACAGCATTTTGATGAAAAATCCAAGCTGCGGGAACGAATGCGGTATTAAAGCGTGGCGAAGCTAACCGATCATGCAGCGCTAATACTGAACACACTCGTGCTGCCAGAGGCGTCATACACAAACCTGTATTAACACACACAATGACCCAACACACATGATTTAAACTCATCAGCAAATCATCAGGTCTTTTATGAGCTCAGGGAGGCGTGTCAGTGTTAGAAGCTTACATAAAGACCAGGTGGCGACTGTTATTTTATCATATTGTATTGTGTTCAGTTTTAGCATGCCAAGTAATTTTATTTCACCCATTGAATTCACGCCAAAACACATAAATTATGTGTCTTTGTCTGTTTACAACACGAGTCTTCTTTTCTAATCCTTAAACTATACAGAATGGCGTAAGATCAGTTCTCGAACTTGATTGGTCAGAAGATGTGGATTAATTTTTTACTGAAAGTAGTTTTTTCAAGTAGTTCTGGCAAATCACAGGTTTATATTAACGCACTCGTTCTAACATGTTAGTGTTTCTATAGTAACAACTCATTTACAGGAACTTGTATGGCAGACGCTCTACCTAAACATGAAAAAAAAAACGTGATCGTTGACATGATGACGCTTTCTGTAAGGAGATGTTTATTTAACATTTATGGAAGGAGTCTCCAGTGTCAGCGCTTTGTAACAGTCACAGGTAAAGCTGTAACTTTATGTGTTCTGACATCTTCAGGACGGAGGAGGTTACTCTTTTCGGCTTCTCTGCATCATGTCAGGTATCATGTACCAATTATTATCTTCATGTCAGCAAAAAAAGAAAGGCTGGTGAGAAAACAACTGTTTATAGCTGCTATAAAGTAGGTGATAACAGGAACTAACTTGTTTTCAGTGTAACTAGAAATGGACAAAGAGCATTGTGTCATTGTTTACTTGTAATCATTGGCAAATCACTGTGGTGTAAGAGGAGATACACTCTGCAGGACATGCAGTTATTGGAAAATAATCAACTTTAGGGTAACATTAATTCTGCTTTGCATCAGGCTGCATCACACCACTATGTCACTGATTATTTTCCTAGAACATCTTGTCCTCAAGTGTTTTATTTCTATATGACATGATAACACTAACGCCGTGTTCAAGTTGAATTTGCAACTTGTAACTCCCCATCTACAACCAGTAAAAGCCACCGAAAACACCCCCTCAACTTGAAATTTCAACTCATCAATTTGGGGTAGTCTTCTCAACCAACAGTTTACCGAGTGACATCAAGACAACATGGCCGCTCACACAGTGAACAGTGTACAGTTCCCCTTCTTTACTTTTAATATACAGATACAGTACATGGTTAAATCTATAACTCTGACCATACTCATTGCTGTTTGAGAAAGTAATCATCACCATTAGAGTTATCACTAATGCAAGCTGGCTAGATTGTTCTTAAGGGTACTTGCCATTGTCCACTGGTTAGCTTATTGCTAAGCTATTTGCTATTGTCCACTGTTGTTGCTGTGCTGTGATTTTAGTCCAAAATGTTGCATGAAGGTTTGAAAGTTACTATAATAGAATATCATACCAGTAGCCACTCAGGCCTGTAACTGTAAAAATTAGATTAAATTGGCTTTTTATGAGCTTTACATGCTCTGACACTGCAAACAAAAGTCACGCTTTCATTTTTTCTTTCAACTTTGCTTGTTGAACATCCCGAAGTGGGAAATGACATTATTACAACTTGCAAATTAACACTTACAGGGAACCACGAATGCAGCATAATATACCTAACTAGGTACTCTGCAATGCTAGCGATCAAATTAGCTATTCACACTAAGATAATATTAATATTTATCATTAACAAAGTTTGCTTTTAATGCTAAATAAGATTACAGTGTAACTCTTGTCTTTTCCTAGGGACACATCTGAGGAAACTGTTAATATTCTTGATGGTTTTGTTTTGTTTCTACTGGCACTATACTTTTACATATACACATACCTTTGTCTAACTATGTGCTAGCTAGGTACAATGTTAGCCTTGTTACTTGTACATTTGTCAGGATTTGTTAAGAGTTTTCAAAGCTTGATTTGGGACCAGTCTGATACCCAATCTGATACTTTGTTATCGATCTGAAACTAGCAAAAAACAAAAAGGTGGATCAGATTTCAGAAAAAAAAGATCCGATCCTGTAACAAATGCAAAAGATTTGGAATTGGATTTGAAAAAGATTGTTTTTGGAACTGGGAATGTTTACATATAAAAAGACTTGAATGTGTGTGTGTGTGTTTTTGTTGTTGTTAGGAATGATTTTTATTATATTCTGTTTATACACTGTATATTATTTATACAGTCAGGTCCGTAAGTAAGTATTTGGATAATGACGGAGTTGTTGTGATTTTGCCTTTATACACCACCACAATGGATTTGAAATAAAACAATCAAGATGTGATGGAAGTGTAGACTTTCAGCTTTATTTTAAGAGGTTCCACAAAAATATGGCATTTACCATTTAGGAATTACAGCCATTTTAACCAAAGTACTTCCATTTTCAGGGGCTCAAAGGTATTTGGACAATTGACTGACAAGAAGTTAATTGACCAGGTGCAGTTCATTCCCTCTTTACTTCAAGACAAATGAAGCAGATAAAAGGTCTGGAGTTGATATCAGGTATTGAATTGACATTTGGCAGCTGTTTGACTGGAGCTACCAATAAGAAGTCCAAGGAGATCTCAATGCAAGTGAAGGAGGCCACCATTAGGCTGAAAAAACAACATAAATCTATAAGAGAGATAGCAAAAACCTTGGGTGTGGCCAAATCACCAGTTGGGTACATTCTTAAAAAAGAAGGAAAACACTGGTGAGCTCAACAAAGACATTGAAAGGCCTGTAAGACCACGGAACTAAAGTGAATGATGGCAGAATCCTTTCCTTGGTGAAGAAAATCCCCTTCACAACATCAACAGAAATCAAGAGACACCTTCATGAATGTAAATACAGAGACTGCCAGAAAACATCTAACAAAGCCTCCCATGTTCTGGAATAAGATTCTTTGGACTGATGAAACCAAGATTAACTTGTACCAAAATGATGGGAAGAGAAAAGTATGGTGAAAGAAAGGAACAGCTCATGATCCAAAGTATACCACATCATGTGTCAAACA
>CM074919.1:4182669-4216158 GCA_037576815.1 Pangasius larnaudii | reverse complement strand
ACATCTTGATTGTTTTATTTCAAATCCATTGTGGTGGTGTATAAAGGCAAAATCACAAAAACTCATTGTCCAAATACCTCCTGACCTAATAGTATGTTATAATTTAAGCACTTCAGTTAAAAAAAACAATCGGCTGATACAGTATTGGTATCAGAAAAGAATTTAATAAAACAGAGAGGAGGGAATCAGGGCAGGATGTTTTTTGTTTTTCACACCACTCTGTATAAACTCCACAGACTGTTGTGTCTGACGATCGTAGGATAACAGCGGTTTCTGAAATACTCAAACTAGTTCCAACAACCATGTGACTGAGATCACATTGTTTCCATATTCTGATGTGCTGCTGATTGGATTATGTTATGATTGGATATATATATTACACATATATACATACTGTATATACATGCATTAAAAACAAAAGTCCTTCCAGTTTAGGCCATGCCAATTTTTGGGTATAAATCAGCTACAGATACTTGGAGCACTAAAGAGATACAGATACAGATTGTGTAACACCCTTAGTACACAAATTCATACACAACAAGAGTGTGTTTTACCTCAGGGTGTCCATTGTTGCATCTTGAGATTAATACTCTGCACGATTCAGTCCTAACTCTTCTCAAACACACCTGGCTTTGATAGTCAGACACTCCCAAAGGCATAAATAGCTGGATCAGGTGTGTTAGGGTAGGACAGCTTTCCAGAAACAGGACTGAAAAACCCTGTTCTACAGATAGCTCACAGTGATAGATCACGGTGTCAAAAGAGTTCACACGAGGGAGGAAAAAAAAAAACGAGACAGCCTTGCAGTCGCTCTCTGACAGACAGGTCATAATCTGAGTGCAGAAGCATTCTTGTGAAATAACACAAGTGAAGCAGATTAGGGTAATTAGCTCACTAGCTAACGTGAAAACACACCCAGGCTCTCCCCAGCTGGTGGCGTGAGTGTTACACACACATACACACATATAGGGTATTAATTCTGGCAGAGAGCTGTAATTCGAAATGCAATGCACTGTGAATACTCGGATTCCTCATAAACAGTGTTTTACTACCTCTTTTTGTTAGAAATGTGAATTTTAAACCGTGCATTAGGTTTTTTTTATGCTACATTGTTGTCCTTAAGGATTACATCCACATGGGTTTGTGTGTGCATGAATATTTACTCGCGTTATAGCAACATAAGATGAAACTCCTTGCAGTGGACACTTGACAATATAGCGATATGGACTTGTATGTACATGGGACAGTTATACCTCAGTGACCCATAGGATCTTCGGATAATCTTGGAGGCTGTATTTCTTTTTCCAGACTTTAGGCAGTTAAGGCAGTTAGACTTGCGGTATAGAGTGAAAAGTTAAGGTTTTTGCTCAAGGGTTGTTGAGGGGTTTGAACACCCAATCACACAATCTCTAACTCAGAATCTTAACTGCTAAACTGCTATTTAAAAAAAAAAAAAAAAGAGTTAGCAGCCACTGGACTAGGCCACCTAGAAAGGACAGATTTATTCATATTTATTCATATTTATTCATATTTATTCGTTTGGCAGGCTCTTTTAGCAGTTAGGATACAATCCATGCATTACAGGGCTAGGAACCACACACAAGCACCAAGAATGGCTCTCTGGCATTCCAGGGATTCAAGACTACAGGTTACTTGTCAAGTTGTCTTGATGTACGACTGCTAAATAAGTTCATGCACACAGCTCTGTACATGTAACTCACTTTTTGCTGCTGTGGATGATCCCACCTGGACACCCTAAAGCTTTACACTTCCAAAAAACAGTTTATGTCCAAGTCTTAGTCCAAGTCTAATCTCAACTAGATACTGTAGATTTGTATCTAAGAACTGCTGCTGCGATCATAAAGACTGTCCTGACTCTTATTCATCATTTCAACACACTTAGCCCTGTTTGACGTTAAAGTATACAGACTTTGAAGACTAATGATTTATAATCCCGCTACCCGGTGTCACCCAGAACAGTCTGGTTCCTGTCAAGGTTTCTTCCACATGTCATCTCATGGAGTTTTTCCTCACCACTTTCACCTTTGGATTGTTCATTCGGGATACAAATCTACATCCAGGTTTTTTTTT
The DNA here is from genome assembly GCA_037576815.1 of Pangasius larnaudii. Lineage (NCBI taxonomy): Eukaryota > Metazoa > Chordata > Actinopteri > Siluriformes > Pangasiidae > Pangasius > Pangasius larnaudii. The sequence continues at coordinate 4,214,067 of CM074919.1, read as the reverse complement.
TTTTTTTAAAGCTACCTGTTTATTGTTAGAGGCACTACAAATAAAAACTCAAGTATGAGGATGTTGGATTAGGATCGATGTGAAATAACTTCACTTTGTACTTTATGGAATTCAAAAAGTTCTTTATTATTGTATTTCTGTTTAAAATGTAATCCTCGTTCCAATACAGAAGCTCTAATTTCTCGATCGGGTAGCGCATAGTTTCCAGTGATGCACTCGTGCTCCAAAACATCTATAAAGCTTGCAGAAAAAAAATCCACTCCACGCATTTATTTACATGCATTTCCTCAATCCACTAAATCACTGCAGGAAGGAAGTGGTGATTTTTTTTTTTTTTGTCATTCTTTACCCTGGCCTGCATAACTCTTCATATTCTCCAAACCTCAAAGTTCCTTCCGATGAAATGCAGGCGATCAGCTTTGTTGAGAAAAGTGATCGTACAGAATGCAAATGTGAGGGTGTATCCACTCTTTGTCCGAGTCCTCCCTTTCCTCCTTTCTCCATTCCTCTTTCCCCTACTCGTTCTCCGCTCCTGTTTCAGACAGGCTGTTCTTTCACTCTGGCCCTGGGGGCTGGGGGCCGGCGTGCTTATCGCAGCACTTTATCAGCAGAAGGGAAGGGGATGTGGGCTACACCAATCCTCTGAGCTGTCAGCAAACAGCCGCTTTGTAACCTGTGACTCGGAGAAGTGGTGCACGGGGAAGGAGCGGTGTGTCTGTTGAGTGTAGGTTTACATAAGTGTGTGTTTCAGATCCGAGTAGGAGGCCACGTCTGGCTGCATGGGCATAATAACTTTCCCCATAGTTATACTTTTGGCCGGCGAATAATTGCATTTTGTACAGCGCGCATTGCCACGCTAAATCAAAGCATCTTTCTTCACCAGAATGTTTCATACCAGACTTTCTTTCATGTTCTGCCTGCCTTGCAATAGCATCCCTTTAGCTGATAGACATCAGAAGGCATTTTCCGGGTCATGGCCAGGCTTTAGAAAATGTAGCTAAGCTCAGATTTAAACACTGGCGCTGATGTTCGCCTCAGTTAATCTTTATTCAAATATCAAACTTCACATGTGCAAATGCACTTTTTCAGGGCCAGGCATATTTATGGTGATGAGTATTATAATGATAAAATAACCTCCAGTAGTTTCCTAGTGATGATTGTTTTATTCCATTATTTATCGGACATGAATGTTACTTAGATACACATGTAAAATAAATGGGTGTGCTGTCACAGGACATTTGGGCTAGTAACGCGTCACACACATTTTTATTCCCTTTATACCACAGGAATTTCTCTGTCATTTTTATCCATTTATAGTTACTTTTCAATGTTGTCGACTTGCTAAGAAACAGGATGGATTCTGTTCTCACTCACATTATAGCAGCTACAAACAGTTCCCTCACCAGCACCTTATATTTCTCTCTCTTGAAGTTAATAAGATAAAAACACATGGCTTGTCACATTACTGAGAAACCGGAAAGCATGAACGCCTCTGTCCTGAAGACTTTCCCTTGTTGGAAAACTTAAAGTCACAGCTATACCTCTGACACTGCAGACTCCTTCCATAAATATTAAATACACGTGTCGTTAGAGAAATATCTGCAATTGTTTATTTATTAAATAGCATTTGACAAAAAAAGTTAGATGCCATAGACACTCTCAGATTGCACAGAATGTCCGCCTTACTCTCCAAGTCTCTGGGTATTAGCTGTTACTATAGAAACAATAATGCATTGCAATTACAATTTACCTGAGTATCTTGTTTGCTTCATTTAATACTAATATCTGATTCTGATACTAAGTTTTGACGTTTGCTGGGCAGGACTATGCTCATTTATATTAGTAAAGAATAATAGTATCCAGTTTGAGTAATATAATAATTGGTGTTGGATAAATCAGTACTGTTAGCATAAAACCTACAGATATACATGATCGCGTGGAAAAAAAAAAGGTTTATGTAACCCGTAAATGAGGATCTTGTGTACACTAATCTGATCTTGACCTCCAAATAGGTCACGGTCTAGCAGTGCTCCTCACACACGGCTGTTTGTTTCTCTATGATGGCCTCCTCACCATCGAACACCTCTTAAAAATGGCAGCTCAAGCTCAGAGGCTTCGGGTTACTGCAGCACGTCTCGAGTCCACACCTGCCGTGGATATAATACAGCCTTTCATCGACACTGGCTGAACAAAATCAGCATGCAGGCTGTGGGCTTCAAAAACGGTCATCGCCCCGTTCTTTAAAGTTTCCCCACCTTGATAAATGGCTTTTAGAAAGTAGATTCGTGGAATAAATTCCAATATTTCAGACATTGTATGGTGATACATTATGTAGAAAGAATATAACATGACTTATAGTTATCTAGTAATGACTTTTATTCAGTAATGACTTAATGTTTATTCCATAATTGATCAAAAAGGAATTTTACTCTGTGGTATAAGAGAAATAAAACACTTCATGGCATGCCGGTATAGGAAAATAATCATCAGTGGAATGGTGTGATACTGTTACCACCTCAAGGTTGCTTATTTTCCTATAACAGCATGTCCCAAAGTGCTTTATTCATCTTTTACCACAGCAATATGCATCTTGAGACTTTGTCTAAATTTGCTAAGTAATTGTATCACCACACTGAATAGGCTTTTTAATGCATGTATTATTTGTGTAAGATTATGTAGACCTTTCCCTGTTCCTCAGCCTTTGCTCTCCCCCTTTAGAAAGATCTGCGGCGAGAGTGACTCACTCAGGAGATTTCAACACATTTAGCTGGGCCTTCTTGGTCTCTGACCCCAGTGTTTTAGCACCTCCAATGCCAGCCGTCACAGGAGACTTTTCATTTCCAAACAAAGCCGAGTTGTGTACGCCGCGGCCGGTGAAATGCGCGCAGTCGTCCGTGCTCGGCTGCTGAGTGACATGAAACCCTGCGTTGTGTTCTGCTTCCACTGAGCATGCTCTGAACTGACATGTCATCCATGTAACTTATACAGTGTGCGTGAGTAACGGAGAGAGAGAAATACTGCAAGGTTTAGGCAATGACAAGCATTTTGGCTTCGTTTGAAATGAAGTGTTTTGAAAGTTTGAAAAGTCTGTTTTAAAGTTTTTAAACACCATAAAGTCATTAATGTTCATGGAAAAATCCACCCTGAATGACCTGACTGAGCAATATTTATAATCAGTATGCAATGTTCAATTGTCTAAAAGATGCATTTTATGATGCATTTTTATTTAAATTCTCCGTTCTTTGCTGTATTTTCTCTTTAGTTAACAGTTTCCTACATTACCCACAATGCCAATCAACTACATACTGATAGTGATGCAGTGAGATTTAGCCCTCACTTCATCTCTATCCACAGAGACTGATGCAGCGGCGCTTTAGTCCTTTAGTCTGTCCAGCTCTTCTACACTGTCTTCTGTTTTTTAGGAAACTTGACTGTTATCGTCATTTTTTTAATCGCTCATTTTATTTTTTTCTCCAACTAAACTCCATTGTAACTGTGCTAGCAATAAAAATATCCCCCTACAACTTCAGCGTGATGCATAACAGGAAAATAGAAAATATAGCACCAACTAATAAATTAGCACCAGAATTGCTACATCACAATTATTTCAGTACAAACATATTTCATTTCAGGGTGGTGTTTTCCTTTAGTAAAAATATACTTAATACAGTTGAAGTTATATATTATTTCTCATTATGACCTTATGATAAAAACAAATCCTAAATTATTAAGCCAATTTTGCAGATTATTACTAATTCCAAGCTTGAAATGGTCTTGTTTTGTGGCTGTAACGCTACACAACCCAATTATTCAAACAAGTGATCTGTTCCTGTTGGAAAGCAAGGAAAAAGCCTCAAGAGTAAATAAACAGACACCCTGCAATTTGCAATGCTTCTATGATTTCTTTGAGTTGGAGTCTCAGTGAAGACATTACAGATGTTCGCACTTGCCCTTAATTACAGCCCGGTGTGTCAGAACCGCAGGGTGTGTGTGTGTGTTTGAGTATGTCTGTGTGTGTATCAGTGGAATGCTGTGGTCTGCTACTTAGGCAAATTGGAGATAAACGGTGTTTAGACACAGCCACTTAATTGAGAGGCCGCATCAGTGACAGCTCCATCCATCATGCTCTGGGGGGAAGGCATTTTTTTTTCATTGACATATCAAGCACCATTTTCTGGCCCATTTAAGGGGGGAATCAACACGGTGCCTCCCTTTGACTTGTCAAAAAAAGACTGCGCGGGAAAGTGAAAGAAAGGGAAAGGTGGTGCAGGAGATGACACATTGCTGGTGGTTGGAATGAAAGCAGGCAGTGCCAATATATGATCCTCCATATTGTAACTCAGTGTAGCTGGAAAGTGGTTGCATTTCATACGATGTTGTGCAAATTAAATTAAAGGTTAAGGTACGAGTGCTAAACCCATCCCCAACTGAATCAGAAAGCCTGCTGCACTACCCACTGGCTGATGGCAATTTTTAGAGCTCAGACGATCTTTTCAGAATAAGGATCTTGAGGGTATGTGGAAACACTGAAGAAAGCGAGCAAAATAATCACAACGCAAAAACTCTCAATAATCAAAACCAATAACTCTCCTGCGAACAATATGCAGTCACCTCATATCAAGAAAAAAATAAAGATTGTAGCCAGCCTCAACTTTGATCATAACTTTTACATGTGAACTAAAGAACTTGCTGACTTTTTTTTATCATGGTTGCAATCATGATTGACCACATTTGTGTTAGAAGAGGATAATAATCATATACACATTCGTTTCTCTTTGTGCACTTAAGTAGCTAACAATTTCACTATATGCTATACATTAAATTAACTACCATGTTTTAGCTTATTTAATTTTCGGTTTCTGGGCAACCGAAGCATGAGACTGGGCAGCACGCTAGTTTTTTATTTGCCTGGTGAGCTAGCTAATAAATTTATGATTTGTCCACCTCTGATTTGCCTACTGCCTAAATATTGAAACTCGGATACCGCAATACCACTTGTCTACATTTTAACAATAGTAAGGATGTTTCTAGACCACCAGTTCCTAATGTAACAACCTGAAAATCTAAAAATAGGAAATTCAAAAACATTGCAGTTATTTTCTAATTTATGGCTCTTCCAGGTAAGAACAGTCTTTTACCAGGATCTCTGCAGTACATAAGAGATATCCACGTACACTGTGTCTAATGCCATATATCAAGTTTTGCTCATAAAAAAATATATTTCTGGTCAAAATATAACAAGTGAATAGGTTTTGAAAAGACAAACTGTAGCATAATCTACAGTGACTATTTCCTCCAAAGCAACACTATTCAAGTACACTATCAATGTCTATATATAAACAATGTATGGTTTAATTCATGCATGAGCACACTGATGCAAGAACCGAGCAGACATGATATAAGTCGTGTTGATTTGATTGGTGCTTTGTGGAATATTGCTGTTGGGGCGTATGACAGTAGTGGGGTGTAGGCTGATGGATGGCGTTTCCACCCGTGTTATCTTAATGAGAGAAGCTCCCTCTTTCTCTCTCTCCTTGGCTCTCAGCCTCGACCTCACTGCCTCCCACTGTTTCATTAGGGAGAGCTGACCTCACTCATTAATACTGCTCAGGGAGTGAGACAGGAGGTACATTTTTCATTAAAACTTTCAGAAAAGTTTAAGTGAAAGTCCAAAATGTCAGTGAAAGAAAATGCTAAACCTTGTGCATAGTTGAACTGCTGTGTATCCTGAAGAGACACAACAAGATGATGTATATTAAATGGGGCCAGTCAAACACAGTGATATAGAAATAGAACTGTGTACTTAAAATCTATTATTTTAAGGATCTCGAGGGTATCACAGTAGCAACAGGCTGAAAAAGTCAGTCTAGACTTCTCCATCCCCGGCCCCAGATATCAGCTCCCCTCGGGGGCTCCCCAGACCTTCCCAAGTGAGTCTAAGGTCTGCCCTGATGTGTCCGTTAAATGGGACATGCCTGGTACAGCTCTAGTTGGATCCCCCATGGGGCAACCTTAAAGTAGCTTGAACTACCTCAACTGACTCCTCTGGATTCAAGCGAGCTGGGGTTCTACTTCAAGGCACTCCCAGATTGCAGAGTTCCTCATACTATCATGGAGAGTAAGCCCAGCCTGCAGAGGAAGCTCATTTCTGCCACTTGTACTTGCAACCTTATCCTTCTGGTCACTACGCACAGCATGGGACCATAATAGGGACATAGATTGGCCAGTAAACAGAGGGCTTCATCTGCAAACCGAGCTGCTGCTTAACCACAATAGACCAGTACAGAGATTGTAACACTATTTTTGATGACCTGATCCATTTTTTATTTTTATTTTTTATCTATTTTTTTCCATCTCAGGTTAATGTTTTTTTTTTATCACTCCTGAATAAGATCCCAAGATACTTAAATTTGTCTGACAGGTGCAAGGACTCTCCTCTCATCTGAAGGGAGCATCCCACTCATTTCTTGGAGAAAACCATGGCCTTAGTGTCGGAGGTGCTGATACAGAAAACATGATCTGCAAATAACTGAGATGTTATGTCCAGTCCCTCCATACTGGACACCTCTCCAACCTTGATATTCTGTCTATGAAAACCACAAATAGGAGTAACAAGTCACAGAGTCTGACTTGATGAAGTGCGACACCTACTTTAAATGGTTTCTACTTAATGTCATAACTTAACTCTCATTGGATCGACCCAGGTACCCCGTATTCCTACATGAGCCCTCACACCTGTGTAAGAGTAAAAAAGCTGATCCATTATTCCACAGCCTAGGTGGAACCCCTGAACCCTGGCATAGACTTTGTGGTTGCTTAGCATTGTGGGCAATTATATAATACCCCTATAATTCCCCTAATCCCCATATAACTAGCGAAGTCTTCCTAGTTTTCCAGTCAAAGGCATTGCCCCATGAAGGGATGGACGCCAATTGTCTTGATTTGTTATTATTTATGCTGTTTAATGTTAAGTTTTGCCAATTGATTGCCAAGTGTTTTATTTGGCCTTGTTTCCATTACAGCCATGGGCAAAAAGTAAAAAAAAAATTGGATAATTTTACTATGCAGTTAGCAAACATTTTTGGAACACTGTGTTCTGTAGAGAGGGTTAAAATGCTGCTAATCAAGGTTGTGTTTTGTGAACACACACTTCACCCCCGCACCCATACTGTATTTGACAGATTTCCCCAGCAACCTGCAATGTTGATGCCAAAGTTGACATTTATGGAACAATCAGTGCTTCTGGATGATGACATGCTGGAACTTTATTTATTTTTCCAGCAGAAAAAAAAACATAATTGTGACATACCTGTGGTTTGTTAATCAACCTGATGACTATGTAGGTGCTGAAAATGAGCCAGAGATATCTGTACATTATTACAACAATCATAGATTTTCATTGCGTCAAACTGAGCTCTGATTATCAGTGGTATAATTTAAATAATTATAGGCATTAAAATTGCTAATGTCTGAGAACAGGGATTTTCAGACAAATGTGTTTCACACCCAGGTGAGCTGCATCATGCAAAAGGCATATGTTCAGAACTTGACATTCTTCCATCGATCAAGCTTCGGGCATAAGCTCAACCTATATATGTTTCAGTCGACTTTGCAAAAAAAGTCATTGCTCACTCTTTTAGCTTATAACAATGAGTGATATTTCAGTCCACCATGTTTGTTTAAGCAGGTGGCTTGGTGGTACGTTGCCACATTACAGCTCCAGGGTCCCTGGTTCAATCCTGAGCTCAGGTTACTGTTTTTGTGGCGTTGCTGTTCATGGTCTCCTTGTGTCCACATTAGGGAGAACATGGAGGGGGTCTGGTTTCCTCCCACCCCCTAAAAAAAAACATGCCAGGCGCTTAATGATTGGTGGATAGGTGATTTTAAATTGCCCCTAGGTGTGAACAAGTGTGTGAATATGTGTGTGTATGGTGCACAGACTGGCATCCAATCCAGGGTGTGTTCTCATCTCAGGCCCAGTGTTCCCGGGATATGCTCTGGATCCACTGTGAACCAGACCAGGATAAAGTGTTTACTGAATGTAAATAAATGAAACAAAATTATTCTTGCTTGCTAGCATTCCTGCAAATTACTGGTGATGAACGAATGAACACAACAGGGAACATTTAGACATAAGACAAGCAATTCACTTCATTTCTTATGTGAACATACTGCAAAACTTGGTTGAAGTGACATTTTGGTCTACCATGTTTTTTTTTTTTTTTTACTTTTATGGAACTTCTATGGATCTGGTGGACTTCTCTGTTATAAGAAAGTTTTTTTTCTGAAATTTGGTCAAAATAAGGAACCTTAGAGCCTTCTGCATGGGACTTGGGAGTTCACAATGCTGCCTACCTAGTTAGCTGGCTTTGGATTGGAATGAAGACACTTTGTCCTTTCTGTGAATTGCTATTTAGTTGGATTTGAGCTAATGAAGACTTGTGTGTTTTGTTTAGTTGCTTCACTCTTAATCCTTTAGCATTTTATCTTTTTTTATTTTAAATCTCACTACTGAAAATTCATAACAAGTCATATGAGATGTTAGGAAGGTTAATGTTAAAGCTAGGTGTGAAGTTAGCATTCCTACCTTTTCTTAAGACTTAATTCACAGGATAATCAAAGGAAATCCAACTACATTAGTCATATGAGATCAGCCTGCTTTTTACTTGGCCCCTGTACATTTTACATAAGCCTCTTTACCCAACATTCCAGCAACAGGCAGTGTTTAAATGTGTTACCTTTGACCTCAAGAGGCTAAGTGTCCTGAAGCCTGGTTTCCTGGAGCTTGGAGATGAGCTCTGCTCCGCTCTTAGCTTCCCGTGTTTAAAAAGCCCTGAGTTTGATGTTTCCTTTCGGAGATAGTTTTTAAACCTGGCCTCACTCACACCACATCTTCATTTTCCCACAAACACACACTTCTCCTGGTGTGGAAGAAACAAGAAAACTTGTCACCTTATAGAAAGTTGTAGAAACTGCAGTACTTTTTTGGAACATGATGGAACTATCCATCTTTAATGGTCTACACAGTTTCTTTAGAATTAATCATCTGAATGTTTACTTTAAATTCAGATCTTCAACCTGAGACCATGTCCTTATCACAGACTGACCCTTGTAAATCAAGAGCAAGGTTTCTTTGTGTTAGTATTTCCACAGTTGTGCACAAGCAATAATATTGTTCTCCTCCCAAACAAGGTCAGAAAAACAGATCCTTGGGATCCATGCATTTGTCATGCATCAACCTTAATGCAGGCCTTGAGTGTTTGGTGACACACACATACAATTGCACAGCAGTCATGTATACGCCACTTGGTTGTCCCTGTGGAAATGGGCAGGAAGGAGCAGTGTTTTTAAAGCACTTTGCTTTTTATAAAGGTGTTTTTCCTGACACCTAAGCAGACGGCATGAGGGACCTCATGTGTCCTTATGCATCCGTCTACCTCTTGAGTTACATAACAGCAAAGAGAATTTAATGAGTCAGCTTATAACACTTTCAATTCCTTTTCAACATGACACATCATACTTTTTGTCCATTTATAGTTCCTTTTAACGTGTACAACATCTGCAAAACAAGCTCACTTATGTTATAGCAGCTATAACCAGTCATTCCCTCATCATCCTTGTTTTCTTCTCTCTCGAAGTTAATAAGACAAAAAAAATTGCAGCTTGTGATGTTACTGAGAACCAGCATGCACCAAGTCCTGAAGACTTTCCTGTAGCAGACAACTGACTTCTACACTGGAAAGTCATTCCAAAAATGCCTCTCAGGAATTAATTTTGATGCCACGTCAAAAATTATGCACATTTTTAAAAATCTATTCACTTAGAAGTCCCATAAATGTCCCTGTGTACGTTACTATGAAAACAATTACATAATAATGAGCATTAATATAAATCTTACAGCCAGAAATGCTATAATCAAGAATTCAGCATGGAAAATAAATGCTAAATTACAGCAAAATAGTGGATCTGAATACCATGTTTTGTCAGTGACAAGTCTGATTATTGTAATATTTCATAAATATTTTAATATATTTTGTAGCCTACCCTTTGTCTTGAATTTTTTAATCTTAAAATTAAACATAAATATGTCTATGCATTAATTTTAAATACCGAAACCCATCAAGGTGAATGAGTGAAACAAGCAGACTGACCTAAAAGTGTGTACAAATGAATTCTACATAGTTTAAAGGATTGAAGTTAGTGAGAACACTGTTGCTAGGCAGCTTGGTAACATGAACGCTAGGTAATTACTAAAGATAGCTGTTTTACTAGCTGTTTAGCCTTTTATACAGACAGTATAACGATGTAATAACGTTGGAAATGAGACAGAACTGTAGAAAATATCAACAATTTCCTCAGATTTGTTGGTGTATTACTAAGAAAAGACTCTGTATGACCACAGTTACTCTTTATATTACTATTAGCCTTGATTGCTAACTGATCTTCCACACACAGTCTCCCCTCCCCCACCCCCACATTGATAAATATCAACACTGCACAGAAAGTTTTGGTCTCTGATGTGTTCTTTATATGCAACCTTCTTCTAAACAAAGTGAACATGACCTGGAAGGCAGCAGGCCCAGAACTGGATTCATCTGTGAGACGTGTGTGTGTGTGTGTGTGTGTGTGTGTCTGTGTGTGTGATATTCATTTGGGTGGAACTGTAGCACTGGTTTACAGAAACTGAGACAAAAATTAGAGAAGAATCTGAGCGTCCACTTGCACAAAAGAAAGCAGGATGTTTCATTCTTTTTCTTTCTTCTTTCTCTTTTTGGCCTTTCTTTCTTTCTTTCTTTCTTTCTTTCTTTCTTTCTTTCTTTCTTTCACTCTCCTCTGGCAGGTTCCAACATTTTCTGCTTTACAGAAAGCCTACTCTGCACATTCTGCAGACACTTGGTCTTCAGGGAGGAAATAGGGAGGAAATTGTGCAGAAAGTATAAAAGTCAGACTCTCTTATTCTCTCTTTCCCTTCGCTCCCTCTTTCTCGCGCTCTCCAAATGGCACTTTGTTTGAGGTAGAAGATTGAACACTGGCTGTGTTTTTAATTGTTCTGAGTTCTCTTGGTAAGAAATCACATTTTTGGACAGAAGTCTGTGTCATTTAATTAGAGTCCACTGCCAGATATATTTCCACAAATACTTTTAAAAGGATCTATATTTAGTATGGCTCAGTACTGACTTCCTGGAGAAGAATATCTGTCTTTTTATAATGCATGCCCCCCCCCCCCCCTTTTTTTTAAAGAAAGGAGTAGTGGATGGTTTTAAAATGTCCTTGTTCATCTTCTCCTTTACCCTGTTGATGGGATTAGTCATACGTTCTCATTTAGTCAGTTCTAGTGCTTATTCAAGAGCGTTGTATGTGTGCAGCACAGAGGGAGCTGTTTACCTTTCAGGATACATGCCTTCATTTACATCTGAAGAGATTTACTTTGAGAACTTTAGTGACACATTGACTCATAAACCTCCAATGCTACAGATTAATCTGCTTGATAAGCCACCATCACATACACAGTGAACACCAGGTTTAAAACAGTTTTTTCTAGTCTATTTGAATATTTTTTTTTCCTGCCAACACTACATGTGATCCAACACATGTCCTCTTCTACCGAGTCCTTAGAATAGTTAAGTAGTAGGGACATGTTCCAACAATAATTTCCCTAAGACAGCCATAGTGCTGTTTGTTCAAACCATTGATGCCTTAAAGGTGAAGTTTGTATTTTTTTTTTTTTTTACCAGTAACAAGTACAAGGTGGAAAGGGGTGGAGACTGTTGTGGAAAGAGGAAGACTTGTCAAATTACATTTGCAATTCACCTCACAGGCAGCAGAGGGCTCTAAACATTACAACCTACCCCTTTAAAGAGATATTATACTGTTATAACACATATATGAATATAGTTATTTAGTATCCAGATAGCCAAATGTTCCTATTGGGGGAAAAAAGTGGGACAACTGTGAACCCACTATAAAATATAGTTGTTTCTTTGTCTTGTTATTGCATTACTGTCCATACTACTAATGTACTTTATCAGCATCACTGTTCCATGACAGTAGTGATGTTTCCTACTTACAGTATTTACATTTATGCATCGTATACTGTAAATACACACATGTGATGTTGAATGGTGATGCTATATACATAAATAAGGAAACATGATCCTATTTACTGTACACAAATGCACATAAATTGCTATATACATAAAGTACTGCACTTTGGACAGATGGTGAGTTAAAGAAGATAGTTAACTTGGTTATATAATGATAGTTTATATTCTCATTTTCTCCTGAAAAGCATCCTTACATATACTAGTTCAGATGAGGAAGAAAATGGCAATTATTTTATGAGGTGCTTCAGCTGATTGGTGAATTGGTGAAAGTAACTGGAACCAAGATGCCAGTGGAGTGAATGGTCTGTTGACCAAAAAAAAAATTACCCATTGATGTAGACAGTTGCAATTCTTTTTGGTTTTGCAACCCGAACTACCTAGTTGGCTTGTGAGACATTTTATCAATAACTGTATCCATAAGTCATTTTTTTTCACCAGCAAACATTAATTTTAATGTTGTTGACAAACTAATAACCAACTTGAAAAGAGTTTTTCTACTAGTATCTTTCATTAAACATCAAAATGATGACATATTGATGGAAAAAAACATACATTTAATTTAAAATAAACAAATATACTTCTTATATCTCAACAATAAATTTTTACCAAGATCCTGAACATGACAGGACAGAACTGTTGGCTGTAAATCCTGAGAGGAACAGTGATGCTGATAGCAGCCTGATGTTGCAAATATCCACAGAGAAGCAATAAAAAGTGAAAGTGAAAAGTGAAGTGACTTGTGACCAAGTATGGTGACCCATACTCAGAAAAAGGGGTGAGCTCTAGTCAAAAATGTTCTATCCAAGTGAAGTATGACTTTTATAATGATCTAAAATAGGTCATAGGTCTCTGCGAACGTCCTACCATCATCCTTTATGTGTGATAAGGCCAGGGTGTGGTGGCGCTCTTTCCTTACACCACATCCCTGTCTTGCTGGGGTGGGGGAACAGGTCCAGTGGCCCACATCTATCTATCTGTCTGCTCATCAGTCAGGAAGGAAAAGAGAGGACCTCTTCCTCATCCTGGCACACCGACACTGGGAATTTGTGTAAATCATGAAGACTTGAGAGAATGTGAGAGTGACTGCTATTTACTGCAGTGTTTCCATTTGTCTCGATGCTTTCAAATCATATGGAATTGAACAAATGCAAGCTGAGGCATGTAACAGGAACTGAATCCAGAGTCAGTGAGAATTTAGCTTCTGCTACCAAGTACACGTTGGTACCAAGTGATTCTTGATTGGTATTTGTAATAAATTAACAGTCACCACATTATATTATACATCCTAAGAGGAACATTGTACATTATAATTCTATATGAACTGTAGTTCGGCTGTCAGTGATGGAATGACATACAGATGGATGAGGAACTGTAACTATATAACTACATAATAATGGCTAGAATCATTCATTCATTCATTCATTCATTCATTCATTCAGTTTTAGTAACTGTGTTATTGCTGTGGATCTAGATCCCAGGAACAGTGGGTACAAGGTGGGTATACACCCTGGATCGAACGCCAGTCCATTGCAAAGCACCATGAACACTTTTGTGTCGCCAATCCAGCTACTGGCATGTTTTTGGGAGGCAGGAGGAAACCAAAGGAAACCCACACGGACTTGGGGAGAACATGTGAACCTCCTCCCAGACAGTAACCCCACCTCAGGATCAAATCGGAGACCCTGGACCTGTTGCTGCAGTATGTGCCAATAGCAGGGTACTTGTTACCGGTATCCTGAAATGGTGGATTGTAAAGTGCTAATCTGGAATTACTGTGGCAGCATCCCATGAACATGTAATATTTACCCAATAACCAATATAGCTGTAATTTCCCCTGGATTGGTTTGCCGTGCTTTTTTAGAAATTTGTTCGACTCATGTGTTTTCAGGCCCTTAGCCAAGCTCTAGCATCACAATTAGCATCTTAAGTAAAACTCGCCTTACCACCTTATCTTTTTGTGATACGGAACATTCGAGCTAACAGGCTGTGATCTGTCTGCTCATTCCAAAGAAACAAAGCAAAGCCATCAAAGGATAGTTAATTGGCACTTGTTTATTATTCTTGGTTTCTACGTAGCAATTGCTAGCATTTTTTCGCCGTCAAACGAAACCACAAATGGGTTGGCAAGTTGATGGAAAATGATTTGGTCTATATGCTGGTCACAGCTTCGTGCAGACTCTTCAGATTGTTTGTAATGAAGCATCAGAACAGCAGCAGATCTTGAAAGGGCAAATAGGGAACAAACCACTCGGGCGTCAACTCTTTTGAAGCTGAAAACGTGGCTGCCATGCCCGCTTAGGAATGTAAACAAACAGACCCTGGAAAGCCATAAATCAAAAAAATGGAAAAAAAAAGTGGGGCAGCCTGGTTGATGTTCATCTCACTCTGTCTTCATGTTGCCCCGCCCCTATTTCACCACTTGATTTTTTTTGCTGGGACGAAAGATCAGGTTTCTCAAAGTACATGTGGCCCTGGGTTCTATGCTCACAACAGCAGTATTCATCACTCTGCTGGTGCCTTTGGTTTTGGGGAGGTCCAAGCCTGAATACTTAACAGGAGGGCAACTCAGGAGGGCGCATTTGTAAGGCCTCACTGGTGCTAATCAGGAAGCGCTAACAGGAAGCAAGGCTCCTGGTCTGCTCGTGATTACCTCCAAATGGAGCTGAGGCAGCAGAGCATGCAGTGGCAGCAGGGCAGTGTTGGGTTTCCGGATGATTCTGTCCAGTACTGCAATGTCTGGATGCCAGTAATTTTTTTATTTGACATGACTCCTTAAAAAGGTGCGGCCAATCAGGATAATTTGTGTGATGTCTGTTTCGGATTGGCAGCTATAGTTTTATAGCTTGTTAACTTGTGTGCTCTGTTTTGGCTGTTTAAAAATGATAACGTCTAAATCTCACATTTAAAGGAGCAGTCTGCTTGGGTTAATAGTAGCATGCATTAAAAGTGCTTTAAGACAATTTTTTTTTTAAAGAAATGTCATGTTCATGTACAGCAAACCAAAAATAGTCTGAACAAGCATGGCATGAAAATGCTGAACACATATATCTTTTACCCAGATCTCTCAAAACTGGTTTATACCTCACACTTTCCCAGTCTGTGGCCTTGGCAATACATGAGATCTGCAATTAGATGTCGGGAAAAAATTAGTAATATTTGCCAAGTCAGTGAATACTGCCACAGGTGACCTGTCGTCTGTGTGTGTTTGGAGGGTTTGGGGGGGGGGTATGGTGGTAAAAATGTGGTTAATCACATCTGACATTATGGGGGATTTTTCTGTTCATTCCTCAGAGAAGTGGCTCAGGCAGCATGCCTACATGTGTTCGGTCTTGTGCTCCATTTCTTTACCTCTCAGAGGAGTCCCAGCTGGCACCTGGGGATTTCCACTGACAACATTTCTTCCACCAGAGCTTTATCTGTCCTCACTGTGTCAGGGGAAAATGATGGATCTGGGCAAATTTATCATGTGGTTAGCAAAGTAGTTGTGAACAAAATTCTAAGGCCACAAGAGGATGAGTTCACTTTTGAGTCTGAATCCCCTCAAGGGTTCTTCCTCATGTAATATCAAGGAGTTTTTCCTCAGCGCTGTAACTGCTGGCTTGCTTATTGGGGATCTAAATCTACATCCGGAGTTCGGTAAAGCTGCTTTGTGACAAATTCAAATTCATATGTACTTGCTGAACAGCCCATTCCAAATTTAGTCCCCATCCCCCCCACAAATAACTTCCACTCTTCTGGGAATGCTTTCTACTTGATTTTGGCACGTGGCTGTGGGGATTTGTGATCATTCAGCCACAAGAACATTAGTGAGATTGTATACTGATGTCATACGAGGAGGTCTGGGGCATGTCGACATTCCAGTTCATCCCAAAGGTGTTCAGTGGGGTTGAGATCAGGACTCTGTGCAGGACACTCGAGTTCTTCCACTCCAGGCTTGGCAAACTATGTCTTCATGGAGTTCGCTTTGTGAACAGGGACATTGTCCTGCTGGAACAGGTTTGAGCCTCTTAGTTTTTGTAAAGGGAAATCTTAATGCTACAGCATACAAAGGGATGCTGTTACAATTGTGTGCTTCCAACTATGTGGCAATAGTTTGGTGAAGAACCACATATGGATGTGAAGGTCAGTTGCCCACAATAGTTTGGCCATATAGTGTAATTTATCAACTTAAAGTACATTCCCACTTACTTTACATAAATCTACATTCCTTGGTCTAATTTCAAACAACTTTGTACAGCCTGTGGCATTATTTTCAAATAAATTATATTTCATCTGTATTAGATTTATTTAGGCAGTGTTTCATTTCTAATATTTGGTGATCTAAATGGAGATCTATCAATGTTATTCTGAAACAGTATAGTTAAACAGTGTTGTAGTCAAGTTATTTACTCTCAAATCTCAAACGAGCAATTAAGTCCAAACTGAGTCTAAATCCCTTTTCCACATCCAAATCAAGTCCAATATTTTGGAGCTGTTACTCAGGACAAGACCCAAAAGTCAAATCCCAAATTTAAAATTATTTCCCAAATTATTAAATGTATGTTATATTTGAAGTAGCAATTTGATTATGTACATACTGTATATTCCAAAGTGCCTGCATTCCCAGACTGAAACCATCACTTTATAGCTTGGCTTTTTCCCCTGTAATGCTTCTCCATTACTGAGATAATGCTTAAAAGTATAAGTGTTGCACTCATTTTTCTCCCCTTGTCCTCTTTTTTTTTTCTCTCTCAGGAAACTCTCTCACACAATTCCAGTTGCTTAATCCTTCCCATGCACAAAGACAGGCACTCTTTCATTCGCCTGAGCTGAGGTGGATGTGGAGTGACTGAGTGAGTGAACCGCTGATTGTTCAGGGGTAATTAAACAGGATTTGGCAGCTCTGTCTCTGCTTGCTATACCTGTGGTTAAAGTGCCTGCTGCAACAGTTTGACACTGGTATGACCCACTCTTATATGCTGAATATCTCTCTCTGTCAGTCATTTCATCTCTTTCACATTTTCTCTCGTGTCCTCTCTGTCACACTTGCTCTCTCTCCCCTTGTCTCTCTCTCTCTCTCTCTCTCGTTCTCTCTGTACTACTCTCTTGCTCCCCATCTCAGGCAGTACCAAAGCTGTCTTTGCCTCTGGCTTTTAGATTGAGACATTTTACATGCTCCTGTGGTGCAACCTTTATAAGGTCATTGATATTTACAAGGCTGTAAAAGGCAAATAGGTTATTCACAACCCCTGACCAGCTGCTTAGGCCCACCCTGGACTACTGAACAGGTGCTGCTTATTGTCTGTAGATAACATCTTCAAAAACCACCCTGTCTATGGAGTCCAGAAACAAACAGATGTGGAATGTACCAAGTAACTTGGGTGCTTTATTTAGTTTCAATTAAGTATAGTGTACTGCACATGGGTTTATCTTTCACTTTAATTTACGATATTTTAAAACAATTCAGGGTGTTTTAACACTCGTGGCAGTAAATTGGTGATGGCTTGTTAGTGAGCAAATATAAAGAGGTTTATGACATGCTGAATCAAAAAAGTGTGAATTTCAAAATTGCTTCATAACTAAAAATGCGGGACGTCCCATTTTATCTGCAGCAAGTCGTTTACGCAGCTCAAGTTGTCATGATTTCTTTTGCATCAAAATCTACAGTAGAAGCAAACAACCTCCTCATCACCACAGTTACACCAATCTTTATTTCATCTGCCTAATTGATATTAATAAATATAATCTAAATAGCAAGCTACTCTAATAACATAGCTGATACTAGCTACATCCAGAACAGAGCTGCAAATATTCCCTCGTTTTTTTTTAAATATAGATTTTTACATTTTAGCCTGTGCTTACGCCTCCCTTCAAGTATATTACCTTACACTAAAAAAGAAGAGAAAATGACAGACGTTGGAGTACATTAGCTATGAGATAAGGAAACTCTGTACGGTGGTAATAATGGCGATGCTTCTGTGCCATCTCACCAGTGAAAAAACAGGAAATACAATAATTGCTTTTCATTGGTGATGTACAGAAAACGTTACACACTGAAAAGCAAAACTTTCTTTGCTTTTCTCTTACGTTGATTGATCTCTTCAGTGCAAAACAATCCACTGAGTACTGCTTTTTTTTTTTAAGAATTAAATGCTGTCATTACATTGTGTTTCACTTCCATCATGTCGTTGCAGTCGTGTCACACTGAAATGCAATCACTGTCCAGTGACGGCCCTGTACCATGACTGTACTTGGAGAGGAGTCTGAAAGCATCGTTTTCCAAGAGATGCTCCTTTCCATATAAAGGAATGTAGGTTTTGCTTTTCAGTGTGTGACATTTTCTGCATGTCACTAATGAAAAGCAGTACAGTTTTGTATCATATTTAACTTTTTTTTTTTTTTACTGGTGTGATTGCTCTTGTATGGAATCTTCTCCATAATAATGAACATTAAATGGAGCAACGTGAATGATAATCCAGGTATCGTAGGTCTTATTGTGTCACTTGACCCTACCTGATTGATGTAGTCAGTTCCCAAAACAACACCCCGAGCTAAGTTCTTTGGTATCTATTACTACAAATATCTAAGAAATTCATTGTATTTTTGTATTTATCTATCCAGTTAATATCATGACAGTTACACAGAAAAAATATTGGCGTGAGTTTTACTTATGAAAAGTGTGGTAACAATTTCCACACATAAAGTCTTTGTACATTTAACTAAGCATATTTTAAGTAAAGTTTACATGGCAACCCATCCATAATGCTCGAAACTCAATCAGTTTAAAGTTTTGCAAATGCATATGCAAATCGAGTTTAAAAACCACACCCCTTCATTATTATGCAATTGGTTCAAGTAAACATTACTTCTTTGTTTTCTAGTTTTGTGAGCTCTTGCAAAATAATTGTAATAAATTTAACTCCGTGAAGTAAGGAAACTATACTCTTTGGGTTTTAGCCATGTATTTACATGAATTCATTTAGTACAGAACTTAAACCATTTAAGTAATTCCAAAAATTTACATTTTTGTGTAAAAATCACAGATTTGTTTTTGTCATATTTACTGAGCCACTAAATTTTTTTTTTTCAAGTGTAAGTATTAGCAAGCAAATTATTTTCGTATTGTTAGAGTCATTAGCATTTAAAAATAACCTGCTTCATTAATTCTTGCCCACGTGCCTTGGTTTTGACAAAATGTCCGCCAATTTACCATTAATCTTATATGAAAATACTTTTTAACAAGATGGTTAACAGTTCTAGCTTTCTAAATGAGTTCTACTTGGAACCTATTATGAAAGAGGAACCCTCAGTGGTTGGGTTTTACATAGAGGTGGGAAAAAAACGAAAACTCTTGAGATGGAACCATTTGCTGTAGCTTTACCTTTTACATCAACGCATTAAGTAGATTTATGTTAAGTTAATACTTTTACACATCTGGGCAAAAAAAATGGGCCAAGCCCAAAATGGCAAAATATTAAGCTTTTAATGGTCTTAACAACAAATCATTGATCAGGAAGCATTAAACAGATAGGTAAAGGAACTTTCTTTAAATGTTTAAGCCTTGTGGCCCTTGATGGGCTGCATCAGGTATGGCAGATAACCAAATAATGACTAATCTCTAGAAAAAATATCATACAAAAAAAAAAAAAAATGGAAAATTTTGTACACTCGGACATGTATTAGTTTGAATTTTGCATCAAACATTTTAATCATTATCATGATTTTGTGTACAAGACGACTGTATAAGTGAATTTCCCTGTTTCTAGCTTTTCCCCCAAACAGTTCACTGCAGTAAAAGTAAACTAGCAAACGGTTTCACAGAAGCTCTCAGGAAGGCATTTGTTTCATTCTTGCGAATTTTCTAACCAATGATTTGTTGTTAAGACCGTTAAAAGCTTACTCTTTTTTGTCATTTTGGGCTTGGCCCGATTTTTTTTGCCCAGGAGTGTATACTTTAACTTGAGCCACTAATTTAAACTGTGCTTACGTATCACCAGCAATTTCACCTCAGTTCTCAGTCTCACACACTGGACAAAATGATCAGTATGCGTGATGCCAGCAAGTTTTCACATTATACCATGACTCACGTAGGTCACAAGGTTGCGATCTACATCCCAGAGTTGTTTTAAAGACACTGCAACCTCTTAAAGTAAATTCGGAGCGTGTAGCTCTA
Organism: Pangasius larnaudii; assembly: GCA_037576815.1. Lineage (NCBI taxonomy): Eukaryota > Metazoa > Chordata > Actinopteri > Siluriformes > Pangasiidae > Pangasius > Pangasius larnaudii. Next base: position 4,193,811 of record CM074919.1, on the reverse strand, counting down.
CCGCCCCTCATGACTTGATGTTTGACCTGACCCAATGCTAATACCAGAATGTTTTTTCTTCGCCTGCTTGTTTTAGGCTCTAGGCTTCCCCGTTAACCCTGACATGATCTCCCGTGCTTGTTCCTTCAAAGATCGCACCGTATTTGCCCTACTGAGCGCGCTCTGCATGGACGCGGGTCCCGACGGTGACCTCATATAAAGAAGTACAGAAGTTTCACGGGGTGAGGAGGAAATGTAACAATGTAACAATGAGATTGTTCCTCGCTTCCTCGGACATGAAAGAGACGGAGCCATAGCCGTAGTTATTCTGAGCTTTAAAAGCTCCGTTTCTTTCCTTATTTCGCACTGTGTTTATTTTAAAAAAGCGTGGCGATTTGGAGTATTTATAGAGTCTGTGAAAGGTTTTTTGGAAAGCTACTGGTTTGAAGCGGGTGAATTCACACTGCGCGAAGGCGACAGGGGTCAAACAGCTGCTCTCGTCCAGCATGTGGATGGAAAAATATGTATATACACACTCCTTTATTTCTTATATGATCTGGAAAGAGCGCCGCTTCCGTATACAGGGCTTCCTCTGGGTAAACAGATAGAACATCCTTTACTTTCATCTCTTAAACAGAAGCAATATTATAAACATGTCCTTTTTCAATTGATCGCACCTCAGCCGACTTTTCTTTCAGCTGCGCCACTCTGTCCTTTGTTTTTCCTACAACTGTCTTGCACTTGTTACGAGTCAATTGGTGGAAACGTGTCTTGTGGCATGTATATAACTGTCAGTTTTGTTGGAGGATATAAGTGTAAATAAATCTGTAAATCGCAGGATGGTTAGGAGTTGTGCCAAAAAAGATATTCTTTCAAGTGTACGTTTTTAACTTTAAGCCACTCTGTTTTTTTTTTTTTTGTTTTGTTTTTTTTTTTCCTTCCTGCTTTCTGCAGGGTTGCCAATGAAACCAAGCCAATTCCAAATTTCTAATTCTCACCACTTCAAAAGCCCGCATTAACTCCACAACCACGAATACCAGTGCAAATATATTGTATTTGACTACCATAACCATTTGACTACCATTTGACTACTGATTCTGATCCTGGCTGTAATTCAAATCACAGGTTCATATTGATGTCCTTGTTCCAATACGTTAGCATTTCCACAGTAACAACGTACACAGGGATTTGTACGGCAGATGCTCCACGTGAACAGATCTAAAAACACTAGTCATTGATAACATTTTCAGTATCATTTCCGTAGCAATTAACATGGAAGGAGTCTCCAGTGTCAATTATTTTTTAACAGTCAGCAGTAAAGCTGTACATTTTCTGTGACTGGAAAATCTAAGTTAATTTTTAACTTAGAGAGGAAAAATGACCTTCTTAGGAAATGACTGTTTACAGCTGCTATAAATTAAGTGAGTACAGGAACTTGTTTCTCAGATGTTCCCCAATGTTAAATGTAATAAATGGATAAAAAAAACAAAACAAATATAAATTGTAATCTTTGCCAGATTGCTGTGGTATAGGAGCAATAAACGCTTATAATAGTCTAATTCAGCATTGTAACAGTAGCTCTGCTTCGCATCAGGCTGCATCACACCACTGCATCGTTGATTATTCTTCTTTTACAGCACGTTCCCAAGCGTTTTATTCCTTACGTATCAACCCACAGAGTTTTCTTAAAGTAACTCTTTAAAGGCAGCAACTCACTGACACACAACAAGCACATTTATGCAGTAAACGTGTAGGTAAATATTTACTCTAGTCGAAATATCTTACATTTTACCTATTAATCCACAAACAGATCTAAAATCTGAATATATATAAAACTTTTATTTTATTTATTTTATTATTATTTTATTATTCTTTTATTTTATTTATTTTTCAGCTGCTATTTTTTACAGATATTGAGGCTACACCTCACCAGAAATGTGCTAATGACTTTATCTGATTTTATTTATATTTATTAAGATTAGATCATGCAAACTGTGAAGAGAGTTCAGGCATGTCAGCATTTTCAATTTATTGCTTTATTTCAGTGTGTGGATTTCTGAAATAACCCGATTTAAAACCGCAGAGATGCTGCGGGAATCTGATAGTCCACCACCTGGATTCTGCTTTTTCAAATGGTAAAGCAGTTGACTTCACCAGCACACACACACACACACACACACACACACACACACATGCACACACATTCCCACATGCACACACAGGTAGATGGCGCGACCTGTCAGAGACGAAGAGGCTCACACCCAAACACATCTAACATCTGGATATTGGAACGTCTCCTTTAAGGAGGAACGTGGTCCGACATTTTGCTTTGTCTCGTCAGAGTGTCGTTTTGGCTGCAAATAGCCCGAGAGGACAAGCTTTGGATTTCCTCCAGTGAAAGAGAGAGAGAGAGAGAGAGAGAGAGAGAGAGATTTGTGAGATATGTGATATCTGCTATAACCTGAGCCACATTGTCTCTCCTGCCACGACAATACTTACATAACTGCGCAGGATTGGAGCAATTTGTCCGCACTCTGATGCATTTAATCCCTTCACACCGTCATGCTGCAGAGGATTAGAGGAGGGGAAAAAAAACACTAATGCTGAATGGGGCATTTGGTTGAAAAATGAACAGAGAAACGTAATAAGGAAATTCCACCGGAGTCAATTATTCAAGGGATATACGCAAATAATGTATAGGATCAGTGTGTAGTTTAAATGGGGGAAAAAAAAGAGAATGAGCCAAAAAAAATGTTATTGTATGAACCAGACATCACATATAATCTTCCACACAAAAATAAATAAATAAATAAATACATACATAAATACATAAATAAATGCATACATTCTTCAATTCTCCTTTAATGATTTTTTTTTTTTTTTCCCAGAACACCTTGTTTTGTTTTGGCAAAAATGTTGGCACCTTGAATGAATTTCTATGTTTTTAAATATATATTTTTTTAATTATAACGGAAACGTTACAGTATATCATAATTCATTTATGGCGTATTAAGCCATGGACAAACCCGCAACTGTGTCCGTCAGTGTTCTCGTGCCATGTTGTCACATTAGGCCTCAATATTGACGAGCTCGCTGACGGTTACTCACCCAAAGGTTTTGCGCTGGCTTCGTGAACACTGCAGTGCTTTGGCAGTAGGTCTCTCTGTGTGTGTGTGTGTGTGTGTGTGTGTGTGTGTGTGTGTGTGTGTGTGTGTGAGACAGGGTGAGGTGGAGAAGGGCGGGGGGGTGTGACACTGAGAGAAACAAAGGGCCAGTGTGCCCTGACAGTAGAGTCAAAGCAGGGCTTATGACTGTCAGCGAGGCCATCATGGCTTTCAGCAGGAACCGAGACCGGTTTATTCCTGCCTCAGAACTCGCGACCTCAGCCAGCCAGCGATTACACAGCTCTGAGAGATGAATGTACGCTATTTCATCTGACAGATTAATTCAGCAGATGGATGATGTGGAACGATTAGGGTTTAAATGCTGTTAGACCGTCTGTAGACTGCAGATCGCTCCTCTGTCCTTATTTGAACTTTTAAATCTATAATAGGTTAAACTAAAGCTGGGTAAAAGCAGTACGAGAATCTTGTCTGAGTTTAAATAGCTTACCATTTATTACCTGACTGCATGGAGGTAGCTTATTATGGTCTGTCTGAAGTCTAAACCGCTGTAGAGATTCGTTAACTACAAGACTTGCTGAATATTTTTTAAAAAAAAGGTCAAAATTTTGAAAAAAATGTCCCAGTGAATTTCTATCACTAGTCTAGTTTAAACTTTTTTTTTTCAAACAAATCCATGTAACTAATAGCTAAACGTCGTCCCAAAAAGAAACAAAAACAAAAAAAAACTAACTGCCTGATTGAAAGATTAGGATATTTATTTTCATTTCTTTTGTCACACTGATCCAGATTGTTTGGACCTAAAGCAAACACATCTTGATGAAGTGTCTCTTCGCATAAATGCAATCAACTGTAATAATGTCGGTGTTAACTTACTGTATGGGATTTGTACTAATACAATTATGTAACCGATTTACGTAATTATAACATGTCAGAATGCTGTAGAGCGTGAATTATTCATCATGGACGTTTGACTCCATGTGTTAGCTAGTCGGAAAAAAACGAAAAACTTAGCTGGTGTGTTTAGGGAATATCATCGGGACTCTATTGTACATTTTTGACATCATAAAGATTTTTCTAGAAAAATCATGCAGAAACATTTCTGGATTATTTTATATATATATATATTTTTTTTTTAATCAGAAACCTCTGGCTTCCTGTGGTCGTTGTAGGAGTCCTTCTCTTTTGTCGGAATTAATTAACAGGAAGTTATTCAGCATTTCGCGTCCTTTATGCATTCCTCAACTTCATTAAGCCGGTGTCCGTCACACAGCTTTGTGTCGTCAGCACAGCAGTCGAAGATAATACCATTTTTAGGATTGTGCCCAGAGATTTGGAGCATATATAAAAAAAATAAATAAAAAAAAAGCAATGGGCTTAGAACAGAGCCTTGTAGGACACCAAACTTTCCTTTTGTATGCAAAGAGAAATCACTTTTTACATAAAAAAACATCCTTAAATCCAGCAAAACTTTGAGTGATTCTCTGATTGCGGTGCTGTTTGTGAATTACCTTAAAAAAAAAGTCTGTATGTAACATAAAGATAAAGAACATTTTACGCACAGGTTAAGTTTCCTTCCCAACAATCTATATGCAAGTTTCAGACAAATAAATGAAAAATATTAATACAACCTCATCCCGTTTCACTATAAAGACACTACCTTGAAAGTTAATTATTATAATAGTGTAAAAGTCAAAATTTTTCATTAATATGTGAATTAATTAATATGTGCTTATCATCTCGTAATAGAAATGTCCTTTTCCACAAGTTCTGTTGCCTGAATTCATTCACCCCGATGAAATGCCTGGAACATTCCACAAGTCACCCATTCAACAGGAAGCTGGATCATCTGAATCTCCTGAAGATCACGGGAAGAAGAAAAGTGACTTCTCACATCCTTTGTTCTTTATTGTCAGTGATATTGGACAAGCCTGGCAAAACAATTCCAAGCAGACCACAGATGTCCATATTTGTCTTGTTGTGTTAGCATGGATGCTAGTTAACCCCATTGTTTTCACTAATTCCCTGCTAAAAACACAACCTTATTACTTATTGAAGGCAAAAAATGCATCCTTTCAGCAACGAAACCTTGTAAACGATGAGACTGTGTTAGCACATTCTTTTTTTAATGGAGAGCTTTGTTTTTTTTTAATACTCAATATTGAAAAAATGATCATTTTTAAGACTCACCAAGGCCAAAGGCCAACGCAGTCGTGTTCTAGTCTGTGCACGATATCAAAAATAGCGATCGCAATTCTCACTTTCTAGTCGTCTCTCAACTTTCTAGGAGGATTTAAACCCTTAATGCTGTGATGCTGTATATTCGGTGATTTACAGCACTACGTACAACAGCATATCGCGAAAAAAAATCAGAACAAAAACAATAGCGTACCACACAACGCTGCCAAAGTTGTAACGAGTTAACAAGACAGAAGACCATGAAAGTACAAGAGGAGGAGAGAAGCGGATAGAGCTGCCTACAATAACAGTGCTCTTGTTGACCATGGCTCACGTCTAATTCCTTCAATAGAACAAATCCAGCGTCGGAGCCGGGTTAAGAGTTCTTTTGGCCAAATCTACCCAGGCGCTGTTACGATAAAGGGCCGCGTTACAACGTCTCCCATCAGGAATGTCGGGAAATTTGTGACCCATTGCTACAGATTCGTCTTCTTTTTTTTTTTTTTCTTCCCTTTTTTTTTTTTCTCGGGGAAAAAATGACAGGTATGCGGTCTGACCCTCCACGTTTTATTTGCTGCATTTTATTCCCCGATGTGTATTAATGGAATAGTGGGGTGGGGGGGGGGGTCACAGTGGATGAGTATGATATCGCTTTACATCTTCACTTTGAAAGCTCTCCAGTGGCTCGGGAACCCCCACATTATTTTCTCTTTCTTCCCCCCCCCCCCCCCCTCTCCTGTCCTCCGAAAGTTTTAAAGCTCATGGCCCAGCTGGATTCTGCCTTTGTACATGAAACAGTCAGAGTATTACGCAGCCACTCATCATGTGGGTTACGGCAGAGTGTGCACCGAGCGCTGCCTCCCTGACGCCGGAGAAGCGTTATGGTGCCACGGCGTTGACAGAGGCACAGGCTTTGATCTGAGCAAGGAGCTGATGAGTAGCACGTCGTAAATTACACCTGTGTAAATCATACGCTTTTGCCACGAGATCCTGGCAAATTGTATTGATTTCTAATTAAATTATGTGCAAAGCACAGTCCATGCTTCACACAGGGCCATTCTGCTACAGGAAAATATTCAGTCACTGGGCGGAGTTACAGACTCCGCCCACAAGCCGATTGTTTTCCGACACACCTTACTTCTTTATCCATTTATACTCGCATGTTAATGTTGAACGTCCTCTTTCCTGAAGACTTTCCCATAACGGAAATCTTACCTTAAGCGTTACCTCTAAGTTGTTACTATAGAAACGATAACCGATAGCATTAGCGTAACATTTAACGTAGTGGGAGGTGCAAGTTAGTTCCTGTTGTTTATGTGCCGCGTCCGCCATGCAAGTCTCTGTGAATGATGTGTTACTATAGGAATGATAACATATTAAACCAAACACATTAATATAAACCTGTGGTTTGAATTAGAGCCAGAAATACTGTCAGGGCTGCTATAATAAATAAATAAATAAATAAATAAATAAATAAACACCTTCTGACCAATGAGAAGCGAGAATTCAACAGCACTGTGGTTTAACTTTGTGTAAACATTGCGTTAAAACATTTACATCATTACCCATTTACACACTTTCATGCGACTCATGAAGCAAGATCTCAACTCTTTCTTTCTTTCTTTCTTTCTTTCTTTCTTTCTTTCTTCAGTCACAGATAAGATCTCTCTCTCTCTCTCTCTCTCTCTCTCTCTCTCTGCGAGACATTAAGGCTGTAAGCTTAGGGAGGAGATGAAGAATATCATGTACTCTTGAGCTCTATCTGTTTTTCTCGCTCCCTCCCTTCTGCCCATCAGACGGGTAACAAATGCAGAAGTGCCGCCATAAAGAATAAAGAGAGGAGGAGGAGACGAGGCCGAGAGGGCAACATTCGTCTGACGGCGACCTCAGACGAGCAGGGAAGAGCTTAAGCTCTCTCCCGGACTCTCCGTCTGTCTCCGTCTCGAAGCTGACAGAAAGAGAGGAGGAGATGAGCTGGATATGAGTTTTTGTGATACATGGATGTCGGATCATCAGATAATAAAGTGTATAGCTGAGTTTGTTAAGGGAAAGTTGTGTTTGGTGAAATGGCTAAAGGAAGGCAAACCTGGAGATGAAAAAAAAAAACAACAACAACAGCTTGATCTCAAGCTTAAAAAGGGCATTTAATGATCAGTTCATGAATTTATGAAGCATATTTGTTAGCATGATTCAGAATTGAGACCTGATTCTGATTCTCGATTCTCAATTCTGATTGGTCCGAAGTGGTTGTAGTTCCAGCTGTAATGCAAGTCACAGGATTATATGAATGCTCTTGCTGTAATACGTCATTGTTTCCATAGTAACAGCTTACACATGGACTTGTATTGAGGGCACTTGCAGAAATCTAATAAACTTTATTATTCCATTAAAAACGTGTTATTGTTTAACGGGGAAAACTGTATACTCATTGATAGTAAAGTTTTCTGTTAGGAGATGTTTATTTAACATTTATGGAAGGAGTCTCCAGTGTCAGCATGTAGCAGCCCTTTAACAGAGTTGATGTTGTAACTTTACTTTTTTTTCCGTTATCAATTACAAGGGAACATCAAGGAATGATTCTTTCTAGCTGCTCTAAAATGATAGTAGGTGCTAACTTGCTTCATGGATGTTCCACAACACTGATCATTTTCCTACAGCAGCACAATGCCAAGTGCTGCGTGATAGATAGTGATGAATATATCTGTTTATTAGTGCTTTATTTAGTGGGTTATATTTCTCCCTTATGTTTTTCCTTAATAACTGTTGTGTCCTGAACTGTGCAGCTTCATTACTGATTAATACAACGACAGTAACAGTTTACTCTTAATGCACTTTATATTAAGGATCATAGTCCATTAAATTAATATCAAAAACACTAAATAAAAAAAAAAAAGTAATAAGCTGCTAATAACTGCTGTATTAGCTACTTACATATATGCACAATTATTGCTACTCACACCTACATGTACAGTTATATCTAATATCTTACACAGTGCACACACATTCTTTAGTAACTAGACTAAACTCATGGACAACTGAGTTTCTACCATCATGCTTTCAGTAAGAATGATATAAATGAGAGCTTTTTGAACCTCCTGTAGCATCTTAAATTATTAACATATTTGTAAAAATTATTAGTTTAATAATAATAATAATAATAATAATAATAATAATACTTGATGTTTATTGATTTTTTTATTTGCTTATTTATTTATTTACTTATTTATTTGTTTTCCTTTCTTTTTTATGCATGCATTATGAAACATTTCATAGCTGCGGTTAAGTGGCTTGGAAAAAAAATGCTGTTTGCAAAAGTTATTTCTTTTGGATTGCATTCTGCCATGTTCACGTTGGTGCCTCAGGCAGTCCCACTAACAAAAAAATAACATGACATAAAAGTTAGACGTAAAATTCAGTTTTATCGTTACTGACTTTTGCAATGACAGGGTACTATATATATATATATATATATATGCATGTGTGTGTGTTATAAACACAGACCACATTATTACCGTTTAGTAAAACATACTGAACATTTATTTGCATTAATGCAGGAGAAATAGGCATCATTCCTTCCTTCTTTCGTGTTTTTCCTGCTCCTTGTCTTTTAGGAATGTAAAGTGCCTTTTTCATAAATATTTCAGACGGTGTTATTTAAGGATACGCAGTGGCAGGAGTTTGTGATTGAGAATTGCCGGCGGTGCAGATAAGCAGTGCAGGCAGTCCGTCTTTGCACAAGCGTCTGCGTCCAACTTCAACAAAAAAGGGGTCAAACGCTGATTTAATGTGGATCGGGCTTTATAGGGGCCACACCGAGTGAGCGAGCGCCAAGTGTTCAGTATGTGGACGCTGTGAGATAAATGCCTTAAACGTCTCCGGTTTCTGTGCTCGGCATGTAGCGCCGTAACCCAAGATGGAGGTGTAACGTGATCTTATTGAAACGATAATAAATGCCAAGGACGAACGTTAAAACAGTAGTTTATACGCCGCAGCTGAATAAGTGGCGTGAGGAGTGCCGTGTGTGTGCGTGTGTGCGTGTGTGCGTGTGTGTGTGTGTGTGTGTGTTTGCGTGTTTGCACACGTGTGAGTGAACGAAAGCAGAAATGAACACGTTCAGATGGACGTTTTTTTAATACTGCAAAAAAAAAAAAAAAAAAAAAAGAAAATAGGAACAAAGAAGTCCTTCATGAATTATATGATGCATGCGGCCAGACTTGTGCTACAGGACGACATCATTCTCACGCTGTTCCCCAGGTTCCACGCACTGCTAATTTTAGGCAGCGTGTCGTTCTGAACGTTGACAGACAGACAGATGCCTTCGAAATACCTCATAGTTCATTACTCGTGAAGACATAGAGGTCCATTATGATCCACATTCTGTCTCTGACATCCATCTCAGCAGTGCAGAAATAATTGTCACACCAAAGACGAGTTCCTTGAATTCACGTTTTTTTTTTTTTAACCAATGGTGTGGAAGTTGGCCCGAGGCGTGCTGTATATCTGCGACGTAGGTTAACGCTCGTCACGGTGTCGGATATCAAATCTTCAGGTTTGTGCTGTTCTGTACTTTCAACTTTCTACTAAGGAGAAACAATGACACTTTTCATATGTAGCATTATTTACAGTATTAGTTTACATTACTTAGTCAAAACCACCATCTTTATCACTAAGTACGGAATAAAACATTTGGCGTCATGCCGTTGTAGGAAAATAATCGATGATGGTGTGCCGATAAAGAGAAATTGCTGTTATTTTCATAAAACAAAGCGTTTTATTCCTCTTACGCTACAGCAATTTGCCATTGATTATAAGCTGTAATGTGTTAATAAACAACATTTAATATTGTAGAACGTGTGCAAGACAAGTTAGTTCCTGTTATCGGTTTCATTATCGCAGCTGTAAACTGTTCTTCTCTCACCAGCCTCTCTTTTTTTTCCCTCATGCTTGAAGTTAATAATACAAGTTTCTGTGTAAGCTGTTAGCAACTCCATGCCTAATTACAGTTCCCCAACCGGCCAAGTCGTAGTTAACAGCTAAAACAAGTATGACTTTAGCTTTCATAAAAAGTGTTTGACCCATTTATACAAATGTTTACGGCATTCACATTATTATACCTATTAAACCTGTTTCATTTAACATTGCTTACTTATTTATCTCAAGGGATACTCAAGGTAAAAAAAAAAAAAAAAAAATCTAGTTTGAAAGCGTTCAATGGGGGGAAAAGGTTGGAAGCTCTGTATTAATTAATATTTGAGTATTTCAAGAAAGTAAGATTTCCCTAAAGTAACATCATTTGATTCTCTAATTCAAGACCTTCAGTATTAAGCCATTTTAATAAGTACTGTAATTATGTAAAGGTTAATGTTAAGAGTTAATATTAAGAGATACTGTTAATGTTAAGACTTAACGTTGAGTTAATATTAATGTTAGGAGTTAATGTTATTGTTAAATAGTTAATGCTAAAAGTCTTATTTCATGTTCAGAGTTAATGCTGATATTAACATTAAAGTTCATGGTGATGTTAAGATTAATGTTTATGTTAAAGTTAATATTATAGTTAAGTGTTAATGTTTAGAGTTAATGCTGATATTAATATTAAAGTTCATGTTAAAGTTGAACCTGAGTTGATGTTTATGTTAAAGTTAATGTTATTGTTAAGTGTTCATGTTTAGAGTTAATGCTGATATTAATATTAAAGTTCATGGCGATGTTAAGATTAATGTTTATGTTAAAGTTAATTTTATTGTTAAGTGTTAATGTTTAGAGTTAATGCTGATATTAATATTAAAGTTCATGGTGATGTTAAGATTAATGTTTATGTTAAAGTTAATTTTATTGTTAAGTGTTAATGTTTAGAGTTAAT
>CM074919.1:4129024-4146113 GCA_037576815.1 Pangasius larnaudii | reverse complement strand
TGTGTTTTCTTTTTTTTAAAAAAAAAATATATATATATTATATATATATATATATATATATATATATATATATATATATATATATATAATAAAATAAATGTAATAAAATCGCAATGAGTGAATATTAGAATATGTGGTCAGTCTTATATATTATATTTTTAAAAATAAAGAACTTATGACTACAACTGCTACTACTACTAGTAATAATAATAATAATAATAATAATAATAATAATAATAATAATAATAATAAGGGAAAAATAATAAGAGAAGAAGAACCAGAAGAAGAAGTCAAGATAAATTAGTACAAATTAAATGATGAATGTTATTGACTGTTTATCAGTTTAATCATCGTGAACATTTTTAGTCATGGATGGAAAAAAATATTTCATGCAACATTATTTAGCTATGCTTTAAAAAATGATCAATCAGCAAAAGTGTTAATTAGCACAATGTAATGGTGTCTGAGTTCATAAATTGGGGTTAGATGAATAGATCTGCAGATCAATTTCTAATTTTAAAGCATTAAAATTCTGCAAGAAATTTCATTGGATTTTGTCCAGAAATCCAGAACTAATAAATCAAAATTGAGACGAAAGTTAAATTCTTACTAAAATAAATGTTATGTGAGTCCCGGCTGCAGAAACACAACAGGCCTTCTGCCTGTCCTGACAAATGACAACTGTGTGTGTGTGTGTGTGTGTGTGTGTGTGTGTGTGTGACTTGTGACACTTTTAAACTCACTCTTGCAGTAAATCACTGTTTTGTCATCTACATGTCTCTCTCTCTGTCTGTCTGTCTGTCTCTCTCGTCCCCAAATGTCACCCAACAATAATGTTTATGGTGCATCTGCTTCAGTGTGTATGTATGTGTGTGTGTGTGTGTGTGTGTGTGTATGTGTTTGCAGACCAATGCATGCCCGTGGCCTACAGCTTTGGGGCTACTTGCATACACAGGGTGATCATTTAAGGGTCAAAGGTGGCATGTGAGCTTGCCTGCGTGATGAGAGGAGTGAGTGAGACGCAGCTGTGTCGGCCAGTCAGGACCGTCGTCGGCTCTCGCAGGGTAAAGTTACAGAGGGAGATGAACATGACGTTTGTGTGCTCGCTAAGCTACACTTGTCAGTGAGGAATCGCTCGGTAATATTTTGTAAGCTGCACTGTTTCCGCGCACAAGAGCGACGCTGAGAAACGAGTCAAAGATACAGAGAGACGGAGAATAAGGAGAGTAAGGAGGACGAGATCAGAGATATGTTGAGTGACAGTGAGACAGAGCGAGACATAGAGACAGTAAATGAGAGAGAGAGAGAGAGAGAGAGAGAGAGAGAGAGGGTAAGAGCAGGGCAGCGTTGGCTCTGGGGAGTTCTTTCTGATTGCTGCATGTCGCCGAGTGGTCTGGCTCACCGACACTCCCTCACACAGGAAATAAGAATTTCCAGCTTCCCCTTCTCACCCTGCACTCCTCCATACGGGGACAGAGACTACGTTATTAACACTGCGGTTGAACAACACCGCTCTGTACGGCACTTTAGAACGCACTCAGGAACCCTTTCAGAACCTGAGGCCTGCTTTGACGGAAGAATCGGGGCTGATTTTAGCTCCTGATCCAACAACCTGCTGTACTTTTCTGCAAAACAGGAAGTACAGAGATGGAAAAAAAAAAAAGTTCACTGGCTAAGCACAAGCATATACCTTACAGTGCAGGTGTTTTATATGAGGTGCAGATCCGGCAAAGAGAAACGAGTCCGCAGCACAAAAATAGTGTTTTGTAGTTAAATTTTGCTCCATAGATTAAATAGCTATGCAACTGTTAGGATGTTAATTCATTTGAATCAGAGTACAAATCAGAGAGAAAGTGATACTTTTGGCTCATTTGCTGTTTGGTTTGGTTTAGTTCCACAGTGGACGTCATTAAACCCCTGAGGGTGTGTAGGGCTGAATACATACTCATAGGATTCTACAGATTAAAACCAACACAAAACACACAGTGTGTTTGATTCACTTCCTGCAGGTGAGTCGATTCAGAGTCGAATCGGTTTACTCACTGCAGTCAGACTGCTCTAGCAGGGGCGGACACAGTCTCTCTGAGAGGCAGGAACAAAAAAAATAAATAAATAAGGCACCTCCTACAGACAGTGGGGCCCATAGAGGGCATGATTTCTCAAAAATTAGGGCACTTGATCATGTTTCCTCACATGCATGGGAGCCTATACGGCACTGCGTCACATATTCTCCACTGCAGTGCCACTCTACTGGGCACCTCCTCATGTTTTCGTGCACATACTGGCACCCTAGTGGGCATTTCTTTTCTGTTTGAAGAGCAGCCATTAGGACACTGTCACATTTAATCTATTGTAAGGGTTGAAGGCACTTAGAGGGCACTTTATCACATTTTATCTACCATAAGGGCAACCTAGAGGGCACTTTTTCAGCTTATTGGCCTTATCTACCCTCATCTTATCTGGCTTTCACTAGAGTCTGGTACATTTCGTCACTAAACATAGCCGAGACCTGCCTACTTTCACTGTAAAATTCCCACCCACAGAGCTTTTCCATAACCCGGTGACAAAACATTCAAGTATGTCCTTCAACTCGTCTAACCAAATTCTTGCATAACTTTTAAAGACGTGATGCTGTGAACGTTTTTTTTCTGAGTCTATTGTTGATATAAGCATTGCTTAGAAAAACTCATTGTGGTGTGGTGTTGATATGTTGTGAGTGTCATATGTATGTGCACTGAAGTGTGCAAAAAGCCAATCATTGTGTTGCAAACATAATGTAACTATAAATGAATAAAAAGTACATGTTCTTTAGTTAAAAACAAACAATAAATAATGTAATCATTGGTAAATTGCTGTGCTATAAAAGGAATAAAACACTCCACCATGTGGTGTGCTTTTATTGGAAAATAATCAGCTTTGGGGTGGTAATGGAAACTCCAGTTGACGTCAGGCCGCATCACACCACCACGCTGTTGATTATTTTCCTAAAACAGCTTTAGTCCCTACGTACTTGATGCAATAATGTTTTATTAAACATTACAGGGATTTTCATTTGTCTAAACCCACAAGAAAAAAGGGCCAAGGAAAGAAACCCCGGCCATTAAAAGCTTTAGTTCCGTCATGTTGACACATGGAGCTCTTTACACACTTACTGTCCTGGCTGTTAATGTCCACGTGTCAAAATAAGCCCAAACACCCTCTTTATTACGTCTGCTGATAGGCTACTGGCTTCTCATTAGCTTTTAATGGTTCACATTTGCTTCTTCACTTAATCCGTTTTTCAACAGGACCTTTCCATTGCTTTTTCTTTCACTCAGCCTACACACACACACACACACACACATACACCCACACAAGCTCAGATATCCACAGAGGAGCACATTAGCTCGTGAAGCCAGGACGATGTCAGAGAGTGAAACAGTCATTGTTTTGAAGGAAAGGTCTCTGGGAAACTGGAGTTTGTACTGGAATCGTCAGAGCTGATTCGAAAGAGTCGACTCATGAATCAAATGATCAAACGCTATCTTAAGTAGAGTACAGTCCACAGGAAGCACTGGAAGCAGGATCTCCACTTTGCACGCCACTCCGTCAGCGATTACTTTTCTAGAACTGCATGCACCTAAGCACTTTATTCCTTATTTAGTCCTCACTGTTAGGTAAATAAATGAATTATGACCGGTGCTAAAAGATAAACCCGCTTGATGGACTGTAATGAAATGAAAATCAGACGTAGGTGCTTTCACGTCTCGTTCTCACCAGCTTGATTGTGGATTTCATTTCCTTCCTGTATAAATTTTACTGCAGCACTACATTCTAGCAGTAATACGGTCGTACGTACGTCACGTTCTTTCACATTCGTTCTGTCACAGCGTAATTCAATTTAACTCTCCAGAAAATGAACCGGAGTAAAGCTTTCATGGTCAGGACCTCCAAAGACGCCGGTCGTGTTATCGCTGACATGTTCGTAAATAGGAATTGAGATATTGGTGTGAAGAAAAGTAAACACGGCCTAAATTATTACTGACATGTTCCTAATTTGCCCCTTCACCCCTCCCCCTGGCCCCTGGCCCCCTGTGGATAGGCCACCCCTGATGCCTGTCACACCTGGTGCTGAAAGGGATTGGGTGTATATTATCTGCTAGGAGGTGGCTAGTAGTGGGGGAAGGGGGGGGGGGGAGTCAGGGGGCCAGTTCGTCTTTCCTCTCTCTCTCTCTCTCTCTCTCTCTCTCTCTCTCTCTCTCTCTCTCTCACTCACTTATTCACACACGCACACACACACACAGCAGTGTTTGGGGAGGTAGGGGCTCTGCTCGGCCTGTTTACTGCACTGTCCATCATCACTGCAGGCATCTGCTGGTGATCCTTCTGTCTCTTTCTCCTTTAACTCTCTCTGTTCGCTCTTTCTTTCATTTCCATCCATTTTTTGTCAAAGTCAGATGCATATCGGGGGGAAAAAACTTCACTTTTGCCTAATTAAAAAAGTGGCAAAATAATACAACAAGCACCAGTGTGATGACCTGTTAAAGATGATGATGGTGATGATGATGATTATGATGACAAGTATTATTATTATTTCTATTGGTAGTAGTAGTAGTAGTAGTAGTAGTAGTGGTTAGTAAGATAGTCCACTTACATTATACAGGATGTCCAGTATCACAGGAAAAAAGCAAACAAAAAAAACAAAAACAAGCAAAAAACCCCGGCTCAACACCATTTTTTCTAATTCCCATGAGTATTAATAATTATTTAGATTCACTCTTCTTTGATCATCATGATGTGTAAAAACAGATAGATAGATAGATAGATAGATAGATAGATAGATAGATAGATATTAACCCGATGATGCTGGCATTACAGGACACCCTGCATATTCATGAATTAATTCTTGAAAACAAAAAATACAAATAAAAACACAAAAAGGTCAAATTTAATAATAATAATAATAATAATAATAATAATAATAATAATAATAATAATAATAATGGTTTTGATAGTAATGATAGAAGTATATTTTTATTTCAAAGAGTTATCATTAATAATTAATAAGTTAATAAGCATTTATAAGTATTAATAAGGTTTTTTTTAATTACCCCCCCCCCCCCAAACAAAAAGAAAAGAAAAAAACAGAAAAAACCCACACCTTTAATGATGTAATGCAAAACCTTAAATTCATATTATTATATTCCTGACATATTGTTCATGATAATAATGATAGCTAGAGGGGTCTGGGTCTTTAAACATTTTTGTTGGTGCCTCAATAAACAAAAACAAACAAACAAATATGATATGATTCCATATGATGAAACAAAAATAGAAAAAAAAATCCGCCAAAATATTCTTTAAGGAAACAAGAAAAACAAAAAAACTAAACAAAAATTCTTCTATGGCATCGCTCTAAAGAGCCGTTATTTTTAAGAGTAACACATCCAATGTGCGAAAACGTCCAATGTAACCTCTGCATAAGTGCTTTTAGTACCAATAACCCCTTAAAGTCAGCTTATTAGTCATTTTTAAACACGGTTTTAAAATATATTCAGTAACCCCTATGAATTATTCAGTAGTTCAGTGAAAACAAGTACAAGGAAGTCTGGTTCCACAGAGTCCACGTTGTATAATGTTTAATGAATTCATTTTGCACTTTTTGGTGTAAAAGGCGAGTTACTCTTCGGAGCATGCTCAGTGTCGAGCCAGCTTTCTCTCTCTCTGTTTATCTGCTCTGCCTCGGTCCTGAACACGTGTGGCTGGGATTGTGGGACAGCTCCCTCAGGCTGGAGGACCACACATGTGGAGAGCATGAACTCTGAGCTGGCTCGAGGAGAGAGAGAAAGACAGAAGGAAAGAAAGAGAGAGAGAGTGAGGGAAGCAGAGGTCCAGCGGTGGCCAGAGGTTCGGTTACCTAAACGTCAACCTCCAGAGAAGCTGCTGATCTTTCAGTCCGGGGAGAGAACCGGATCTGAGCGGCGCTCTCGAAAACTCCCGGGCCGGCGCTCTGTATATTTGCATTTTATTGTTGCGGTTCTTTCGGGGCTTAATGGATGTTTGTGGTTCTGTATTTGAAATGAGCTCTTTCACATTCGAGAAGGTTTAATCTGATCTGATCGAGGGGTTACCATTCCTCATGCTGTTATTATTTCCCTCGGTTTCATTATGCCTCATATTATTCCTTCTTTCTGGGTTTAGATTAAAATAAAATGTGGTTACCCGTGTGAAACAGAGTGCACTTCTTAAAACTACTGTCTAAAGTGCTTCCTTTGAGTTAAATACGCTTTGCAGTAAACGTGAAAATAAACCAGGTTGCGCCTTTTCTAATTCTTTTTCTCTAATTCCTGAGCCAATGGCCTGGTGATTCTCCCTGACCCTTTGAACTTTGCACACTTTCCCGAACGGAGCCCAATTTAAAGTTCATCGCATGCTTTCACAGCAACATTTAGTCGCATTGAAAGCTGCTCTAAAATAACACTGTCTGCGCTGATTGTTATGGTCGGAATCTCGGGTATATTTCATTGGTATGTGATGTAAATTCCTTCCTTCCTGCTTACCAAATCTTAAAACCTTTCTCCTGTCTTTATCTTTTCTTTTTGTTAGCCTTGCCTCATTGTTTCAAATGTACCATCTTTAACGAACTCCACTCTGGGCCGCAAAACTATATGCTAACCCAGAATCATTTTAAAGAACACACACAAAAAAAAACAAAACAAGATGACCGCCGGTGCAGGCAGGGAGGGCGAGGAAGGGCCGGAGCCGACTGAAACCCGAGTCTCGGCTTTGCACTCTTAGCGCTCTCTCTGGGACTCCCTTACTTGGCCTGGACTTAATTGCGTCCCGATATAAACAAGGGGGTTAGTGTGAGAGCGCAGAGGCAGCTGGGCTATAAGCACAGGGCCAGACTGGGGGATTGAGTTCAGAAAGACAGGACTTAACCCTGACCCCGATATCAGAAAATACGAACGACAGATAGTGAGGGAAAGGAGCTGAGAGGAATGCAGTGGTATGCTGATATCAAACAAATCCTGCCAGCACAGGGTGAAAAACGGGATTGAGAGAGACAGCATGAGGGAGGGTGCCGGACTTTGGTTTAAATTAAAGGAAGAGAAAGGAAATGGAGACACGCAAGGAGACAGAGAGGGCGAGAGAGAGAGAGAGAGAGAAAAAAAGACGTGACCTCTATGGGAGAGCGCTGTAATGGTGATATCGAATAGCAAAAAATTGAACATGTGGATATAAACGAGGTTGGAATACAGGACCGGGAAATAAACCTGCAGTGCTGCCTGAAAATGAGTCTTTCAGTAGCCATATTTTATATAGGAATGACTTTGATTTTATGTTCAAAGCACTTCCCAGGAGTACGCTCTCAGGAATAAAGCTACCAAACTGAATTTTCCTTGGCAGTGTCATGGTACCATCGAGAGTACCAAAATACAAGAGTTGTGTACCTTTAATATGTATCTTTATCCAGGGAAAATGTATGTGGTGGTGGTATACCTTTAATTAGCTTTTAGAGTAAGCTTTAAAGGCAAATCAGTGGTCCTTAATTTCCAACACATGTACCTCTGGTGTTACCACACTGGCAACAAGTGAAAATGCAGTTTGGTACCTTTATTTCTGAGGCTGTAGTGGATACATTTTCACTAACCAGTTTTCAGAAAATGTACTAGAGGTACTAGGCACTATGGTTCCAGTAAGTCATAGTCCTACTGCTTTCTTTTTGCAAACTTACCCTACATTCACACTAGCAAGTGACAAGTTGAAGTTTGTCTCTTGTAGGCATGTCGTGACCGCTACAGTTGTCACCTGTGGGCATGGCAACGTGTTGCTGGTTGTGCGTCACTAAAATCCATGTTGCATACATACATAGAAAATTAGCACTTTGAATAGAATTAGAAAATTCCAATTAGAAAATTGCACTTTGAGGTCTGCTAGTGTAAATATACAGTAATACACACAAATCGTATTCATTTATTGCATGATGCACTGAGAATGTTTTTCTCCTCTGAGTGGTTTAGCCTCAGTGTAATAGAGATACCTGGAGTGACTGGCACACTAAAGTTAATCTTGGATTGTGAAGGATGAAGCTCACAGATCCAGACAGGCTGTCTTCCCAGCGGCTCCAGCGAAGGTAAAACCAGCCCTGCAGATCATGGCCATAGACGCTCCACTCAGATTGATTTGTTCCAGCTGAGAGTAATGGACAGCCAGAGGATTCCATTTCATTAACCCAGAACCTTCTTCAGAAGGCCAGAGCTTCAGGCAGGAGCCTCACCCCAGTAGCCTGAACACTGAAAGCTCAGCTATGCCTTCCTTAGGCCTGAGGAAGAGTGACCCAAGATTAGCCAGTTCTACATTACAGATGTTTTAATGTGAGGAGTCGGTTTCAGACTGTCCAGGGAAAGGGATGACAAGATAGATGAATGGGTACGAATCTGGGGGAAGATATGAGCGACTTCCCAGAGATCAACACAACTAGAGGAACACTGACAAAAAGTTATTTGAAAGTCATGGACAGTGTAATGTTAGAAGGTGGCATCATTCAGTAAGACTTCTGATAAGCCAGACAAACCTCAGTGAATGCTGGAGAACATTCTAGAGACTTCATGACACAAGCACCCTCATGTGATGGGATACAAACCCAAAGCTGGAATATGCTGTTCCACCATTATTACTTGATTTAATATGAATGTCTACTAAGATCAGATGCTGGAGAACATTCTAGAGACTTCCAAATAATCACATATGCATATGGGACCCATATCCAGAGCCAGAAGCACACCAAACCCAATGTTATTCAACATCAGAGACACTCTAATGCCCAAACAACCACATAAAGTATAAGAGATGCAAACCCTAACATACCTGTAGCACAGCTAAAGTACTGGCAAGCCAAATAGACCTGTGTAAATGAGCAAGAACATTCTAGAAATGTCCCAACAATCACAAACTGGTAGAGAAATAAGTACCCACATTTGTTGCAATACATACATACACTGGTCTGCCATTATTGCTCAATTTCATATGAACATCTCATAAGATTCAGGTTTGATAAACCAGTGTGAATGGGAAAGAACATTCTAGAAACGTCTCAGCAATTCCATATGACTATGGGACACAAATGGTAATGTGTGATGGGACCCATATACAGTGACAGAAGAATAGTGTAGTTCCCCTGTTTTGTGTTCTAGTCCAAGCAGTCCTGTCTCCTCCCCTGTCCCATCATTGGTTTGTTGCCCATTTGTTTTCACCTATGTTGTCTTAGTTCTTGATTAGTTTGCCTTTTTTACATCCTCTGTGTGTCATTGTTCATGGCAAAGTCTAAAAAAGTCATTCTTTTGTATCATTAAGTCTGAATCTTGTTTCCTTTTTCCTGTGTACTTCCTGGTTTTGACCCTAGATCCCCTTCTTCATTTCTGGTTATGAATTACCCTGTATTAGGCCTGTGTTCTGACCTTTGCTATGGACCCTGATTTGATAAAAGCATTATTAGTTTAGGCACTTCCATCCTGACACACTCTCTACTAACCCCATGTACCCACAAGTGATGGGACACAAAATAGAAGCCATAAAACAACATATACTTTTCATAGGTTTAATTGTGTGACTGGGGAAGAACTTTTACTAGAAACGTTCAAAAAAATTGCAGAGTATGGAATGCAAACCAACTTTTGGGTTTAACTCGTGTTTAAGGATCTTAACAACACATATGGAAGCTTAACAACACATGTTTTAAGGCCTGAAGAACAATAACCCAATGACATTTCACCAAAGTGCACATGCTACTGCTAGGAGCTGAGCCTTTACACAGCTTTAACTATTTAAAAGTATAATTTCCAAGCACCTTTTCTTGTTAGTTGTATTATAATAGTTACCTAATGTGCATTTATCCTGGATTACATCAGCAGCTCACTTCACAGTGTAATTGAGATATGCAATAATAATCATTAACTCGTACTAAATTCCTCAGTATATCTAGAGAAAATTGAGGCCCCATTGGTGATTAGCAGTAAGTGCATGTCTCACTGACTTTTCCCTCTTTTCCATTAGTTCCAAGCTATTTTAGAACCAAGTAAGGCAGCAAAGTTCCCAGGGAACTGGCTGTTTCATAGACCTCACTGTTCTTAACTATTTTCTCTCATCTAGGCAGGAGGACAATTTGTGTCTTTGGGAGACTGCCAAGGTGTAAAATGGCCAATTTATGTTGGAGCCATTTAAGCCTCAGCAATCAAGGTCTCACTCTTTTTGCATCATGCTGGGTGATTAGGCTTGTGACAGCTAAATGATGCCCAATGTCGTTTCCCATCATTTGGCTTGTTAGTGAAGAACGCTGGACGATGGAATCCCAGTCTCACGGCCCCGGACCTTGTGAATCAACCCCAAGAGCTGTTCGGGGCACAGTATGGCAGACGAGACGTCATGTTTCAGGACATAATGTTTGTCAGACTGGGAATGACATGAATGGCATGTTGATGGTTTTGTGCTATTTAGTGGTTTTTGCATTCCTTCAAATAGGAATCTGATGAAGTGATTAAATGTAGTGTATTAGTAATCTTCTAATACCTAAAATGAGCTCAGTAGAAATGAAACTGGTCACCAGTGATTACTCAAATTCTGAAGTCATTGCAAAAGATATATATATTGCTACTCCCAGTCGTGATATCTGTTACTAAAACCATCTGTACAAAAGTGCAATCAGTTCCCATGTTGCATTAACTGCTGTGAGGTTCATCTTCAAACAAAGATAGCTTTGGAGCTCTGATCTGATTGACAGTCAGGACTAATGAGTGCAGAGCAGCAGCTCTTCACATGGTGCAGCTTTAAAGCCAACTCTGGCTCATAAGGAATGGCCAAACTGGGAGGGGTCTGTGTGTCTATCCCATTTTCATCCTGTGAAGAAGGCCCCTGACCGAGGGAAGATGAAAGCAGAGCTCTCAGCCCCAAATTGTGCAACTCGAGTGTCCAACTTTCATATTGACTTTGCTAGAAGATTCTCTCATGTCCGCAGGAGGAGAGACTTCAGAGACTTCAGTTTGAAGGAGCTGAAGTTTGTAATTGCACAGTTACTATTGGCGCAAAGTATGGCTGAGAATGATAATCAATCAATTTATAGTGTTGCTGTCTCACAAGTCCAGGATCTGAAGTTTGATCCTGAGCTTCAGTTACTGTCTATTTGGAGTTTCTATGTGGAGTTTTTGCTCCATTCTCCAGTTTCTTCGCACCTACCAATAACATGCTGTTGGTCGCTAGGATAAACTACCTGTCAGTGTGAATGAGTGTGTGATTGTGTGTGTGTGTGTGTGTATATGTACATGATGCCCTGCGAAGGACTGACGTCCCATCCATGGTGTAATTTTTGATTCATACCCAGTGATCCTGGGATAGGCTCCGGATCCCCCGTGACCCTTCCAACCAGGAAAAAGTGGTTACTGAAAGTCAGTGAATGAGTGACCACGAAGATTAATCACGTCAGAAAAAAAAAGAAAAGATAAAAGAAGAAATTTGCAATTGACTGATGTTGTGCCTTAAAGTTGATTTGCAAACCTTGCTTTTCATTGTTTCTCACATCCCTTCTTCAATGGTTCTTCAAGGAGTATTTTAAACTTAAAGTTAAAGGTCCTCGGAAGACTTTCTAGAGGGAAACGACCTGTAATTGGATTCGATACAGAATTTTTAAGGGTTCCCCAAAGAGACAACTGAAGAACCCACCAAGGTTCTATATTTTACCTTTTTCTAAGAGAGTAGCTTCTCACTTGCCACTATTTAAACTCTGGGGGAACTCCTAAGGTTTCTATGTAGAACCCCACAACAGAATGAACCCTTAAGGAACACTTGAAGAACCTTTTTTTTTTTTTTTTTTTTTTGTGAGAACGTAAGAAAGGGAAAATGCCCTGGCATAGAATTCTACATAGAATCATTAAAGATTTCTCCAGGAGGATACACTAAAGAAAAATTGAAGCTCCTTCTAAACTCTTAGACAATCTTAGACTCTAGATCCCTAAAGGTTGTACTCTAGGAGAAGCCTTAAGGGTTATATATAGAGCAAGGGTTCCAAGTACAGACCTTTTAGGAAGCAAAGAACCCTTAAGTATCTAATGTACTCTTAAAGAACACTTTGTAAAAAGTGTATGAAACCTCTCTGAAAGGAAGACACACACTGTTGTATTGTTTTATACTCAACCTTCTTTAAAGGGAGTCTGATATTAGAAATGACTCCAAATAGAGCTGCTTTAGGAAGCTGAAAACTCAAAGGAACCCGTAAGAACCATTTCTGCATGTTTTTTTTTATAGTTCTGCATCTATAAAATTTTTTTTTTTTTTTATAGAACACAGTAGTTCAGAAATTGTTCCAAGTTAAAAAGAAAAAAAAAACTTTTTTGAAAGCTAAGAACTCTTAAGGAAGGTACGAACACTTCAGGAACCCTTGGGAAATGCTTGGTGGTGGGTTCCTACCTATAACCTCCAAGAGTTTCTCCAGAAAGACAGACTAAAGAGCACTTAATGGTTCTGGATAAACCTACTTTTTTTTGTAAGAGTGTATGAACATTTTTTTTTTTGAGCTTGCAAATTAGTAGAAATGACTGTTATATAAGGAATTGGTAAATGTTCAGGCTTGTTGGCCAGACAGAATTCTCTCTCCACCTCTTGAGAGCCGTTAAATCAATGTCAGCTATTATCACAGGAGGTTCTCCTCCCTCTCTCTCTTTCTCTCTCTCTCTCTCTCTCTCTCTCTCTCTCTGTATCTGTATCTATTATCTCTGTCCTTCCGTGTCATCTCTGAGCCCCAGCTGGTGTGACGGTGTTGAGTAGATCAGTACTAAGCTCTGGTCTGGTGGTCCCCACATGTTAAGCTTGCTGTCCGTTATGCTCCCAATGAGGTGTGTGTATGTGTATGTGTGTGTGTGTGTGTGAGAGAGAGAGAGAGAGAGAGAGAGAGAGAGCATGCTTGTCACCAGGTTCTTTGCTGATAAGCTCGGTCTCTCAGCAGGTTTGGATGGATGGGAAGGTTTAGTGGAGGCTCCCTGGAGGGTGTTGAGGAATGTGAATCTCAGAGGCAGAACACACACTCTCGGGGTTTTCCACTGGAGGATTGTGGAGTGATTGAATAAAGAGAATAAGAGCAGGACATGAAGACAGTCAGAATGTTTTCCATGTATAATAATGGGGAGAAATGAGAAGTACAATTAGTCTGGTTTTGAAGTATCTGAACGTGAGTTTTTCTTTTACTTCCTACATTTCAAATGATAAAATCACAACTTTCTCTCTCTTTTTTTTTCAAATATCACTAAATATCTCTGTAATCGTATACATATAAAGTGAGAAGGTGACTTTTTAGCATCAGACAGCTTCAAATTCCTAACAAATATAAACTATAACAAGTGTGACAATGGCAATGAGAGGTGGGAGAGCTAATAGCCAACACAGTAATCTATCTGCTACAAACACTTTGTATTGATTTCAGAAGTTCAGCTGTCAGCATTCGGCTAGAGACAATACCATGCTAGCTAACGTTTGAGATATTAGCAATAAAGCTGTTTTCCTACATTCCTCATGATATGCAAATGAATCGAGGATGACATGGCGTGCTTGCCACTTGGGGGTGTGTGAACTGATCGGCAGCAGGGTGTTGTCGGAAAACCTGCTTATTTTCCTACAATAGCAATGTCTCAAAGTGTTAGTCCTCTTATACCGCAGCAATTCGCTAACAATTCCAACTATTCCAATTGCATACGTTTGCGTACAATTGCATAATTTTTATCTGTTTAGCGTTGCGTTTAATGTGAAACGTTAGCTTGTCATGGTAACTGAGAAACTACAAAGTGTAAACTCCTCTGTCCTGCAGATGTTCCCGTGTCGGAAAACTTAAAGTTACAGCTTTTACCTCGGACTGTTACAAAGCGCTGACGCTGGAGACTCCTTCCATAATGTTAAAGAAACGTTTCCTTACATAAAACCTCACTATCGGTAGTTTTACGTGTTTTGAAATCCTTTTTATGTGCTGCATCAGCCATACAAGCTCCTGTGTAAGTAGATACTAATGAAATGTTACACATTACAATGAGAACTACTGTCAGAGCTACTGTCATAAAAAAAAAAATCACCTTCTGACCAATCAGATTTGAGGATTATAATATAATGATGCAAATCAACACTCAAGATCTTTACGTGTGCAAACGAGGTTAGTAGCAGTTAGCTAGCTGTCTCTTTGGGGTGACGTGATGACAAGGGGGCGTGTCTAATTTACACATCTTGCATATGAGGCCAAAGGGGTGGAGATATATGACATAAATTGGACTTTTTAACCGTTTAATACATCCATGAGTACTTTAATCAAGAATTCAATGTAATTCCAGACTGATCTCTTTATTTATTTATTTATTTTGCTAAGAGATCTGTTCCAGAGCAGCCTGAGACAGTAATATCTGTTCGAGTCACACAGAAGCCAAGATCTGCTCTTCATAGTAGCCAAATTCTCCTCACTAAATATTTACAGGAGACCTCTAGGTTGAAGTAGAAAATTAACCACTGACACATGCACCGACTACTGCCGCGAGGCTGTGTTTATCCACTGTGTGGTTCTTCCAATTTGAGGTGTTTTATAGATATGGAACATGTTTCGCATATTTGTTTTAG
Organism: Pangasius larnaudii; assembly: GCA_037576815.1. Classification (NCBI taxonomy): domain Eukaryota; kingdom Metazoa; phylum Chordata; class Actinopteri; order Siluriformes; family Pangasiidae; genus Pangasius; species Pangasius larnaudii. The sequence goes on along the minus strand of CM074919.1, from coordinate 4,131,494 downwards.
TCCAGAGTTCAAATCGGAGATGCGTCCATGAAAAAGAAACGTCAAAGTCGTAGTCAGCCCTTGTATGAGCGATGGGCCTCCTGAGTGAGGGGCTGTAAGAGTCCATCTCTCCCATAGGATCCTTGAGCTCCCCTGTGTTCTTCTCAGATTTACAGCCATGCATGTGTGTGTGTGTGTGTGTGTGTGTGTGTGTGTGTTCTTTCATATTTGTGAACTCCTTGCTCTCTCCTGCCGGTGCTTTGAAGCAGTCAGGCTGCTGGACTGAACTCATAAATCGAGCGCACTCGTGGTGGAGGGCCCACGTCCCTGTACATGGGAGGCTAATTGCTGAACTTTGCCATGACAGAATTCGCAGAACCTGGCCATTTGTCAAAACGTGCGGCCCGCTTGCGATAAATAACGTCCACGCTGGTGGCGCGCAATGAATCCCAATTGGATGTTGTCGTTTGTTGTTAATAATTCACCATTTTGAATTTTGCAACAAATGCACCAAGGGAAAAAAGAAGGATGTATTTCCTGTTTGGCTCAACAAACTCTTCAGTGTAATGCGTGTTTGTGTGTTGTTGTTTTTTTTATATATATAGTTGCTAATTTTACGACTTCCTTGATGTGTTATTAGTAGATGGAACATCTAGAACTTGTGTGTTCCCATCTGCCCTTGTATCTGCATTTAATTGTGTACTGCTGATTCGTTTTACAGCCATTAGCATGAACGTTTTATGGAGGAAAAGTCTCTGTACAGGGGGTTTAACGCTAGTCATGCTTTATGATGTCTCCCAAAACTGGAGCATTACTAAGCCTATAGTATCGTTAATAATTATTATAATAAGTAAATAGTTTTAAAAAAAACTAAAAATAATCAACCTTGGGGTGGAATCATTTGCCAACAATTACAATTTTTAATTTATTAATGAATGATAAATCATACCTTTTATCCATTTATACTGTAGTTATATTTAATGTTAAAAAAAAAAAAAACATCACAGAAAACGTATCAACAATTATATGTTGTTGTTTTTTTTTCTTAAATAACAACATACCTTGTTTATGTCCACTATACAAGTCAATGTGAATGAGTTGTTACTATAGAAACTCGGATGTGTTACGACAAGAGCAATTAATCAACACCGCCTGACCAATCAGAGTGTAGAATTCACCGGCGCTCGGGTGATGATGATGAATAATAGTGTTGATTACATTAAGCGATGCTGAACTTTATTTCGTCCCGATGGTGAAATCTTGGTGGTGTATTTTCATCCAAAAAAAATAAATAATAAAAAAAAACTCATCCACCGTGTAGGAATGTGTGCTTCCTCACTCGAGTGCTGAGTTGCACTTTTTTTTTTTTTTTCTTTCGCGAGGAGTCTCGTTTAGGAGAAGCGGCTCGGACGGCTTCGGGTGCTTTGTCATCAAGTGGGAGAGCAGCCATTTGTTTTGACATGAAATTCATTTTGCGCCCAGTATGACCTCTTCTTACCTCCTGATACTCCTCTTCAACTCTGTAACTCAATACCAGCCCATCCCAGTTCTCTCTCTCCCTCCCTCTCTCTCTCTCTCTCTCTCTCTCTTTTTCTTTCTTCCTCCTTCTCTTTCTTACTTTTGCCCTTTTTCTCTCCTTAGTCAGCATATGGCAAAGCCACGGAGCAGGAATCTGCAAGAATCTTCTCTCCGGGTTACATTTCGTTGTATTCAGCATTGGTGTAAGATATAAAGTGTTGTTTTAATGAGAACCAGAACTTCTAAAAACCTGATTTCTTAACCTAGCTTGGATGATAACACATTGCCATGAAACAGCCATTTTAAAGTTGCGCCTCGTTTCCAAACCCCCCCCCCCAACCCCCCCAATTTTTTTTTTTTCCTTTCACAGTCTCTGCCTCTCTCTAAAAGCCGCCTTGTGTCCCGTAACATCCAAAATAGCATCCCTGGTTTAATTAGCAGGGCTTGGAGCAAACACAGGTGTGGACAGCCCACCGTGGCGCGTGCCACCTCAGAAGAAGGCCGTGTCTGTTCGCTGCAGCAGGCCAGCGGGGAAACGGCGGCTCTGCCAGGCTTTGAAGTCGTGGAGACGCCCAGGGTCTGGATGCTGGCCGCTCAGAAAGACGGCTTTTTTTTTTTTTTGCTGGGTGGAAATGAAACGAGCCACATCAAGCATCGTCTTCCAGCGCTGGAATCACTCAGAGGGACGTGTGGAAAGGTGTAGATGTGGAATGAACTCCAGTAAAAAAGGGACAGTTTCCGCATTGACGGCTTGGCTGGCGAGTTTGGACTTCCTGTCGAGGATTTAGCCAAAATGTTCTGTTTCTGACGTAAAATGAACAATAATAAAGCAAATCTAAAAAGACATTCGTGGCAAACAATACGAAATAATGCCACACTGTCGCCTCAATGATTTTTTATTTATTTATTTTTTTAGGACATAATATTATATTTGTGTACACAAGGTAGAACAACAACATATCAAAACCAATGA
>CM074919.1:4114587-4126424 GCA_037576815.1 Pangasius larnaudii | reverse complement strand
AGAATAGAATGTAACAGAATAGAATAGAACAGTCTCGTGCCTGGGGCAGATGGACGTGTGTACATGGGGACGTGAGGAAGTGAACACACTCCACTTTTATATATAAAATACACTCATTGGCTGAAGGTTTAATATTAAAGGGCATCATCACACATACAGCATGATATAATAACTGCTTAGCTTTTATAGTAACAGTAATTAACAAGCAGCTTCTGGAACGTTCTATGTGATATACCCTGTAATGTCACCGCGGTGCTGGAGATGCGTTACGGATATTTTTGTTTATACGTGCGCACATCTGCCCAGCTGTGGCGGACTGTTTCTCGCTAAAAGCCGAAGGTTCAGGATTATTGAGCTTGAGCAGTAATATTATTATTACAGATTTCAGCTTTTTGTCTCCCGGCGTTCAGTGTGTAGTTGTGTGTGTGGCCTGCACAGGAAATGAAGAAACCTCCACAGCCTTGTGTGTGTGTGTGTGTGTGTGTGTGTGTGTGTGTGTGTGTATTAAGCAGGAACATTGGATTAAAAAAGAAAGCGGGACGGAGTTTATCCCGAGCTGCTCCGTGTGAGGCGAAGAGGCAACGAGGTGAAGTACGGAGCGAAAGGGAGTCGGATTAAAACCCCTCCGCCATTTTATTTATTTATTTTAGTAGTGTGTGTGTGTGTGTGTGTGTGTGTGTGTGTGTGTGTGTGTGTGTGTGTGTGTGTGTGGTGGTGGTTCAGTAAGTCGATCCCAGGTGTTACACGTGATTTGGCGTTGTGTTGATGGGCTCGTTAGTTCTGTACATCACACAAATGATTAATGCGACGCAGCAGGCGGATGATGGATTGATAAATATTTTTAATCTTCGTGCTGAAATATTTCTTTGTGAACTTTCGTCTCGATGCCCTTATATGGAAGCGACTGTACCGTTTATCAGCTACTGAAAGACTGAAATACAGCTTTCAAATACCAGAAGTGACAAAATGTATCCTTTTTTTTAATGATATTTGGGTTTGCGCTTGTGATGTTCGGATTATTGAACACTCAAACACGCTCATATACACCAGCTAAGTGTGTATAAGTGTGTATATGTGTGTGTCTTTTCCCAGAAGTCTAAACATAGCACACGTGATTATTTGAGTAAGATGTGATCACGTGAAAAACGTGATTCTGTGGTTCGTTTCACTTAGTTAGAGTATGCCCTGAAATTGTGCATTGTGAACTCAAACAAACATTTGAACAATTCGTGATCACGTGAAAAAAACGGTTAGTCATGTGACTAGTCACATGCAGTACATGTGAAGAAGTGTAAGAATCACGTGTGAAAATAAAACCATTTGTCCGACATGTGGAAAACATAACGTGAAACTAAACGGATAATGCTAGAAATAACGTGAAATGTAACAAGTGCACAACATATGAAACGTCCACTACACGTGGAAAATTAACATATGGCAAGAAATGTATTGTGCAAAACAGTCACGTGTGAAAAGTTCTGAGAAATGTGAAATAATTTCAAGCTAAATAATTTCGGATGGAAAATGAAAAAGCACACGCGTTAAATGTGAGAAATGAACATGTGGAAATGTAATTTAAATTTAATTTGAATAGCTGTTGTGTGAAAAATGAAGACGTGAGACGATCATAGGTGAAAAAATGAAAAGCGCCTGCCATACACATGAAAAATTAACACGTGGAATAAAAAAACTGTAAAAAAAAATCACATGAAAATAAATTAACACAGGGACTACGTGTGAATAAATAACACAAGACGATCACATGAAGAAAAATAAAAGTTCATGCCTTACACGTGAAAAATTAACGTGTGGAAATAAATGATTCACATTTTGAATAATGATTAATGAATTGATTGTGCGTCAAAATCACACGTGAAAAAAAAAAAAAAAAAGCACGGCAAAAATGTAAAAAAAAAAAAAAACACGTTCAGATTACATTAATCACGTCAAGCCCACCTGCATGGGGAAGATGTGTAAGGCATGTACAGTATCTACAAAAGCACGTGTAAATTTCACGTGTAAATGAATTTTCACGTGACGTTTCTGTAATCCACGCCTCCCTTTCAGACGCATGTCCATCTGAAAGCGGCTGAATTTTGACGTCAGAAAGTTTTGCCATGCCACCCACGCCTCAGAAACGTCCCGGCATCCTTTCAGAGTGTATGAGCTGAACTCCGTGTGTGTGTGTCTCTGTGTGTGTGTGTGTGTGTGTGTGTGTGTCAGCCCCGGTTCTCTCGGTTCCTGTGAGTCTCTCAGGGTTCACACAGAGGCCTGTTTTTAGTTACACAGATGGTTCTTATAGCTGAACATTACACAGCATGTTTCCTCAACAAGGCCCAGTGTGTGTGTGTGTGTGTGTGTGTGTGTGTGTGTGTGTGTGCAATTTGATTATTTCTTAATCTAAGCGAAACACACAGTTGTATATTTACGCAGGTGAGAACGGAGCATCGACTGCTTCCAGTGTACATTTTGGCCCATATTATGTTCTGGAGGGAATTTAAGGGGATAAAGTGTGTGTGTGTGTGTGTGTGTGTGTGTGTGTGTGTGTGTGTGTGTGATTAGTTACCATGCTCATCATGGAGTTTACACACAGAAAAATTATGCTCATGTCTCTCTGGGTAAAATCACAGAAAGATTTATTTTTAGTTATTTCTAATGAATTAATTTTGTCCATTTTAGTAAATTCATTAACTATAGAATGAATTCTGTCACGTTTAATCAATAAATTGTGACAAATTTTAATGTTGGCAATTTTACAATGTATTAAATTTATCCATTAATTAGTGTATTTTGTCATTTTTAATGAAATAATTGTGTGAGTTTGAATAACAATTTGGTCAGTTTTTAATTTTTATATTTTCAATTTTCTTTTTAATTTAATCAAATTTGTCATTATATATATATATATATATAAAATTATGAATTCTTTTTTATTAATTTAAATTCACTCTTTCAATATTTAGTGAATTAAAATTCTATTCAATTCTATTAGTTTAAAGGCTGTTGTTATTGCTATTGTTTCAATGCATTACAATAATCATAAATAGTTAAATAAAAATAATAGACATACAAACAAATTAACAATTTACATAAAGAAATAATGACAAAAACACTAGAGAGTAAAAAACTAAAAAAAAGATGATTTGTAAAATAATAAATCTATATTTTGTAATATTGTATTTTGGATTTCAGCCTTTATTATAGAACATGTATCTTGTTTTATGTTTTAGATGATTAAATAATATTGTTAACAAATATGTACATCAGTTCTTGGCAAATTTGATCAGAATTTATATTTAAAATGTGATTATTTTAGTTTTTGCGTGAGAGTGAGGTGATTTTATTTACAGACGTTTAGTGGCCATTTGCACTGCAGCACTTGCATTCGTTTTCAGATGATAATCTGTGCTGCATAAACGACGGTGGGACTGTGTGTGTGTGTGTGTGTGTGTGTGTGTGTGTGTGTGTGTGTGTGTGTGTGTGTGTGTGGACGTCTGCTCTGCGTTTCACTCAGTCCACTCTATTCCACAAGTCAGAGTGGAGATCATGGGAAAGCATGAGAGCCTATTAATCACACTTAATGAGCTGGAACGTGTGTAGAGGCTGCCCTCTGAAACACACATACACACTCACACACACACACACACACACACACACACACACACACAAACCGGCACGCGTTGTATTCCCCCCACACAAACATACATAGGTATATATACGCACACACACACACACACACACAAACACACACACACACACACACACAAACACATGGGAATAGGATGGAAACAATATTGTGTGGAGGAACAGATCAACAGCTTATCATTTTAGAAATGCATGTTTACTTCGATGCAATTTTCTGCTTAAATATGAACTAATGTTCAACAACCAGCACCAAAAGACACTTTATCTTTCAGTTTGCACGGTTTATAGCACCAGCAGAAATCACCACGCATACTTGATTGCAAAATGAATTCTATTTTATTTTGTTTCTGTAGTGACTTTAACAGTCAACGTTGTCACGAAGCATCTGGACAGATGTTCTATCAAAATGTGACAGATTTTGGATATCGATCGTTTATTTCAAGTCGTGGCTTGTTTAGTTACAGTGGTGAAAATCCCAACCTGCCATTATCAACGTGATTAGAATTATCCTGCATTCGGATTAAAATTTCATTAGAATTGCGTCGTGTCTGTGATACGTTGAGGAATGACTCTGATAAATAGCCCAAATGTCATCATACACATTTAATAATATTAATGAGACTAATATTTAAATAATTTGTTTCATTTAAAAAGATTCATTCATTCATTCATTCATTCATTTATTTATTTTAAATGGCTTCAAAATGGCTGCAACCCCTTGATCCCTGATTTAGGATATTTTATTTATTTTTTAATTTTAAGATCTTTACAAATATTTGGTGTAAAATTTTGCCCCAAAAAACCCAGAAATCACTTTAATTTAGCACAGAAATTCTCAGCGTACATTTCTCTTTATATCTTTTTATATGTACCTATCTGCATACACCTAATATTCCTCTATACCTCTGTTTCATCTTTATTTAATCTAATCATGTCTAATTGTATTTCTGAATGTTTCTGTAAATCATGTCACTTGTTGTGAAAGAAAAATTGCTCATCAAAAAAGAGAAGTGAGGTAAAATTCGGGTTTAAGAAGATTTACGGCTAAATCTTTGCGTAACTCCGACAGTCCACAAGCTAAAAATGTGTGGCGTTAATGTCTGTATACTGACTTGTGTGTGTGTGTGTGTGTGTGTGTGTGTGTGTGGGTACATGATGACAGAATTAGGACCAGTGCAGAGGCACCGGTCTTACGAACCGTCTATACTGAGAGAAAGCTAACAAAGCGGCGGCGACCAAAACAGTGATGTTCCCACAGTCTGGCAGGAGGGCACAAGGTGAAGAGTGCTTTGAAACGTTCCTCTCTGTCAGAGAACAAAGACGACAGAGAGACAGAGTGGGACCGAGGAGTGTCAGCGGCGATGGAGTGTGCGACTCGGCCGTGACTAATACGGCGCGAGAAATCGCTGAGATGGTGTGTTAGGGTGAGACTCCGTGGCTCGCTGATGTCAGCGTGGCATCTTCTAGTAGAGCTACTTCATCGGAAGGTTGGACGTGTCAGAACAGGAGGGGACGGTTTGGGAGAAATGGCTGGACTGGTGATGGAAGATTGAGATCCAAAAAAAAAAAACATGGCCTCGTTGTTGCAGATTTGTTTGTTGTTCGTGTTATGAATGTTAGTGTTATGAAGGTACTAAGCTTCCCAGTCTTAACAATATAAGCTTTCATTTTTTTGGAAGATCGACCGGTCGGTTGTCCAGTCCCAGGATCTAAAGGTAGTAACGGTCAAAACAAGGCAGATAGGAAAAAAAAACACACCTCCCACAATATTACGAGATGTAACAGCATCCGTATCATATTATTTGCTCTTCATATCTTCATGTCTTAAGGCTGGGTATTTTCGGTTGTGCGACAGCACCACCAGCGGTTGTTAAAAAAAAAAAAAAAAAAAAAAAAAGGCACAGATTGGTATGAAGAAGCGAGGCTGGGGCTGACTTATTTCTAGCCCAGTCTGTAGATTCATGCAGCCTATCAGTGACAGTCGTGTCAGGAAACCACTCCAGTGTTGCTGTGGCTGAATTCAGAACAACAGCCAAAAATGACAGAAAATTGGGTTTTGACCAGAATTTCTGCCAGTAATATACTCTACAGAAGCATCTCTCAGTACAGCAACTGCATCCGAGGAATTATTTTAAGTGATATGCCTTTATTTTGATTCCGTATCTCATTATTTGAACTAAATAACTGAGATACTATGTCAAAATAACTCTTAGAAAGTCCTTCTCGAGTTACTAAGCCAAAATAAAGGTTAGTACGTTAAAATAACGGGATACTAAGTCGAAATAACAAGATAGTAGGGTGAAATAACCAGTAGTAGGTCGAATTAATGAGATACTATATCAAAATAACAAGTTAGCAGGTTGAAATAATGAGATACTAAGTCAAAATAACCAGGTAATAGGTTGAAATAACGATTATTAAGTCAAAATAATGAGATGCTATTTTAAAATCGCAGGTTACTAAATTGAAATAATGAGATACAAAGTCAAAATATCGAGTAGATAATGAGATAATAACAAGATAAAAAAACAAGAGGAGAAAAAAACAAGTTACTAAGTCAAAATGACAAGATAATATCTTGAAATAATCAGTTGTTAAGTCAAAACAATGAGAGCGTAAGTCAAACTAACAGCACAGCACTTTAAGAACAATTTCACACCATGGGGTTCAGGGCTTCCGTGGAAATCTCTTGAAGAAAACAAATATGTTTCATCAAAATGATGTGCAAATGTTTTTATTTAGGCTACTCTCTAGTCTTACATGTTAAGTAAGGTTTAACAAAAACTGCCTAAAGGTAGAACCTTGCTAGCTAAGGCTGATTTCCTCACACGGTAAATGTCACTGTCACGTCCTGTCTCTAGTCTGTCATTAGATCTTAATCACTTCCTGTTTTGGTCGTAGCTCCGCCCTTTCATCTGTAGGTGTTTGGTTGGTCTGTATGTTCCAATAATATAGGTGTGTATACACGTGTACTGGCCTTTCCTGCCTCAACCCTTTGTGTGCTTGAAGTTAGTTTTAGGGTTTGTTACCCGTGTTTGTTTTGGTGTTTCCTGGGGTTTTTTTTTTGTTTTTTTTTATTTTGTTTTCACACTTGCATCATGGCCGTTTTGCGTCTCCCAGCTGCGCCCAGCATCCTTGTCAGTTTCATCGCTTTTGTCTTTCTCGATCACATTGTTAGACAACCACATGCCATAGCGACGGCGACTTGCTGGGACTGCTGGGATTGTTTCATACGCTCCGTCCCTCTGACTCATGTCTTCTTCACTGCGAACATGTCCTCCACCCCTGCTGTATCATCCCTCGTCCTCCTGCCCCTGTGGTATTCGTGGCATTATTTGTTCAGTGCCCGCTGACCTCAGCGTGCTTCACCTCCGACCCTGGCAGGTGAGCAAGAAGAGGCACGTGTTCGGTGTCCCGCAGACAAGACGTACAGGTCAGAGTGCGGAGGACATGTGAGATGTAACTAGGCCTGGGCGCGGCCCCGTCCTCGAGGAATTATGGGATGGTAAATCATAGAGCCTAATCTCTTTTTCGGGAGCGGCGTCATACCACAGAAAGTATTTTTCTGCCATGCGTTCCGCCAGGCGGGACGCCGTGTTTGGATTGTAGCGTGAAGCCGCTTGTGAAAGGAGGACGAAGAATGTGAGCTTCGCATTGTACGAGAACTGACACACACACACACACACACACTCACACACACACACAGCTCCTTCTGTTACATCTTGCACACACACACAGCACTCATCCCAGGAATGGATGGCATAGTCAAATTTCACACAGAGACAAGTGTTTTCGAGACACAGTGTGTGTGTGTGTGTGTGTGTGTGTGTGTGTGTGTGTGTGTGTGTAAAACCGAAGCCAAATAAGATAACTCTATTCACTTATTTAGTAAAACTGAACACATTACAAGCAGTCAGATCATTGATATTGTTTTATATCACAGCGCTGCTGAGTTCTGGATTCTGATTGGTCAGAAGGTTGTTGATTAATTTTCTATAGCAACAGCTTTGATAGTTACAAAGCAGTAAATCGCACGTTTGTACTAATGTGCTAGCAGTAAGCCCTTTTTTTTCGTTTCTATAGTAACAAATTCATTACGGCTTGTATGATGGACGCTTCTTCTAAAACTGACGAAAAAAAAAAAAACGTGTATGGTGACGTTTTCTGTACCGAGATGTTTATTTAACGTTTAAGGAAAGGGAAGGAGTCTCCAGTGTCAGTGCTTTGTAACTGTCCTACAAGTTGAGTCCACCGTGATGGAAGGGCGGTTAAATTAGGCTCGTTACTCTATTTGTCCTATTTTGCTAAACCACAGTAACATTTTATCCAACATTCACGCAGCATTGCATTCTCTTATTCTCTCTATCGTCATACTGCTACAGCTAATCCTTCTTTTTCCGAGGCGTGGGAACCACTCAGTCGTTATCTAGAGTGCGCCCCAAAACCGATAGACATTGCGAGAGATAGCTATCCATTTCATCAACAAATTAAGTTCTTTGTTTGGTTTCTCTCGGGTCAATTCAAACTTAATGAACAAAGTGAAAAAAAATGCCAACTATGCTAACACGCTCGCAGGCATTTTCCTTCTTGCTCCCAGTGTTCGGGGGCTTCCCTGGGGATCGGACGGGCCTAATCGGACTCAGAATGAAAGAGTTAACCCCTGTGCCCTGCCCTGGTCAAGCCCCATCCTCTTGCTGTGCCCGGGGAAGAGGAGAAGGCAGTGCGCAGCGTACCGTGTGTTTCTAATATCTTCCCGAGAGAAAAAAAAAAATCCCTCCAGGCCAAGAACGTCTTGGGTGTTCTGCGGAAAAGCTGCCACGGTGCACGGGTCCCGGGAATATTTGACAGTTTCTCAGCGAGAGAGTGTGGCTGTGGGCTTGGCCGGAATGAAGGAAAGAACAAGCAGAAGATGGTAAAAAAGAGCAAGAACGGCTCAATTCGTATGAAGGATTAAGGGCGGGGTTATGTGTGTACCCTTTCTTACAACTTCGTTTATATGGAATTGGGAAAAAAAAAAAAACGCATAATTGGAATTTTTTTTGACTTTTGAAATATAAGATCAGGTTCCTTTTTCTGTGCTTCATATCGAGTGTGTGGTGGAGTGGATGTTATTTGTGATTGTGAGTTTGTGTGTTGTGTATGGTTTTAATTTCTCCTACTGAGGAAATAACCTAATAGAACGCAGTTTGGTGAGTTTGGACGCAAACCAAGAGAGCACAGATGCACTGTGTAGGGAAAAGCCCCCTCTGTGCATGGCTCAGTATAATAGCCCTAACCACCACCCCTCTTTCCACCTCTCTCTCTCTCTCTCTCTCTCTCTCTCTCTCTCTCCCTGTGGGGAGAGGTAATGAACCTTAAGTGAGGCCGGTGTCTGGTAATGTAATATACACAGCGCCCGTGTCAGGTCTGGATCCAATAATGTGTCATTTGGTGCGTCTGGAACAGATTGGCCCACCGTGATAGGACTGAACTCTTGCCCGGGTGAGAAGCTCTCCGCACCCTAAAAACCCCTCCCTCCTCTGTCACGCCTAACTCCTTTCTCCACAATCCCTCTATCCCGATCTCCCACCCCATGAAGCCCTGACCCCTGGCCCATGAGCCCTGACCTCTTTCCAACCTGTCAGAGGTCAGAACTGGCCATTTAACCGCTAGCTGGATCTGACTGGTTCCTTTGAACCATCTTTCCATCAGATCCGGACTTTCAAAAGACACCCGCTATCAACAGGTGCACGGGCTGTTTGTTACAGAAGCAGACCTGCTACCTATCAGGAATAATAAACTCGCCTCTGACAGGCTGGTGGCAGAAAAGGATTTTCTCCACTAAAGATGTTTTCGATCCCCCTGCCCCACACACACACACACACACGCACACACATCATCATCAGGTCATGTTTTACCACAGGTTAATTACGAGCGCTATAAAAACGTGTTCTCCGTGATAAGTTACTTCACGTACATACAGTACACATCCATTCAGAATTTAGGAGCTATTTGATATTACGAGCCATGTCAGTCCTCATTTCCTCCCAAACGTTTCAGCGAATGTTTTCTATCAAAGAGGACCGTGATGCTAAAGCTAAACTCCTGACAGATGGTTTATTGTGAAAGTTAAGTTTCGTGGAGGTCGCGTGCTTAAAGTCGTATAAAGTGTAGAGACGGAACAAAATCGTCACATCACGGACAGCCGCTGCGCCGTTAAATTCTAGATTCTGATTGGTCAGAAGGTGGTGATTAATTTTCTATAATGGCAGCAAGGACAGTAGTCCAGCTGCAAATCATAGGTTTATATTAGTGCGCTTGTTGTAATATGCTGTTGTTTCTATAGTAACAACTCATTTGCAGATTAAATGTAAATGTGCTTTAATTTATCAAAGCAACATGACGAAGTTTTCTGTGAGGAGACGTTTATTGAACATTTACGGAAGGAGTCTCTAGTGTCAGCACACTAGTTTTCGGTCACAAGCAAATCTTCAGGAAAGAGAAGTTTATGGTTTCAGTTTCGCTATAACGTGACAATCTGCAATTTTTTTTTTGTCTTATTAAAAAAAAATAAAAATAGGCTGCTGAGAGAACGACTGCTGCTAGAACTCAAGTAATAATAGGAACTAACTTGTTTCGTAGTCATTCCATTAAACAACACTGAACGTAACTATAAATGGATAAAAAGTATCATCCATTAATAAATGTCGAAAATTTTAGCATTGAAAGATTGCAGTGGCGTAAGAGGATTAAAACACTTCAGAACATGCAGTTATTGGGAAAAACAACAACAACAACAACAACAACAACAACAACAACAACAACAACTTCAGTGAGGTGCCAGTAACTCCACCTTATTAATCCATGTCATTGATTATTTTTTCTTCTATAACATTACACCACTAAGTGTTTTATTCCTTTCAGAGCCTATATGTAAGATGCTTACTGATTGCTTATTACAGAGGTTGTTACATTTATACATAGGTTATTACTTAGTAATTACTGTATAGTGATATAGTAATTACTGTTCAGTGATACACTATTGAAATACTGTTCAACATTTTTACATTTCTACACATTTACCACTGGAGCCCTGGTTCCGGAGGGTGCCGAAGGCCCGAGAAGCTGAGACGGATTCAGGAGGGATTTGTGAGTTGGGAGGTTTATGAGACCAGATCGAGAGAGAGAGAGAGAGAGAGAGAGAGAAGCGAGTGTGTGTTGTGTGCGCTGTGGGGCAGTTTCACCCATGTAGGGCCATTTGGAGCAAGGCTCAGACCCTTCTCCTCCCAGGAGCTTCTGATTTAAGAGGCTTAATAAACATGATCTAGTGCTCACAGCGATTGCGCAGACAGGAATGTAACCCCCTCAATCCCTAACACACTCACCTACCCACATACACACACACACACACTTTTTCAGGAGTATGTTCCCTCCTGAATGCTCAATGATGTGGCACTGTGGTGGAAATGATTAACAAAATGAAGAAGATACCAGAGCAGGGTATAATTTCACCCAACGTTTCCTTTTTCCTCAAAATATCAGTGTCCGTTTTTTTCTGTAGTACCTGAAAATGGTATATTAACAACTTTTAATGGAGATATTAACAAGGCCCGATTTGATGTGAGACAAAAGAAAATAACACATCCTATTTAAAAAAGTCCCCTTTCCCAAATCAGGTGGATTTATATCTTAAAGTGCCGTGAGAATTTATCCGTCAGATCTGCACGCAGTCAGCTTGGACGCATCGGAAGTCACACAACTAATTATGCTTGTTTTATTCTGTTGCATTAGCTACATTATTATATTAAATACGCTGGCTAGCTAGCTGGCAAACCCGCTAATATGCCAAGATGAAGTTGTATTGTGCGATTATAAGGATTAAAGGATTAAAGGGATTTTAGATCATTTCCAAGAAACGTAATGGCATTCTGGAGGTAAATAAATAAATAAATGAATAAATGAATATGTGTGGGGGAAAATATCTAGGGAAAGCTTTTGGATAACACTATATATATGTGTGTGTGTGTGTGTGTGTGTGTGTGTGATATTTTTAAATATTAAATTCAATTCAATTTAAACAAATAAATATCAGCCAATTGTTGGTTCGGAAAAGGAATCTTTAAATACATTTTTCTCCCTTTTTTGTAACAAAGTTTTACAGTTTGAATGAAAGTCTTATGAACAGATACAAAGGCTAAGGTTAGGGTTAGAGT
>CM074919.1:4090854-4105995 GCA_037576815.1 Pangasius larnaudii | reverse complement strand
ATAATAATAATAATAATAATAATAATAATAATAATAATAATAATAATAATAATAATAATAATAATAATAATTAAAGATGGCTTATACAGAGATGTTAACATTTTTAATAAAATATTTAACATATTTATGCATTCAACCCCCAAAATAAAATACACTTAAATAAACATCGACTATGTCTTTGTCCCCTGCATTAACAAAAAAAAAAAGAAATAATAGTTTTAAAAAAAAGATGGCTTATATAGAAATTGTAAAATTTATAATATACTGATAACTGGGAAAGCAAGCAAATAAATAAGTATATTTATATACGGATTCAAGTGCTTGGACCCCTTCTGTATAGCTGTTAGTGATGCAAAGTGCAGTGCTCGTTCCATATTAGCGAAACCATGTGGCGAGTATTAAATAACTAATCGCGATCATTTTTCTGCATGAGATAAAGAGGGAAAAAAGTGGTATTTGCGAGGTCTTGTCTCTATATGGTCATCTTTGCTCAGTGCAAGTGACAATATGTGTATGTGTCTGTGCCCCAAACGCCACTTCCACAACACCCCCCTGACATCTACACCCCTCTCCCCATCTACACCCCTTTCCCCCCATTCCAAGGTTATTTAAACTAAACCAACCGTTGGTTCACTGTCTCAGATCCCCTCCCAGCACAGGCCCGAGCCTCAAGGCCTGTCAGAGGAACACTGCTTTGCATGAAGCTCTGATTATTATCTGCACTCCAAATGACTAACAGCTGGCCCCTTCACGGCTGATCTTCACATCGTTTATGTATCGAAAACTGTTGGAATGCGAACAATTACGGCTTTCATTTTCTCACCGAGCGCCCCCCGAAACACGGTTTACACAAACCCTGCTCTTTAAATTCTTTGTTTAAAAGGCTTTTTATGGGCCTCCGGGGTCGGCCGCTGGAGATGAGGAATTTGCTTCGGTGGTCTTGTTCTCGCTGTTGTTCTGGTAGCAGACGTCCTTAAGAGGGAGTAAGAGGAGAGGCTTGGCTTTAGAGAAGTTCTCGATGACCCCTTTCAGTCATACACACACACACACACACACACACACACTTATGCACAATGGACACATAACACACACACACACACACACACGCACACACACGCAGACATACAAACAAACATGACAAGGTATAAGGAAGTTTGCTGTTTGTGAATGATTTCATTTTCAAAGCACTGGAATAAACAGAGCTCTATAAAGTTTAAATCTGTGCAGCGGCTGTACAGAGGTCACGCAGAGGTCAAACCGCAGAGAGCGGAGGCAGGAAACGAGCGCAGTCCGAGAGCTTATCGATCTCGACATGCGTGATTTGATTCGCTGCGTGCGAGCCAAACACGGTTTGGATTACTAAAGCTCTTGAGCGCACACACGTGATGGCCGTTGATAAGACGTTGGTGTGTTACGTCGCTAACATGGTGACGTGGCATTCACAGCTGCACCTGTGTGAGATGGCATGAAATGGTGTGTGTGTGTCTAAAATCTGACAGACTCCGTCTCAGCAGTAAGTCCAGTCTAAGAATACCTTACACATGCTCTCACCATTTAACCCATAATTATTACAATTGAAATAATGCTCATATTAATGGCGTCGAATTGCTTCCAAATGCTTTCAGCGCACGTAATTGACAAATACGTCTGAGACCCTCACGTCTGACACCCTCACGTCTGAGACGCACACCCTAGCATGCCATTTCTCATGGCATTCGCAGAAGAATTAACGTCGTGTCACAGGCAGGGTTACTACAGCGCTGGAAATTTCGAAGCGTTTTTGTTTTCATCGGTGTATTCATGTTCCTGAACCTGGCACACTTCCTGTTTGGGTGATCCATAGCTACTCTGATGTATTCTGGGAAATTGCGGCTTGCTTTGATAGGCTTGCCTCCCAGCCTTGGCTCCAGAGAAGCAGAAAAAAAGCAAACCGGACAAAATGGCACAGTGTTACACACTTGACATTTTAATATTGTCTCTCTTTCCTGTCTCGCAGTCTAAACGTCTGATTCATGTCTTAACAGAACACATTAGTTGTCATGAATGCACAATTTATTATCTGTATTATTGAGATATATATGACAACACACACTTTTTTCACCTATCCATCAGGATTATGTGTTTAATAATTGATTAAACACGACAGGATATGGAAAGCTGTCCGGTTTCATAAAGAAAGAAAGCACACCAGGTTTCGCACTGATAACAAACATCAAATCTTAGGAATCCATTTATTTCAGAGTGCGAGTCATATGAAGGGAAACACGACGGATAAACAAAGCAATATATTTACTTTTAAAAGATAAACATTTAAATAACATTTTCCTCCAAACCCAGAATTTGCTGTTGTTTGAATTGTATTTCTATTGTATTATGATTTTCTTTCTTTCTTTCTTTCTTTCTTTCTTTCTTTCTTTCTTTCTTTCTTTCTTTAAATTGTTTGTTTATTTATATTGTTTGGTTAAGTTGTATGCCAAGAAAAGTAGTTTATTTATTTATTTATTTATTTATTTATTTATTTGTTTGTTTGTTTGTTTGTTTGTCTGTTTGTGTGTGTGTTTATTTGTTGGTTGGTTCATTGTTTGTTTAAGACTTTTGTTGCTTGTATTTCAAGCTTATTTTTTATTAATTATTTACTAATTTTATTTTTCCAAGAATTATTTATTTATTTATTTATTTATTTATTTATTTATTTATCTTTTGCATATTCATCTATTTTGTCATTCACATTATAGTACTTTATTTTGTGAAAAAAAATGTTTTTATTGATTTTATTTATTTAATGTTTTATTTAGTTCTTTTTTAAATTTTTATTATTTGTTTGTAATTATTGCTATTATAATTTTTTACATCTGTTTTGTCTTTTTTTTTAAATAATTTCTTTTATTTACTTGTTTGTTTGCTTTAGATTAATTTAAGTCTGTATGTCAAGATTAGTTATTTATTTGACCAGTTTCTGTCCGTATTTCCAAACAATAACCCAAATAATTTTATTTGTTTGTTTGTTTATCATTTTGGTGGTTTGTACTTCAAGAAATGTTAATTTGTTTGTTTGTTTTCATTTTTTTTAAGTTTGTAGTAAGTAAAAGTAAGTTATTTAAGTTTTTTTTTAAATTTACGTTGCTTTTAATTAATTTTTTTATGCCTTTCAATCTTAAACACCACTAAAGTAAATAAGAATTACAGTGGACTTATGGCAAATAACACATTAACAACTTTTATCTACAAAAAGATAAAGATATTTGACTTTTAAACTTTATTTACATGCGATGAGAAATAAATCCATGACAAGCCAGATGCATGACTTGCACAGTGCATGATTTTATATACTAACAGATGTCTGATAACAGAAAAATTCATGTCAGTAATAATTACCAAACAAACACAACATACTCTAAGGTGTATGCACACAGTTCCTGTTTTCGAGTGGAGCGGCCATCAGAGCTTTCGAATTTTACGTTTCCATGCAGAGGATTGGAGAAGAAGGAAAAAAGAAAAAGATGTTTAGATTTCAGGGTTTTGTGTGCAGCAGATGTGTGAGGAATAAAAAGCGAAGGGGTTTATGTGGCAAAAAAAGTGCAGCGGCAGTGTGAACCAGCTCGACTCGACTCGTCCTGACCCCGCGGCACGGTGCTGCTGGAGGAGAGGAGAATGGCAGGGGGGCCACATCAAAGCCTGAGCGGGCCTGTGCACTCCAAATGTCCGTCGGATGCCCCATAAAGAGCTCTGCGGCCTTCACTCTTGACAAAGAGCAACACGCAAAGATTCCAAAGTCAACAACATATTATCCACCACCTCCTCAAAAAGCGCTCCTGTGTTTCAGCCGTGCTTTCAAAAGTGTGTTATAGGGGGGCGACGTTAAAAAAAAAAAAAAAAAAATCCATCTCCAGTGATATTACGACCCAGTATTTTTTTTCCCAGAGGACAGAAATAGCATCATAGTCACCCTTTAACGCAAAAGCAAAAAAATCCCACCCACTCACTCACCCACACGGTTAAGTGGTGATTAATGGCTGTACAATCTGAGGAGCTGTGGATGGAGAAGTCTCGCCGCCGAACTCCCAAGGAGCATCGAGGAGATGGAGCGATGTGTTATGGGGTCTGAACCCAAATGCGAGCGCAGCGTTGCCCTTTGAAGCCGCTCCGAGCTCCACGGGAAGCTGCGCTTGACTGGAAACTGCGCTGGACCCGCTCTGATCTTTCCCATGTTTGTTCTCAATACGGGAAACTCAGCACTCTTTTTATAGTCGAGCGTCAGATACACAGCTCATGAACTTGAATGGGATATAGAAGTCTGAACTGTGTGCAAGCAATAAATTATAATAGTATGAGACGACCCGTAGACAGAAATGGTGCTCAGTGACCAGCTTCATGCTTCAGTGGCCAAGGCAAGACATCTGTGAATCAAATGCTGAGCATAAAAACAGTTTAGAACAGTTGTATAGAAAAGCTTGTACTCTGAATATGTTATAAATGCAGATGATGTGGACAAAACAACAATCAAAAGTCTACTAAGATCACCAGTTGTCAGTCTTGAGGACGTTCCTGGCTTATAAAGCTTAAGGATTTACGCAGCTCTGACACTAGAGACTCCTTCCATAAAAATCAGCAATTGTATATTTTCAAAATACAAGCCCCTGTGAATCGCCTGTTGCTCTAGAAACGATAATGTATTAGAAGCAGCGCAATAATATAAAGCTCATTAAAAGTGGAGAAAAATTCCAGACAAAAACAGTTCACATTTCTTCCTCTCTGATCACGAGTAACTGTTTTCACTTCCATGAGGAAGTTGGAGTGAATCAGTGTATATTACGTAAATCTCAATGGATGCTATTAACAGACAAAACAGAGGGTGTGAAAAAAAGAAATAAAAATGTCCGTCAGGTCGTCTCCTAGCAACTGGAGTGCACTTTTTCCCCTGAAATAGTTTGGTTTCAGTTCAGCATCAAATCACATTTTGAGTGATCCCCAGATGTTTAGTGTGCATAGTACCTTTTTTTTTAGTTGCCATAAAAGCTAGAAAAACAGTTGTTAAGAGTTGGTAAGAGTTTGATAAGAAAAGCAGCTGGAAAGAGTTTGGTAAGAATTTGGTAAGGAAAACAGCTGGTAAGAGTTTGGTTAAAAAAAGAAAAGTTGTTTAGAGTATGGTAAGAGAAATAGTTGGTAAGAGTTTGGTAAGAATTTGGTAAAAAAAAAAATAATAATTGGTAACAGTTGGTAAAAGTTTGGTAAGAAAACCAATTGGTGAGAGTTGGTAAGAGTTTGGTAAGAAAAACCATTGATAAGAGTTGATCAGAGTTTGTTAAAAAAAAAACAGTTTTTAAGAGTGTGGTAAGAGAAATAGTTGGTAAGAGTTTGGTAAGAATTTGGTAAGAAAAAGAATTAGTAACAGTTGGTAAAAGTTTGGTAAGAAAACCAATTGGTGAGAGTTTGATTATCAGTTGGTAAGAGTTTGGTAAGAAAACCAATTGGTGAGAGTTTGATTATCAGTTGGTAAGAGTTTGGTAAGAAAACCAATTGGTGAGAGCTGGTAAGAGTTTGGTAAGAAAAACAACAAGAATAACAATTGGTAAAAGATTGATAATCAAGCTGTTGGGACTTTAAATGTAACACAAGTTGAAAACTATTCGATTTGGATATAATACGATTAACCATAAACTGATGAGGGAACTAGTGTTTACAGATGCTATAGTGTAAGTCATTACAGGAACTGACTTGTTTCATGGACGTTCCACAACATTAAACATGACTGGAAGTGGATAAAAAGTATGGCATGCTGTGATGT
Organism: Pangasius larnaudii; assembly: GCA_037576815.1. Classification (NCBI taxonomy): domain Eukaryota; kingdom Metazoa; phylum Chordata; class Actinopteri; order Siluriformes; family Pangasiidae; genus Pangasius; species Pangasius larnaudii. The sequence goes on along the minus strand of CM074919.1, from coordinate 4,100,210 downwards.
GGTGTTCAGAATCTTGTAGGAGTTTAGGAATAACACCAGTTTCAAGTAAGTATAATACCATTCAGACCAATGTCTCTTGTGAAACTGACAGCATAAAAAGCCAGGACCAAAAAAAAACTTGTCATGAATAAAAAATGTTTCTCAAGGGTTCCATGGATAGTTAAAGGTTCTTTGATTCCTGACGAGGTTCCACTGAGAACTCTATTTGATAGAAAAACCCTGTGTTGTAAGGTTCTACATAAAAGCCATAAAAGCATATGAGTAAAAATAAGAAGCAAAAATCTCAGTTCAGCCTCTTGACATGAATAAACAATCATGAGCCTCAATGTGTTTGTACTGTTAGTTCTGGCTTTCAGCAAATCTTAAGGAAACGTAATGAATGAATTGTGAATTTCATGAATATTCCTGTAGCTACTCCCTGATTTTTGTTTTTTTTTTCTTCTGGGCACTAGACCACTTGATCTTTCCTTTACATGATTCGGGAAAGTGTCTCTACTGTATCAGGTTCCTCCAGACATCACTGGCTTACAAAGAATCTTATATTAATTTTGGCTGTACTAGGTTCTGTAGTTGAAGTACAGAACCTTTTGTGCTGTTGTTGCTCATCTGTCTCAAGGTCCGACGTGTTTTGAGATGCTTTTCTGCTCACCACGGTTGTAAAGAGTGGTTATTAGAGTTACCCAACCTTCCTGTTCAACTTGAACCAGTCTGGCCATTCTCTCCTGACCTCTCTCATCAACCAGGTGTTCCCGCCCACAAAACTGCCACTCGTTGGATGTTTTTTTGTTCCGTACACCATTCTGTTTAAACCCTAGACACTGTTGTGTGTGAAAAACCCAGGAGATTAACAGTCCCTGAAATGCTCAACCGTGTAGCGATCAAACTCACTGAGATCATATTTTCTCCCCATTCTGCTGTTTGATGAAATATTCTAAATCAAGAAGAGTCACGTTTTAAAGAAAAGCAAACGTACTGTATGCGCGTAAATAAAAACACAAGACTTTTAGCAGTCGTAAAGGGCATGGCTGGGGATGGAAGTCGGTTGGGACAACCTCGAAAAACTGCGAAAACAACAATTGACAAATACAAATGAGCTTGGGCCTTGAGGGAGCGATCCATAAAGTCTGGCCTCGTCTCCCCGAGCCCCTCCAGTTTGTCCAAAGTGACGCACAACCTCACACAGTGAGGATTTTAACACATTATACTGGGGGTGTTCATTACTCCAACCTAATGTGCTGTCCAGACGTGCGAAAAAAAAAGGGCTTACTGAAGCAGCTCTCGGACTCCGTGCTTGCCCAGCGTACTACTTGTAGCACACTCGGGGACGTGTAAAATGGATCTGGATCTCGACTCGGCCATCCAGCACGGTGGAAAACAGCGCCTCGTTTTTATAATTCCCCCATTTCTAGGGGAACATGCACCGAAAATTGAAACGAGCATAATAAATTCATGGTTAACAGCCTTAGAGGGAGTTTCAGCCCTGCAGTCTGGAGAGAGCAGAACTCTTGCACTTTCGCTCAAAAAAACAGAGAGAGGGTGGAGAGAAAGATGCATTAAATAAAGAGAAGATGCCATACCGGCATACACATTTTTATACCATGCCTGTTTTTGTGAGTTTGAGTGTTGTGAAACATCTAACCAGTCTCATGTTTCTCATCGCCAAGTCCAAAATTAGCATGTTTTTGTTCCTCACTCTGGTCCCCACCTCCCCTCCTTCCTGCTAAGAGGACAGACAGGACTGCCAAATCTGGCCAGACACCTGGCTGAAGGAGGCCTGCGCAGACTGCGAAAGGCCCATTTGAGATAATGACTGCATCCATGTGCTCCTGGCCCTGAGTGAGAACCTTCCTGATGGAAACGCCGACTGCCATTTTTGGGAAGTGTCTCGCTGCTCTGGTTGAGTCTATCTCACACACATACACACACACACACACACACACATATGGAGTGTTAAAGTCAGTGAGTACAGGTCAGTTCTTTGGGCTTTTCAGCAGTGTGGGCGGCTTTATTTTGGGATCTCTCATGCAGTGCAGAAGAAGATGAAAACACTGAGTGGGGTTGGGGATTAGTGGAAGCCAACAAATAGGATTTCTCTGCTGATATTAACTGTTTTTTAAGGCTTTATGTGTAACTCACACTGGGTTCTCTCCAAGACAATGTTAAATGAAACGCCTGCACTCTAAGGAAACAAGGTCAAACCTTGAACCCTAGGGTTCTTTTGTTGTTCCACTGGGAGAACCATTAAAGGTACTGTATAGAATGCTAGAGCTGAGTGAGCCATTGAGTGGCGCTTTTTCTTTAAGACTGTGCTTGTTGTTTAAGTTCTTTTGTTTTTCCCATAGAAGCTAATTGACTAAGAGGACATATTTGAACAGCCACTAAAAACAACTATCACACTCATACAAAACGTTTGTATCTAGAGCCCCAAAGTGTCCCTCTGGGGGAACCATTAAAGGTTCTACGGAGAACTAGAGCTAAGTTCCATTTCCACTTTAAGAATCTTAAAAGTATCTTGGCTCAAGTAGTATCCCTTTGTGTAGACATATTTGAAAAACAGCTACAGGCTTATTTTATTTTACATTCTTAGAAAAAAGAAATGTCAAATCTAGAACACAAAAGTTTTATTTTTTGGTGTGTGTAGATGTCCCTCTGGACAGTTAAAGGGTGTATGTAGAACCCTAGAGCTGTGTGTTTCTCTGTCATAAAATTTTCCATTTCCATTTAAGAACCGTTAAAAGTGTGTTTGTTCATGTGCCCATGTTCTTCTCCTCTTGTTTTCCCCAAACGTGCTTAGGACCAAACTGCCCATGTGGACCTATTTTGAGGAAAAAAAAACACACTAAAATTATTTTTCTACACTCTTTAGAAGAAAGGTTTAATCCAATACCCTGAAGGCTGTTCCATACGTTGCTCTGGAAGTATTAAAGGTCCTGAGTTTCCCTGTTGTAGAGTTCCAGATCCACCCTTAACTATATAAAGAATACCTGATGAACTTTTAACATGTGCTTGTTCACGTTCTTGTCTTTCCCCAAATCCCTTAGAACAAAACTACCCAGTACTCACTGCTTTAATAAATTAGTCATAGAGGACATCAAACCACATGAATAATTAGATGTTTTAATTAAAAAAATGGATTAAAGAGAATCTTTTCCTAAGAGAACCTTTAAGTAATATTGTGCTGTAATGTAACATACTGAAATGCCCCACAACTACATTAAAACAAAAAAAATGAAGCCGTCACCTTAACACATACTGCCATGTATGAATGTATGAACGTTTGAATGTATGAACAAATCACTGTTTCTTAAAAAAAAAAAAAAACGGCCAGAATTCTTTGGCACTTGAAAGCTTTGGGTTCTCGAGAAGGCGCCCATCGGCGAGCTGCCCCCAAAGTCTGAATACGTTTTTTCTTCCTTTCTAAGGAAGTGGTGCCAAAGGGAATGAAACAGTATGGATAGAGAGAGAGAGAGAGTGAGAGAGAGAGAGAGAGTGAGAGAGGTGCATAATTCAAACAGGCGACAGACAGGAAATGAGCAGACGGCCAGTTCCTGGGACGGCGCTGCATTCACCGAGCACCAGGAAGACGCAAGAGCTACAGCGTCGCCAAGGTAACAGTAAGGTCATTCAGATCTCAGCTTCCTTCTTCATTTCCAAAGGAAAGACATGGTGCCTTTTTTGGGGGTCTACGTTACCTCCGCTACCTCCGTTTACCACATCCCCTCGATAAAAGCTCATTTTAATAGCTCAGCTTTCAGAATAAGGAATTCATAAGAGGCCGTGCGACGGGCCTCCTGCCTGATTCACTGTTATTCAAACTTCAGTGCCAATTCTGCTATTTATTTGTCGTTTTTTTTTTTTTTTTTTTTTTTTTAATACGGAAACGTTTTTGGCTGCTTGAACATACCGTTTTTTTTTTCCCCGGGGAAGGAAGTCAGAGTCTGGGAGTGGAGAGCTGTATGAATGAAAGATCAAACATCAGAACGTAGAGATCCGTTCTTGAGAGAGACGTTGAAAAAAAAAAATATTTTTATCATTGTAAGCATTTGACCAAGGGGAAGTGATCGTTGATAAGTTCTCAAACTTCCTAACTCACAGCTAGGAACAAAACACTCCGGAATGTGTTTTATAGGAAGATGATTTTCCAGTAACACCATGTTACAAAGTCTTTTATTCCTTTTATACCACAGCAATTTTTCCAAAAAAAAAAAAAGTACTTTTTATTTATTAAAGAAGGACACGTCTTAGTTTTAGTCCATTTATAGTTACGGCTAATGATGTTGAAAGTTTGTGAGTTAGTTCTTCTCCTCACTTACGTTATAGCAGCTGTAAACAGTCGTTCCTTCACCATCCTCTCTTTTTCTCTCTTTTGAACTTAATAAGACATAAAAACTCAGCTTGTCATGTTATACTGTCATGTTAAAAAACTTGTTACTAAGCTGTCAGTCTGGAGACTCCTTCAACAAACGCTGAAAAGTGACATCTCTTTATATAAAAACGTCACCGTATCAGTGTTTTTTCTTTATAGGAACAAATTTATAATTAGTCTTAGATTATGTAGATCGTCCACAAATGTCCATCATTTGAATTCGCTGTTACTATAGAAACAATAATGTCCTAGAACAAGCACATTGATAGAACCGTGTGGTTTATCTTCCAGATGTGCAGTATAACAGCTGTCAGAGCTGCTGCTATAGAAAGAGAATCAATACTTTTTTGACCAATCACATTCGAGAATGAAGAGGTGCTCTGGTGATCTTAAGAAAATCCCGAACACTAACACCACTGTGAATAAAATCGATCGTGAACATCACGGCTGCTGATTAACAACCGAACCGATTTTAGTGCTCTTTACCCCCAAACCTGAAACTGAAGTGACTGCCTGATGAGAATTTCACCAAAAGCGAGACATCTCTGTAAAATCCTTCGCACACCTCACTTGCTCTCGCAGCAGGGCCTCCGCTTGGAAGGCGACATGAAGCAGAATGCAGACCCACACCAGACTACCAGCCTCTAATCAGTCTGATTAGCAAGAACAGCGGACATCTTGGCTCAAATCTCCAGCGAGAGACTTGGCCTTTCCACAGTTTAGTCTGGCGCAACCAGAGCCAGCGAGCATTCCTGCTCCACGCCGATCCCCGCCGTCCCGTGGGGTTCTGCATAATACCAACTGGGCTCGGGGTAAACCATGCCAGTTCCTATCATGCTGAGGGTGTGCTATGCTCTGCAGCGTAGCCGACATCCGTTCAGAAGGTGGAACGCGTCCGCAGGCGCACTGAGCGCGTTCACAAAGAACGGCTGTGTTGAAATATATGCAGTCGATTTTTTTTTTCTTTTTTGGAAAAGACTGCAGTATATGTATAATGCATGATCAGACTGACATACACATATTATACTGTGTTTAAATATGTTTCTGGAATATGTTCGCTTTTAAGTACACCAGGAACATCTGGACCGCTTTTGTCCCATGTCACTTAACACAATACAAGTACACCAGATTTACTTATTATGCTAATTTTCAGGAGGTTAATCCAGAGCTAGATATACCGAGACTCGCACTCATGACTTAATCTGTACTATTTTTACAATTTCCTTGAATGAATTCAAAGGTTTATGGATATAAACCAGGTGTACGAATAGGCCTGTGGAAGTAACTCTGCAGATTTCGTTTGATATTTACTTAAAAAAAACGAAATATTTCTATAAATTTATCACTGAACCTTAAATGAATAATCCATGAAAAGTCCGGCTTTAGTGACTTAATGCATCTTACATAGCTTTGGGAGATTCCCTTTCACACAAGGTTCCGAGTAGAACCTCTTGAGAAAGCTATGTAAAGAACTCTTTTAAATCCAACATTGTAGCGTAGCATACTGGATGTTCCATCGCTGATGGTCAGTGAAGGACACTTTTCATGGAGATGGATGGATGGTTTTCTGACATCTGTATATGCTGAGGTAGGTGTCAAGACGTGGCTGTTTCTTCTGACCCCCGTTATTTGCTCCGGTCATCTGAGACGAGTCCGTAGCTGTCCATAAAGCTAACACAGAGTAAGTAGAAATACAGAAGGTCCAGCGCCACCCAAGTCTCTGCTTTATTCTGGTGTCCAACATGGACTTGGGTTCAGGCTGGAAAAACAGAGACATAAGTCACAGCCGGGCCTCTCTGTATTATAAACAGGTGTCAGTTGGGCAATAAAAAATGACAACATAATTCGGACCCGAGACGCTTTGTCAGAGTGGATTAGCACATCGTCAGAGGCAATTTATTTTTACTGCGTCTACGTACGCGCCTTCGGGGCGGCGCCTGTGTGAGAAAGACGTCCTTGTGCAGGACGTGGATCTCTTTCCAGATGTGTGCTTGGGTGTGTTACGTTGACGCAGCATATTGGGTGTCTATGCTACTGTGAGAAGAAGGTGCAAAGAAGGCGTCACCGTTATCAATCAGTCACCACTGTAAAGAAAAAAAAAAAAAGATGTATGTAAGGTCCAAGTGTGATCTTTCCAGAGACAGAGCTTTCCAGCGGCTTTGGAACGACAGCTTTAGTAGTTAAAGGAAGAAGGTTTGTCAAAATATATCAAGATTAGATCCTCGGTTAAGTAGATGGGTACATAAAGTACACATGTACACAAAGCTAAAGTTCAGCTAAAATTAGCACGCTAATTTATTAGCATTTGCATTAACAACGATGCTATGACACTCTAAACGCTGATTTATGAACATAGCCCTGTTTTTTACTTTGTAATGAGGTCTCATGAGCCTTAACGCTTCAGTATTCTCAGTACGTTAGCATCGCTAGCATTTGAAGAAAAAGGATAAGCATTTCAGCTGCTTGAAAGCCAAGATTTAACACTATAAAACGCACAATTCGGCTCATACCGGTTTAGAAAAATGGTCTTGTGCATTCTCTGTCCTTTTTTTTTAAAATAATAATCGTAAAAAACACATCTGCATGATCCGTTATGTGAAGCTGCCATTCAAACAGTTCAAAGCTTTATACACGTCGAGGTTACATACCTGTGACTAAATTGGGGAGAAAATTGGGGGGAAAAAAAACATATTTTATATATAAACTTTATAGAGCATTGCCATAAATATTGCTTAACGTTGCTGTGCTATCATAATGAGCAGCACTGTTTCCCGCTTTAACACGCCTGCTTCAAATCGTATGCTAATTTATTGCTGTAATTAGCTGAGCTAGTAAAGTTGAAGACAGTAAAACCGCAGGCGAGCCGTGTGAGGCTGCCTGACTGCCGCTGGTTTATGATGTGCGAGTGGATGTAAACGCTACATAGTCTCCTATAAACAACTATTTTGTTTTGACTTCATCCGTTATCAAAATCTTTTTTTTTTTTTTTGTAACATTGGTAAAACTGTCATCTCTTGAAAAAGTAACACCTGTAACATCAGCTCTTCCGTGTAGGTTCAGTCAATAATACTCTGACCTTTTCTGCACTCTTTATTGAATTTCTTGTGTGTTCTCCATCTCTGCCTGTAGAGCAAGGTGGTGCTGAGATGAAGCCATCTTTCCGCTCTTTCGGAGCATCTGTTTGTGGCTACGCCCCGCCGCTCCGTCTGCTTCTTATAAAGGATATCAAACAGCGAGAGCAGCTTGAGCTGAGCAGCACCTGTTTCCTGCTCTTCCACTCCACACGCCGTCCTCCTCGTTCAAAGAGACATCGTGAGGAACAGAGAGATAGGAGACGACCTGGACCTCCACACCCCGCCGCAAAGAGCGGCCTGCTACTGAGAGTTCACACACACATACAGAGAGACCGCTGGGTTATATTATATCATATACACACATACACATGTTGTAAATGTTCAGACACTATGAAGATATCTATATGACACACATTTTCATTAAATGGAAGAAAATACAAAAACATTCACATGAACTGATAACTATATACATAGGATTTTCATCCCAATCTGTTTATGTTCACTTAAATAATCTGCTCTCTGGGATCCTCATCGATTGATATGAATCTGTTGATGACAGACAAGTTGATATGAATCAGTTGATATAAATCAATTCATATGAATCAATTCATATGAATCAAATGATATGTATCAGTTGATATATATCAGTGTATATGACTCAGTTGATATGAGTCAGTTGATGTGAATCAGTTCATATGAAGCGGTTAATATGCAGCAGTTGATATGATTTAGTCGATATAAAACACTTGATATGAATCAATTGATATGAAACACTTGATATAAATCAGCTCATTTGACTCAGTTGATATCAGTCAGTTGATGTGAATCAGTTGATACTAGGCAGTTGATATGATTCAGTTGATATGAATCAGTTCATATGAAGACGTCAATATGCAGCAGTTAATATGAATTAGTCGATATGAAACACTTGATATGAATCAGTTGATGTGAATCAGTTGATATGATTCAGTTGAAATGAATCTGTCAATACGAATCAGTCAATATATTTAAGTTGATATAAATCAATTGATATGAATCACTCAGTATAAATAAGTTGATATAAATCAGTTGATATGGATCAGTTTGCAACCTGCCAATAAACCCACTGAAGGCAACAGAGTTTAAATAATTTTTTTGGCCTTTTTCTTTTACAGAAATTAGGAAGCTATTGGAGAGGTTTTTTTTTTAATATACAAAAAAGGGAACTAAAATATCAATCTATAAAATATATATAAAATATACATCTATGCAATAGATTAAATAGCTTAAAAATAATCTGTATGTTTTTATTTAAAAACTAAAAACTGAAGCCTAATAAATAAATAAATAAATAAATAAATAAATAAATAAATAAATAAATACACATTTACAGTTCATGCTAACAATTTGAATCTTTAATTTAATTCCAGGACAAATTCTCTGTGCTCATGGATGTATTTTCAAAGTTCAAACCTTGTGTCATGCCTCCGACTACAACTCCCACAATCCTCAGCCTCCAGCCCCACTGCATAAGCTTCTCACATGATGAGGTCACCTGATTGTGAATGGCATTCACCTGCTTGCAATCACACTACTCCTCTTAAATATCCTCTCGGCGTGACGTTGTGAAGTCTCGCCCCAGTGCTGTGTCTGTGAGGAGTCCAAAACCCTGATTAATTATTATTATTGAAAACTTTGAAATTGTGACATGAATTAGAATTGAATCTGATTTTATTTCCTAGAGGAATCCAGACACGTGTAAAGCAGTGGAACGTGGAGATTATGTAGAAAAATAATACACTTTTGTGGCATTTATTTGCAATTTTGCAATAACAAATGCAAAATCATCCTCAGACACACACACACACAAACACATATATATATATATATATGCAACAGAAATGCAAAAAATGTGTATATATATATATATATATATA
>CM074919.1:4054312-4082109 GCA_037576815.1 Pangasius larnaudii | reverse complement strand
ACACCCGTGTAGCGGCGTCACTAACTATATATATATATATATATATATATATATATATATATATATATATATATATATTTCATATCTCACTGGAGTGTTACTATGCACATTATATGTAACTATAAACAGATAAAAAGTGTGACATCATGCTTTAATAAAATGGAAAATTGCTGTGGTATAAGGGGAATAAAACACTTCAGAACATGGCGTTATGGAAAAATAATCAACTTCAGGGTAGTAAGAGTAGCTCCGTTTCATCCCTCCACCCTGTCGTTGATTATTTTCCTTTAACAGTACGTGCTTTCTTCCTTACTTATGTGTTTCCAACGTTATGTGACCTCAGTCAGTGTGTCAGATGAGGTGTGTGTGTGTGTGTGTGTGCGTGTGTGTGTGCGTGTGTGTGTGTGGGCACTAAGGAACCTCCAGCATGTAAAGTAGGCACAGGAGAAAGAGCTCATTGTATGATTGCATCACAGACACACCTATTGGATTTGAATGTTTTATTCAGAAGGGGAAGTGGAGCAGCCGTCCTACACCCACTCGCTGACGTGCGTGTTACACACGTGTGTCAAAGTGCGTATCGATCCCGAGATGTAGAGGGCCGGAGTAGGGTCTCAGGGTCTAGAGCCTCCATTTTGTGAATATAACAAAGGTTTTAGTTCTTAAACAAGTTTCATCCTTTCATATCTACCTTACAAATGTGTGTGTAGGAATATGAATTTGAATATGTGTGTGTATGAATGTGTGTGAAAATAATTGTGTGTATAAATAATTGTGTGTAAATCTCTTTCTCAGTAAAATCCCAGGACTTTATATGTACGTATGTGTAACGTTCTCGGGAATGTTCAAGCTTTGCGTCTTTCACATATGCAGCCTTTCTGCTTTTTTTTTGTTTGTTTGTTTCGTTTTTTTTTTCCAAGATTCGCAAAAGTGCTTGTACTGTGTGTGTGTGTGTGTGTGTGTGTGTGTGTGTGTGTGTGTGTGTGTGTGAATTGTACTTTGTGAACACGTGACCTGTATTTCTCTATCACGTCACCTTCTCTGCATCTGCTGCTGATTCCTGGACAATATTCTTCCACGTTCTTCCACTGATGTGCTATTTTGTCTTCTACCAACACCTACCACTCCCCCCCCCCGCCCCCCCCCCCCCAATTTCCACACGTCTGTTATTTTTATTCTTCTTCTCCAATATTTTTCAGCCGTATCTCTTGTCACGTCACCGCGATCATATTTTAAATCCACCATCCACCTCAGAAAGCTGTCAATGCCTCTTGTCAGGGATTTGCAGTGCAGATTTGTATTTTAATGAAACATGAACTACACAGAAAACGGAAACTTAGACATAAAAAAAAAACAGGAACCAGGATTTCGGACTAGAGAACATAACATGAGCACGTGAAACAGGTGCAAACGGTCACGTGACGTGATCCGGTGAGGTGTAGTGGCTGATGGGAAATGTGACAGCCTCATGGGATCTATAGCGAAGATGATGATAACATCATCATCATCATCATCAGTTCTCAGAAATCAGACTTAGGCTTCACGTCGCACATGAGCTTCCTGATCATTTTCCAAAAAATAACGTCGATCGGATTGTTGTGTCTGAGGCCGACGCCCACTTTAACGTAAATGTTGTGGAGTGAATGTGTCACGTAATGTCATGTCTTGAAGTGTTTCATTCCTTTTATGAAGTACCACAAGACTACTCTTGTTATTTATTAAAAGATGATATGATTTTGAATCCATTTATGTGGCGCATCCGCCATTTTGTAATAAACAAATTGTCACAATTGTGCTTTTTTTAATAGGAAAAAAAAAGCACTTCGTAAGATTTTTTCGACCCTCCTACAGTGCATTTGCATCAATTATCAATAAACATTGTGATTGATATCTTTTAAATATCATGCGTGACACATTACCTGAGTGTTCTGAAGTGTGTTTTATTATAAACAAACCCTGAAATCGAGTCAGTGTGTAGCTTTTGCTTGAGGGAACACGGACACGGCACTTTTGTAAACTTCTTTCATTTGAATGGATTTTCCATGTTTATCAGGGATCTAGCGTGATGTCCCAAGAGAACCCGAGTTTACAGAGCGCCCGACACGCCGCTCGTCATATCTCTGTTTAAAACGCAAACGCCGTGCGTCACACGTTCATAGACAGTCGTCAGATGCAAATGCTTTGAATTATCTGCCGTTACAATAATAGCTTCATGCTTTGCATTTTTGTCACTCAATGACTTCTTGTTGGTGTTGATGTTCAGTAGGTACCAAAAAAAAAAAAAAGAAGACAAAAACATACCACTGGAACCTTTGGAACCGTTCTAGTGTGAAAGGTGCCAAAACTTTTGGTACTTTGTGTTGTAGGAAAAGGTCTCCCATAGAAGACATGGGACTCTTTCTGTAAAATGGTGCAGAATAAACCAATTATGGTTTAACAATGGAATAAACAATTATTTATATATAATGAAGCAATCTTGTCCTCATAAAATGGTTCTATGTGGAACCCTGTCTGACAGAGAACACTGCATCCCCTGAGAGCAACGAACTGAAGAATGCTTGAGGTTCTAGATTTAAACTGTTTTTTTCTAAAAGGGTAGAAAAGACCCATTTTAACATTTTAACATGTTTGCCTAAATAAGAGTACAAAAAATGTCAAATTATATCTTGAACAACTTAAGGGTTCTAACACTTATGGGTTCTAGATTGAGCCTGTTTTCCTAAAAGTGCATAAAAGCCAAATTATATCTAGAACAACTTAAAGGTTCTAGATTTAACCTACTTTTCTAAAGACGTATGCAAAAAAAAAAGTCAAGTTATATCTAAACCCCTTAAGGTTCTAGATTTAACCGGTTTTTCTAAAGAGGAGTGAAAAATGCTCACTCGTATCTAGAACAGAAAAAATGAAGAGTACACTTTAAAAATGGCTTTTCAAGGATTATTTGTATAGTGAAGCAATATTATCGTCTTAAAAGGGTTCTATGTGGAACCCTGTCTGATAGAGAATGTGCAGGTGCTAAAAGTTTTGGATTGTCAAATGACTTTGTTGAAAAAAAAAAAAAAGTCAAATTATATTTAGAACCCTTAAAATTTCTAGATTTTACTTGTTTTCTAATAGTGTAAAAGGGCATCAAATTATACATAGAATAATGTAAGGTTCTCGATTGAACCTATTTTTCTAAAAGTGCATGAAATTTCCAAATTATATCTAGAACCCTCAAAGGTTCTAGATTAAACCTAAGCGTTCTAGATTTAACATATTTTTAAATTTAAAAAAGTACAAAACAGACTAATTTTATCTAGAACACTTAAGAGTTCTAGATTTAAATTGTTTGTTTTCTAAAGTAGTTTTCGTCAAATTGTACATAGAACCCTTAAAGGTTCTAGATTTAAGTTATTTTTCTGCAGAAGTAAACAAAATCCAAAGTAGATCTAGAATAATTCAAGGTTCTTGATTGAACCTATTTTTCTAAAAGTGTACAAAAGATCCAGTTTACACAGAAGGGTTCTAGATTAAACCTAATCTCTCTAGATTTAATATATGGTTCTAAAAACATTCAAAACACCCAGATTTCATCAAGAACTTTGAAGGGTTCTAGATTTAGCTTATTTTTCTGAAGTCGTGTACACAAGTCAACTTATATCTAGAAGACTTCATGGTTAGAAATGTGACGGGTTTTTTTTATGGTTCTAGATTTAACACGCTTTTCTATGATCAGCACGATGATCAGCTTATATCGGAAAACCTTACGTGTTCTAGATTAAACGTTTGCGTCCTAAAAGTGTACAAAAGAGACAATTGGTATCTAGAACCCTTAAGAGCAGGTTAAGTAGCGTGTCATCTCTTCTGTATGTGTCTGGTGTCTGAATTGCTCCGTGTTTCATGATGACTTATTTTCATATACAAAGGGGCCATCAATGCTCGAGTGAGCGCGCGCGTGTGTGTGTGTGTGTGTGTGTGTGTGTGTGTGTGTGTGTGTGTGTGTGAGCGAGCTCCCTCTCGCTCCGTCATGCCTCACTGTTCCGCAGCAGTAGACATCTTGCGGGGTCAGAGTTCAGCTCACTGTTTTTCCCTCTCCGTCCATGGAAAGTAATTGATCTCAATCAGCAGGCCATTATCTTCAGCCGCCAATTATCCACATTGTCACTTTTGCGTTTGACCCCGTGACCCCTGTGGGTTGTCCGGGGCCCGGGTAAAAACCCTGCTAGACCCCTCCCACCTCCCTGAAAACACGCCGTGTTCCAGGAGGAAGGCCCCCGGGGTTCTTTCACACACCGGCGGCAAGAGCAAAGCAGATTAAGGGGCCGTTTACAACGTTTTCAGCCAAAAACGTGAACCTTTTCATGCGTTTTGTCTGTTCGTTTACACGACGACGGCGTTTCGGGGACTGAAAGCGCATATTTTTAAAAAAATATTTTTTGATTTTTTTTAAAACGCCGCCATTATCGTCTCCATGTAAACCCCCAATGCGGGAATGTTTGAAAACGGTGACGTCATGCGCGTGCGTAGTACGTGTTAGGTGTGTAGACATGCGCAGCACGTGTCTATTGTAAAGACAAACGTGAACAAACATAACACAACAAGAGTTTGCTAACGCTTCTTCAGCAAAGTGTTACTGTTTACTAACGAGGTGACGGCGCCGACTACTGGCCTGGAGTACGTAATGCAGCGCTTTTGGCCGTTATGGCGGATATGTGTGAACGCGAATCGCTTTGAAAGCGTCGTCGTGTATATACGTGAAGCTTTTTGAAAACGCAAGAGGAAAACGTTTTTGACGACACCGTTGTCGTGTAAACGTAGCCTCAGTTGACGTGTCAGGGGAGTGGTGTGTGGAACGCCTTCAGATCACACACTCACACACTCACACAGTCGCAGTGCAAATGTCTAGTTTGATTCAAGCTACAGAAACATTCACAAATGCCACACAATACCACACAATGCCACACAATGCCACACAATGCCACACAATACCACACAATACCACAAAATACCACACAATACCACACAATACCACACAATGCCACACAATGCCACACAATACCACACAATACCACACAATACCACACAATGCCACAAAATACCACACAATGCCACACAATACCACACAATACCACAAAATACCACACAATGCCACACAATACCACAAAATACCACACAATACCACACAATACCACACAATGCCACACAATGCCACACAATACCACACAATGCCACACAATACCACACAATGCCACACAATGCCGCAAAATGTGAAGAAATCTAAAATATTTTCAAGCAGCTGTTAATGAAGTATAAAGAAAATGTAGAGTAGAGAGTAGAGAGGTGCTGCTTTACAGTGTCATATGCTGAACATCATTCCAACTTCCCAATTAAAAACTTCCCAAGTAAAACATTCCAGGTTGAGCGGACTTTTAATATATTTTTTTTCCTACTTAGAAATATGTGTTTTAATTTTACACAGCATTTGTTCCTGCTGGTGTTGAGCAGGTACTAAACGTCTGATAACGGGAACCTTTGGAACCTCGAGGCCAATGGAAAAAGCACAGTTCTAGTGTGTAGGTGCCAAAAGTTTTAGTACTTTGTGTTTTGGGGGAAAAAAAAAAAGATCCAAAGAAAACATGGAACCATGTCACGTGATCGTTCCCTAAAATCCAATCAAATAATATAAATCACAAAAGGCAGTTAATTATGTGAAACTAAAACAAACAAATAAACAAACAAATAAACAAATAAATAAATAAACATGATTGTTAGAGAAAAGGGGTTCTAGAAGGGTCCTTTGCTTCCTAGGGTTCTAGATTTAACATGCTTTTCTAAAAGTGCAATTAAGGATTAAATTAATTTCCTGAACATTTATGGGTTCTAGATTATGACTGTTTTTTCTAAAGAAGTGTAAAAAAAAAAAGTCAAATTACATTTAGAACATTTATGGGTTCTCAATTTAAACTTTTTTTTTAAAGAGGTACAAGTCAAGTGTCTTCTAGATCACTCCAGGGTTCTAGATTTAACATGCTTTTCTAAAAGCATGCCAAAGAATCAGATTATATCCGGGATATTTAAGGGTTCTAGACTTGACCTGTTCTTTCTAAAAGTGCACTAAAGGATTAAATTAATTTCCTGAACATTTATGGGTTCTAGATTATGCCTGTTTTTTTTTTCTAAAAGTGCAATAAATGATTAAATTAATTCTGGAAAATGTATGGGTTCTAGATTATGCCTGATTGTGCTAAAGAAGTGTAAAAAAAAAAAGTCAAATTACATCTATAACATTTACTGGTTCTCAATTTAAGCTTTTTTTTCTAAAGATGTACAAGTCAAGTGTCTTCAAGATCACTTCAGGGTTCTAGATTTAACATGCTTTTCTAAAAGCATGCCAAAGAGTCAGATTATTTCCGGGATATTTAAGGGTTCTAGATTTGACCTGTTCTTTCTGAAAGTGCACTAAAGGATTAATTAATTCTAGAACATTTATGGGTTCTAGATTATGCCTTTTCTTTCTAAAAGTGTCCAAAGAGTCTAATTATATCTAGAACATTTGAGGTAGATATAATTCGAACCTAATTTTAAAATTAGATCGAATTAAACCTATAAAGGTTCTAGATTCAACCTGTTATTCTAAAGAATTGTACAAAGGAGACCATCTATTTATCTAGAACCTTTAAGGTAGATAGAATTAAAACCTATTTTTTTTTAATTAAAACTAGATATAATTAGAACCCACAAGGCTAGTAGCTTTAACCTGTTTTTCTGAAGTAATGCACAAACGTTCAAACGTTTCTGACGCAGCGGTTGAGTGAAAGTGTAATTAGTGACCCAGAACCTTGCGAAGAGGACAGGCGTGTTTGTGTACCGTTCTCTGTTCTCCGTTGTGCGTTTGTGTAGCGAGCGTCAGACGAGAGCTTCCATGCAAATGAAAAGCAGGTCTGCGGCGCGGCCGGAGTCAGGAGCTTCCTGCTAGATTACCTGAGCGCTGATTTCCTGTTGCTTACACAGCCCTTTCCCTGACACACAATCAGACGGGGCCAGCTGTTAGCGCCACGCTGCTCTGCTGGGACACACGGGCGGAACCGTACAGACCCGGGACTCGTTTTTTTTTTTTTTTTACACTAGCGGCATTAGCTTACATACATCAGTTGCTAGTCATAGTAGCATTGACCGTTTCTGGTTACTGTAGTCCATTGTGACTCTTTTAACGCCTCACTCGGGATTTAGCGTAGCCACTAGAGCGGCGCAGAGGTCGAATGTTAAAGATGGGAGTTAGACACACTCTTAATAAACGTGCTGCTAGCGCTGGAATTTCCCTAGCCGCTTCGCCAAACTTTAACTGCGACTTTAAAATGTAAACCGTGCGCTAATTTTGAGCAACGTTACTAGATTTAATTCAATGAAGTGGTTAAAAAAAAAATCTACAAGTGTACTGCAAACTGTAATCATTCATAAGTTTCCATACAGTTGGCTCCTGTGGATTCATATGACCCACGTACACGGTGCAAAAGTTAGCACACCCTTAGGGTAAAGGATAATGTAAGGAGACAGTGAAATGTAATTGATTCTGTAAAGATATGCCTGGAAAATAAAGATGAGTTTTGGTTTCTAAATGTGATATTATTATTATTATTTAAGATGAGATTTGTAATAAAACAAGATCGTACATTGTTACATGGTAAATTCTGCTTATATGTCTGTTGTTTCCTTTGGTGATCCCCCCCTCCTTCAAAAGCAAAAGTGGTTTGGTCCTATCTGGACCTATTTGGCCGCATGTTTCTATCATGTATACATTAATAAGTATAAACAGAAAGTAGGCTAGCTGCTAATCTTAAAACAAAAATCTGGATTTCAGACAAGAAAAGTTGGCGAAGAAGCTGAGAGAAAGCGAGAGAGAGAGAGAGAGAGAGAGAACAAAAAGAGGGACTCGTGTATGCTAACGTAAGCCAGCTAACTATAGCTAACTATTACATTTGCAGTCTTTGTAGTAAGTACAAGCTGATAAAGAACAACAGGATTTGATTTGCTCAGTGCAACAAGTTAACGTCGTTCTGTAGCTAGCTGGCGAAGTAGCTAATGTGACAGACAGACAGTGGGGGAGGAGATTGTGGGCAAAGTACGCATCATAACACTTAAAGGTACAATATCCGAGCTTTGCGAACATGGGCGGGAATCATTCAAAAGTAGAACCCACCTACCCTCTAGAGATCTAATCTTAAAAAAAAAAAAAAAAAAAAAAAAGGAAAAATCGGACCTGATGCACCTTTAAGCCATTGTTCTGTCTATAAACTATCCTCATATTTGCCTGGTGTGTTGCTTAGCAACCAAAGCTTACTGTTAACACACTATAATAGTATGGTGGAAGAATTGTTGTTTGCTAAGATTATTATCAATAAGTTAAATGATTTATTGAACAGCTGCTTTTATGATATTGTTTTCTGTGGCCCTTTTATAAAAGCGATAAGGTTTTTGCTTTGTAGCGATTTTATCACTGGGGTAGAAAGAAATCAGCCCCAGCCTCACTTCTTCAGTGGTGCACAGTATAATGAAATCCACTTCTTTTGAGCGTCTTATAAAATTCTTATGACCTTCGATGGTGCTGTTCCACAAAAAAATCCAAAATAATCCTTTTTTTTTTAAGACGCTTGTTAACAACAGTAGTGGCTTCCAAAACTGAGACCTTACGTATAACATGGCTCCACCCACATTTTACTTTTAACTTGGAATTCTAGTTAGTTTTTGTCCATAAATTGTAAAATACAGCAAGATTTTTTCCCCCGCATTTTTGTTCCCTTTGTTCAAAAGCTGTGAGCTATGAAACCTTTCGCCCCCCAAACAAGCCACACGTTCGTTTTTCAGAAGCGAACATTGTCGCTCGCTGAGTTTTTGATTTTTATTTTTTTTTTCTCCAAATCTTACACAAACACAGCACAGCAAACAGCAGCGAGCTCTACCGGACACGACGGCTGCCTCGTGACCCGACTTTTAGTGAATACGTTCTTTTTTTTGTTGTTTTTAGGAGACCAATGCAGAGGGGGAAAAAATAAGACACAAACTAAGGAAAGGAAAAGGAAAAGTAGGAAAGGAGCACAAATATGAATGGCTGCCTTTAAATACCGTAATGGTGCATGGAACAGGACTTGGCAGGCTCAGGGCATGTGAGTAATATCCCTCTGAAGGACGCAGTTTCATTTGGGAGACTGGCAATAAATGGCTCTTGTGAAACGGAGCTGTGACGGTGGGGTACGGTCACTGCGAGCGAGGGGGCCGAAGCATGAATGCTCGGCTTTTTTTGCTGCCACAGTGCGGAAACAGCAAATAATAAGCAAGAGAGCTGTGGAGTTGTGCATGGGAGTGTTTTTATATCTTGGTGAGGACAAAATGTCCCTACAAGGATAGGAATATCTGACAGGTTTGACCTCATGGGGACATCTGGCTGATGCCCATAATGAAAACTACAATTTTTTTTTTTTTAACACAAAAAATGCAGCTTTCATTTAAATAAAAAAAATTAGCTGCAATAATATATTATGTATGGAAGGTCCTTACAAGGATAGTAGGACAAAATGTCTTTTCATATTTAGGAAGGAATGATTTTATATCTTGACGAGGACCAAATGTCCCTCCAAGTATAGGAATATCTCACAGTTTGACTTTGTAGGGACATTTGCCGTGTCCCCACAAGGAAAACCGTGTATTTTAATTATTTTTGTTTACTTAATATATATGTATTCTTACAAAAGCTACAGGTTTTATTGTAAAAAAGGCTAATAATTATTAGCGTTAATTAGTTGCATTGATTATTGTAAATGGAAAAGTCCTCATAAGTATATTAAGTATATTGTGTGTGTGTGTGTGTGTGTGTGTGTGTGTGTGTGTGTGTGTGTGTGGGCATGTGGCTGGTCCCCACAAGGCATCCAGTTTATTTTACTACTTTTATTAACTTATTATAAATGTATTTTTGTACAAAAACTGCAAGTTTTATTTTAAAACACTTCCTTTCTTAGATTTAATTATTTACTTACTTTGCATTAACTTAATTATTAGCATTATTTTTTACATTATTGCCAGTGGAACGTCCTCACAAGGATAATAAGGATCATAAGAAAAAGTGTGTGTGTGTGTGTGTGTGTGTGTGTGTGTGTGTGTGTTTCTTTAGCAAAAAAGCCAATGCAGCTTGGTTCATACAGGAAATAAGAAGCAAACTCAGGGCAGGCACTTTCCCCCCCCACATTCATTTTGTTTTGATGCTGAAATGAACGATTTTGATGCAAGTTGTTGCTTTTAAACCCAGCTGTTCACACTCTTTGTTGTATTTTTGTCCTTTTTGTGTCCCATCCTGCATGGGGGTGATGTGTCACCCCCCTGGCTGACTGGTAATCCCCGTATTTCCTTTCCTAAGGCCAACTTTTCTGTCTTCCCAGGCTCTTCCTCTCCCCCCACGTCTCCCACAGAAGAGGCTGAAATTGGGACTCCGGTTCAATCGGCCCCCCCAGGCAGATCTGCGGCTGTGAGGTGTGCATGCGGGGAACACTAACTGTTGTGTGGGAGAGATGCAAAAGGTCACGACCTCTACGAGTCAGCGTGGAACGGCTAACTAAACACATACATGCACGCACCAAACACAAAACACGGTGCATGAATGAAGCAGTGAAGCGTCTGCTTGGGGTCAAGGCCTCGGTTTAAGGACTTCGGGCTGAAATCTTGGCCGCAGAGTGGCCCGAAAGGATGAAGACGCCTTCGAGGCGTGCGGAGTCTGTGTGTTTCTAATTCCGAGTCAGAAGAAGAAGGCATTCCTAAAATTCCCCCTAATAAACAGAATGCTTGATCACAGCGAGATCACAGGAGCTTCGTGTCAGAAGGTGATCGCTGGCAACCTTATTGAGAACATCGCCATCGATCTAAAGAATGTGAGGTTCACAGAAGGTTTTCTGAACGTTACGGTTCTAGCAACGTTCAAACCACGTCTGTGTCTTGAGAATGTTTTTATATAACAATTATAAATCTTTCCACAACATTAACACTAACATTACTGTCAGTGCAACAAGGAACAATGAGAGAACAACAATATACCTAATAATATTACAGAAGACGTTTTCGAACATTACCTATGGAATGTTACAGTCTAATCAGATTTAAAAACAGATTTTAAAAAGTTCTCTTTATGGAAATCTGTCATTTCTTTCACGTGATTCTTTTTCACATGGTTCATTTCCTTTTACATGTGATTCTTTTTCACATGATTCATTTCCTTTTACATGTGATTCTTTCCAAATGATTCATTTCTTTTTGCATGTGATTCTTTTAATTCGATTGACCGCTTTTCACCATGTGATTCTTTTCATGTGATTCATTTCTTATCATACGATTCTTTTCATGATTCATCTCTTTTCACATGCGATTCTTTTCACTTTTCTTTTAGAACATGTTATATGTTTCTTTATCTTTCTAGAAAGATTTCTTGTTTTTTTACATGTGATTCTTTTTCACATGATTCATTTCCTTTTGCATGTGATTCTTTTTCACATGATTCATTTCCTTTTGCATGTGATTCTTTCCTCACAATTCCGCTCCTTCCACATGTGATTCTTTTTATTCAATTCATTTCTTTTCACATGCGATTCTTGGAAATCTGCTGTTTCTTTTACATGTGATTCTTTCCACATGATTCACTTCTTTTTTGTGTGTGATTCTTTTTATTCGATTGACCTCTTTTCACCATGTGATTCTTTTCATGTGATTCATTTCTTATTTTATGATTCTTTTCATGATCCGTCTCTTTTCACATGTGATTCTTTGTACCCAATCCCTTTCTTTTCACAGGTGATCACATATTCCTCACATAACCACGAGTGAAACTGGTGTGATTTCACATTATTGTAGCAGTCTTTA
Organism: Pangasius larnaudii; assembly: GCA_037576815.1. Lineage (NCBI taxonomy): Eukaryota > Metazoa > Chordata > Actinopteri > Siluriformes > Pangasiidae > Pangasius > Pangasius larnaudii. The sequence goes on along the minus strand of CM074919.1, from coordinate 4,070,232 downwards.
GTATAAATGTACTTATATGTAGTGGGAGCTGTGTTAGAAACCCAGTGTCTCTGAGGCGGGAACTGAACTCCGAGTCTGCCCAATATGACATTTGTAATTTCCACACGGCTAAAACTCGGCCATCCGTGACGCAAAACCTTAACCCTTGGACCTCACCTCTCTCTCGGACTGGATCCTGACTGTGAGAGCAGTAAAAAAAAAAAGGGGATTTGTCGCCGGGGCGGAATTCCTCGGCTGCAAACTGGCTCGAGCTGATGGACGGCTTTTGTCGGGGGAGTAGAACGACAGGAACACTAAATCTCAGACAGGATGGCAGAGAGAGAGAGAGAGAGAGAGAGAGATGGAACGAGGGAGTAGAAAAGTTAACTAGATCACCCAAAACACAATGAATACATTTAATCACTGTCAGTAGAATAATCTTATATGAGCAGTGATACGTTTTTCAGGAACGACAGGTACTTTTCCTTGTCGTTGTTGTGGTATCCTCAGGCATACCCCTTTAGTTCCTTTTTAGTACATCTCTTTTACCTGGAAAGGTGTATGTAGTGTACATTATAGGTACACTATATCTGCATTTCCAGGTGAAAGATACATGTTAAAGGTACAAAAGATAAAAGTACCACTCCACAGACAAGGAACATTACCCTTTTTTTCCTGAACGTGTATAACTAAAAACGTTTTTTTTTCCAATAAAGCCTTCCTCTTGTTCTTCCCACATGACATGGTTAAGCAGTGCCAAGGTTTCTGTTTATTTGACAACACGCCGTTATTGAGTAACGCGATATGGTCAGGTCTCGGCTCCTGCTGCAGTACTGAGGCCCTGTTCATGGGAGATGGTGTTTCGCATGTTTCTGAGTGCTTTCTAAGATGGTGGTGACATATAAAGCGTTCCCCACGGCCCTCTGCGTCCACTGGCTGCCCGACGGAAGCCATTTCCTCTCATTGTTCAGGGCTGCACGGTTCAGTCCGAATGGAGTCAATTAAGCGGCGAATGGAGAACAGGCCGAAAGGCTCGATGCGTATCTGCAGCTATTGGTAAAAAATAATAGGCAGCAAATGGACAACAGTGACGCCCAGAGAAAGGGGCCATGTGAGACTGCAACAACTGCTGCACTGCACTACCCGCTGGCTAGTAGCAAAAAAATTAGTCTTCAATTAAATTCAGTTCAGTTTTATGTGTGTAGTATTTTTTATTTTTTTTTCATTTGTAAAGACATTGTCACAAAGCTGCTCTCCAGAAATCCTGGATTTCGATTCCTAATGAGCAAGTCAAATCGCATACTTCTCACATGTGATCAGTAACATGTAATCGCACCCGAGAAACACGTGACGGGGCACTGCATCACGTTATTCCCTGACGTTGCGCAGTGTACTCAAGTGAACGCAACATGAAAGATGTCGACACGTGAAAAACGGGGGGGGGGGGGGGAGGTAATAAATCACACATGGAAAAATAAAATCCCACTCCCTGCATGTGGAAAAAAAAAATGAATCATTTGTTAAATCATCGTAAATAAATAAATAAGTAAGTAAATAGATAAAAAAAATAAGGAATCATAGTGAGGTAATTGGTAAATTATTAATAAAATATTAATTAAAAAAAGACATTAATAAGACAACCCACAATTGGTAAAACACTCCACATGTACTAACTGAAAAAAACTCGCTAGATTCATCACAGTCACAAAAAATATCCTAGAATACTATTCATCCATGATCCGTGACTGTAGTTTCTACATGTGTGTGAGAGTATGTGTATGTGTGTGCATGTTTGTGTGGTTTGTGTGTGTATGTGTGTGTGTGTGTGTGTGTGTGTGTGGAGGGGGGGGGTGTAGGTTATCTCATGCTAACTGAGTTAACTGATAGCCGCAGGGGATGAAGCGGGGGGGGCAGAGGCGAGCGCTGACCCCTACCAACGTTCCCCTTGAGAGCAGCGCGAGGAGAGACAAACATTCCTGAGAAACTCGCCGGCCAGCACAGGCCCCCTGAGACTCCCAAAAGAGGGAGAGCGAGAAAAAAAAGGGAGGAATACGGGGAAGGAAATAGAAAGGGAGAGAGAGAGAAGAGCGTTCTCCGTGTTACACAGACGCGAAGGCTCAAAGCTCGACATGTACACATTTATGTTATTATTTATGACTTATTTCTCAACAGCTCTTAAAACACGGTGTCTGTCCTTGGTGGTGGGCTTTTCTGGTGGTCCTAAAAGGCGGGGCCCCAGACCGGGCTCCTGGGTAATATATATGCGTGTGTGCAGTTTCAGGCCTCCTCCTTCATCACTGCTCCATCAGCCCAGAGGAAGGAATTGATATATATTCTCCCATGCTGCAACTGTAGCTGTACTAACTATAGTCTTAGAATTAGTCTTTCTCCCAGAGGAACAACTTAACGAACTCTTAAGGATTCTAGATTTGACCATTTTTATATTGATCCTACCTGCCCTTCAGCTGATACCCGTTTTTTTCAATCACAAATAGAGTCTTTGCTTACTATCTAAAACCAGAACTATCTATCTTCTTGTAGAGTTTCCTGTTGGATAACAGTATCGGTGAAAGTTCTTTGGTGTTTTGGATTGTTGACATACGTTCCTAAGCAACACTAACCAATAATAGCTGTATTTGCAATACTTTTTAGAACTATGTTGAGTTTTCGATGGTGGTACAAGCAAGTATCGCTGCCACCTCAGAGCTCCAGGGTTCCATCCTGAGCTGAGGGTACTGTCTGTTTGGAGTTTTGCATGTTTTTCCCCATGTCCATATGAGTTTCTTCCAGGTTCTCTGGTTTCCTCCCAACTCCAAAAAACACAGGAGTTGTTTTTGGACACAACATACTAGGTGGACTGTTGAATCTAAATTGCCCTTAGGTGTGAATCTGTGTGTGATTGGAGTCCCATCTGGGGTGTATCTGGGGTGTATCCCGATCTACTGAATGATAATGAGATGAATGAATGAATGAACGGTAATCAATCGAAATGTTATCGCATGCTACTACTAAAGATTTCTGCACCGTTTCTGCAACGTTCGACCAATCAGTTTCCTGCACAATTACTAGCTCCACCCATATGTTCCTGTTTGGTACTCTTAATACTTGTGAAAGATGGGGAACCAAATTCATTAACTTGTACGTTTTTCTCTTTAGCTGATGCTTTTATCCAAGGTGACTTAATTCAACTGAGGAGTTGATGGTTAAGGATCTTGCTCAAGGACTTGACATTGATGGTGGTGGGATTTGAACTCACAACCTTCTAATCAGTAACCCAAAGCCCCGCACTACTTCCCTACAAAATGACAACAAAATGTAGGATCACTGTCCTTTATTTTTAGTCCTTTAGGCACTAAAAATAAGGCATGTTGTAGATTTTCAGTAGATTGTCTGTCTAAACTCATGTAGTTTAATGTCTTTCTCCTGTTCAGCAGTGAGCTACAGCCGGGGTGGGAGCAGGTCTTCCTCAGGGCCAAAGGGATCAGCTCACCTGACCCTGAGAGAAAGCCATCACATTTCCATAGTCCTTCACTTCTGTAGAACACATCAAATGCCCTTAGCGCACACTAAAATTCAGCTTCTAGTGGTTTGAAGAGCGATTAGGGTTTTGTAAATAAACAGTAGTAAGAGGCAGATACTCTGGAGATACAGAAATAGCTTCAGTGGGGTTTTTCCAGAGAACACTATTTGACGTGGCTTGACTTGGGCAGTTTGCATGGAATTCCAGAGCATTACCAAGTTTAAAGTTGGGTCTAGAGGTGGGATTGGCATTCATCCATTTTCTTACAACTTTATTTCTTTATTCATCTTCATCTTCAAGCACATTATCCTGTCAGGGCCATGGTGGATCTGCAGCCTATCCCTTGAAAATTGGGTTTTCAGAGGGAATACACCCTGGATTGGACCCCAATCCATCACAGGACACCACACAAACCTTCACACCTAGGGGCATAACCAATCCATCTAGTGTTGTTTTGGACAGTGGGAGGAAACTGAAGAACCCATGGGAAGAACATAAGAAACTGCACACAGACCATAATCCAAGCTCAGGATCTAACCCTGGAGGCAGCAAAACACTACCATACCAATGGGATGAAATTTGATAAAATCCAATCATATCATGTTCACTTGATTGAATTCGTCCAGATTTTTCATGAGATCAGGTTTCAATACCTAGAGTTCAGGTTTTACTAGTTTCAGTCTTCAAAATAGGAGAAATAAACATTACGGCTTTCTAAAACTCAGTATCTTTTTTCTCTAAAAGGCTCTAAATCCAATCCAAATGATGAGGTTAGATGTGGATGTTTGGTGAACTCTCTGACTCATGACTTAAAACTGGCTCTTTCAGGATGAATGCAATGTTTGGAATACAGGATATATCCTTAATTTTTTATAAATTAGCTAAAGAACAGAGAGTTAGTGTTCGGGAAGGTTGATTAATTTACTGGATTGACATACACCCCAAAATGGTTCCGTTTAATATGTATTTTACAAGGTAAAACCTCATTAGCGAGAGTCTCAACAAGTGTGTCATAGTTTCTGTACATAATTCACCAAGCATATTAAGTTAACTTCTTGTCTCTTTGCCCATTACATGCACTGTCCCCTGCCTCTCTCTATTTGAAACCCAAACAGAGCCACTCTGTCTGAAATACCTCACTTCCTCTGTGTCATAAGTCTTCTGGTTTTATTCATACTGTAGCCTCAAATACGCACAGCCCAAGAATCCAGATCTGGTTGTTATGGTGGCTATTTGTAACCGGGTTTTCCTAAATAAAGCAATTATTATTTTTAAGAAACGAAACAGTGTATATGTAACGCCCCAAAAAGGCTCTTGTTTCCCCTTGAACCCCAAGCTCCCTCCCTGCTGCGTCTCAGTGGCATCGTTTGTCTTTATACGGTCACGACCAACACATGCACCCGTGAGTAGGAAAGCAGACTTTTTTCTTTCCCCCTCTGGTCTATTCTGTGTTCTCCCTTTTTTTTTGCTCCTCCTACGCTCATTGCTAGTACATGTTGCGGCACTGAATGGGTGCAAACACGCCGGATGGATATTCCTGTCTGCTCGGGACAAGCAGGTCATTTTTCAAGTTGAAATTCTCCCTCAGATTTCTTCCTCTCCAGACCCTCTTCAATCATGCTAGCTTCCCAGAAAGAGACATTTTCACTTTTTACTGTCATTCCTTATTAATACTTGGGCCATTTGTCACTGTAGGCGAGTCACAATCCAGAAAATTCACCACATAAAAGCTGAGTTGAATGTTGGCCACGTAGAATGTGACATATTCACAGACTGCTGTAGCTAAGGGTTGTGCAGGGATGCACGTGTATGACACATTTAATGCAAACACTATGGACAGCTTCACATTAAGACTAGCTCGGAGTTTTTTCTAGTCATGTCGAGACGTTCTGCTGATCCCATGAGGAATTCGTATGACTGGAGTTGGACTTTATTCAGAAGTCATAATGCTAGCCTTAAGCATTGTGTCTTGAGTTGTTCAAATTGTTAAATCCTGTTGGGAGTCATGCTCGCCGAGGCAGCCCAATATGGCAGTTTGGAAGATCTAGGCATGTCCCCAGACAAATAAGGATCACATGCAATAGAACAACATCTAGGCAGTACAGGGGGGCCGTGAGTAGCATTCGGTTCCTTCGGTTCCTTCAAGGTTCTCCTCTTCCCTCATGTTTTAGGTGGATTGGCTATGCTAAATTGCCCCTAGGTGTGGAGGAGAGTGTGTGTGTGTGTGTGTGTGTACATGGTGCCCTATGATGGACTGGTGTCCAATCCAGGGTGTATTCCCACCTCCAAGGCCAGTGTTCCTGGGATAGACTCCCGATCCGCCGTGACCCTGACCAAGATAAAGCGTTACTTATGATAGGACAAACAAATGTTCAGAATTGATCAAACATTTAGTTAAAGGTACTGTTTTATATATGGCTGCCCAGTCCATCCATCCATCCATCCATCCATCCCACCACTTCACTGCCCTTATAACGAGCTTATAATAGGTTCAGAAATCTCATCTGAGCATAATTTGTTTGTTATCAGATGATGGCAGACCTGCGTCAGCCACCAGGTGAGGTCGGGTTGCTCATGGTCTTTCATGCTGTATTCTAAACAGCAGATAGGAAAATATGATATCCTTTTGTTCTTTGTGTCAGAAGGGCTTTCACTCAAATGCACAGTGGTGTTCTCTCACATGCAAACAAGGAGAAGATTCAACCGATAGTTAGTAAGCTGCTGACGCAAGTCTTTTTGGAAAAAAAAAAAGACAGAAATAGATGAGTGTGGTGATGATAATGATACTTCATATGTAAGCAATAAACCACTTAGGGGCATGTTGTTATAGGAAAATAAGCAGCGACCAATAAAAACCAAAGCGCTTATTTTCCAATAACGGTACATTCTCTACATACGGTACATTCTCTACAAAGCAATTTGCAACATGGCACTTTTTTATCCATTTCTAGTTACATTTAATGTTGTGCAAGCAATCCTCAAAACAAGTTAGTTAACTAGGGGGGGGAAATTGCAGCTTGTCTTGTTACAGAGAAACCTCAAAGCATAAACTCCTCTGTTCTGATGCTGATGGTGTCCGAGAACCTTTTCACAAAAACGCCGACACTGGAGACTCCTTCTGTAAATACAGATGTAAATAAACATCTCCTCATGAAAATAAAAACCATGGAGAATTCAACAGGTCATTGGTATAAAAAAGGAAGAAACCAGTATGTCCACTGGAGTAGGGTTAGTTTCAGTCTTGCACTCTTGGAGCCATGTCAAAGCTGAAGGACAGAGAGAGGAATTGGCTCTCTAGCGTTCCCTTTAATTTGCTCATTAGCTCGTGTCTCGCATGCTTGTCATGGAGGACATTATTCAGCTACTGTATTTCTCTCGCTTTGATAAACTGCATCATTCAGCCAAGCAGTAATCAGTAAATGTTTTTTTTTTTTTTTAATGCTGTTGTGGAAAGACTTTAGATTGGAATTGGAGACGGACTGTCAAATAATGTCAAACAGTATGTATGAATGATCAACCTTTCCCCAGCCAGAGTTTATAGATGGATCTAGACTCTGGAATATGAAGTCGGTGGCGGTGAGTCAGTAAGTTTATGCATGGGTGACTGATTCTTCGAGGACAGGGGACAGAAAAAGTCCCGTAGTACGTAAGTGTGTGTGTTTTGTGCGTGTCAGTGTCAGTGTGGCAAAAGTCAATGTCTCTCAATCTCACTCTACAAGCTATGCATGAAGGATAGGATTTCTTTATTTAGAAAGTCAATGAGGTGTTTACACTCCAGTTCTCTCTTGCATCAGTGTGTGTGTGTGTGTATGTATGTGTGTGTGTGTGTGTGTGTGTGTGTGTGTGTGTGTGTGTCTCGCCCACTGAGAGAATCATGTCTGTTGTGTCACGTCCTGGGCGCCTCAGTCATCAGGACTAAAATAAGGAAGAAAGAATGAAATAGAAAAAAAAAGACGCCCCCTCCATCATTCCCATGGTACATATTTCTGGGCAGCCAGACTGTGTGTGTGTGTGTGTGTGTGTGTGTGTGTGTGTGTGTGTGTGCTGTTTCCCAGACTCCGCCTAATGTGCCTCTCTTGGGGCAGAAAGCACAGTAGACATGCCTGAGTTGTGATTTTTAACAGGACCCACTGATGCTGGCATGCTATTTATAGCCTGAAACGAAAGCTTCTAATGTCTAATGCCTCCTAGCCATGCGCACATACACAAACATAAGCATTCACGCTCGCGCAGTAACGCTGGACGCTTTTGGACAGTGTCCAAGAGACAAGGCTCAAGATAAGACCGAATACTTGACGAGCTTTACTTAAAGCGATGGAGTTTCCCAAAAACGTTGCTATAATGAAGCAAATTCTTAATAATGACCAGCACATGTGTCATACTTTAGGGCAGTTTCTATGAAACACAGTGACTTAGCGGCGAGCTATCGCAGACAGCTGTACTGCAGATAGCACACACTGCTGTATCCCACGATCTACTGGCTATTAAGGTTACAGTGCTTTTGGGAAGCGTTGAAGTTATCAAGCATAGCCTGATGGCTGAGGCCCAGGTCTGGAAGCCTTTCTATCTGGGAGAAGGTTGTAAACTGTCTGTGAGTCTCTGTCTGCCTACAATGCTGTCCAAAGCCCGCCTTCTTCAGTTCTCATACATTCTTTTACAACAGAAGCAGGGGTTTTTCATCCGAATTGAGAATAAGGAGGAAAGAGATAACCTGAGACACACTGTCTATTTTGTGGAAAACTCAGAATGTCCCAGATGTCGCAGTGAGTCACTGTGGAATCGATGGGCACCAAACACCGGCTTGGTTTGGACGTGATAGTATTATGGTCGAGCATGAAATAAGCAACGGTGGCACAAGGGAAGGGTTGATGTGACAGCTCCAGAGCACGGGTCAGTGTCTGTGTGGAGTTTTACACGTTGTCTGGGTTTCTTTCGGGTTCCCAAGGTTTCCTCCAACCTCCCAAAAACATGGATTGGTTACACTAAGGTTCTGAGGAACAGAATGACTGTGAGTCGGTGAGATAATTGCGTAAAAATCATGCAGAGTAACCCTGGAAGTAGCCTTCGTTGTCATGAAGTACCACAATAAAACGGTGGTAGAATCTCCGTAAAATGGTGGTAGTATAGTAGTATTTTTTGCAACTGGTTGTAAAGGGGGAGGGGTTTGCCATGGTTTAATCAATTCACAGGACAAAAACGCGATTAGTTTCAATATATAGAGTGGTGACAAATTAAAGGAAAAATGAACACTAGAGTCATAGTAAGGCGTTGGGTCATCATGAGCCACCATCGAAGCTCCTTGGTGTTGAGGCTACAAATCTCTGGAACTGTACTGGAAATCTTCCAAAAGATTCCACTCCAAAAATCTCTAACTGGTGTTCAATCAGCTTGAGTGTGAAGGCCATGATATACAGTATAAGCCACCGTTCAATGAACCCTCCTGCCCTGTGAATGGGGGTGGAGTCATCCTGGAAGAGACCATGCTTCTACAGCAGAACACCTTTTTTTTTTTTTTCCCCTTTAATTTTTTTTCCCTTTATATATCCAAAACCACTCAGCTGACTTGTTGTCCGCGTAACCAGACTAATTCAGAGCGACAGCACAGATATAGTCACTATAAAGTGTTACGACTATGGTTTCCTGTGACCCTAAAAGGTGACAGGTGTGTATGTGTGTATGTGTGTGTGTGTGTGTGTGTGTGAGAGAGAGAGAGAAAGAGAGAGAGAGAGAGAGAGAGAGAGAGAGAGAGAGGAGGGTTTGAGAGGCAGGCCATCTGGGGTGGGAGGTGTGAAAATAGTGGCTAGCCATAGCAATAAGCTGGCTAACGATTAGCCTCGCAAACTTGCCAGTGAGTTCAGGAAGAGATACTTTAGGTTAATGAGTGTGCAGGAGCAGCACTCAGACATGGGAAGGAAGGCAGTCGGGTCAATGTGAGCCGAGGGCTGGGAAAAAAATAAGAGAGGTTGATATCAGAGCAGGGTTGGTCCAGATTTCACAGGCTTCAAACAAGTGTTTTGGAGCAACCGTTTAAACAAAATGTGTTTTAAGTGAATAAAAAGGCAGTGGAGTGAATAGGATATTGGATAGGTATGGTAGAAAATACTCAGATATACAGCGCTAGATATATGCTATATGAAACACAGTGCTAGATATATGCTGTTATTGGAATATAATCCATTTCATCATGGTAGGAGTAACTCTGCTTCATCACACCACCCTGTAGTTGATTATTTTCCTATAACAGCACGTCCGGAAGTGTTTTATTCCTCTTATACAACAGCAGTTTCCCTGCACTAACACATCGTAACGTCGTAGCAGCTATAAACAGTCGTTCCTTCACCGGCTGCTCTATTGTCTCTCTTGAAGTTAATAAGACGAAAAACATTAATGTTTAAAAAAATAATTGATTGGTACGAAGCGCTGAAACTGGAGACTCCTTCCATAAACCGTTCAAAAGCTCAAAAACGTCAAAATATGAACAATATATTTTTCTTTTTTTTCTTTTTTTTTTGTAGTAACATTTTTTAGTGTTACTGGTAAATTGGGTTAAAAACAATGTTTATTTTTAGCCTTAGATTATGTGGCGCGTCCATCATACAAGTCAAGTCCATGTGAATTAGTGGTTACTATGGAAACAATAGCATATTAGGACAAGTTCTTTGATATAATATGGTGTTGTAAAGCAAACTGTGTTAGTCCATTCATGATTTTTACTTTACGAACTTTTGGATTCCTCAAAAAAATGATAATAATAATATATTAATATATATATTAGTGTATAAATATTTGTAACAGATTTAAAAAAGTGCTTATGAGTGGCATATAGGTACTTTGACTGAAAAGCGCCTTGCTTTGATATTCCCATAATATTACTTACGTTAACAGCCAAACAGATTACAATCCTGTTATTATTGTCCATGTAAACACACTCAGTATAAACTAAAGTGTACTCAGGAGTAGCAGCAATTTACGTGCTTAAAGAAAGCTGTTAACAGAAGTAATCTGAGGGCTTTAGAGCGAGCCCGTGCTCTGTTAGTGTACGCGGTTCTGTTATGAATGTGCAGGTTTAAGTGCAGGTGTGAAGCATTAAACTAGGTCTGAGAGGATCTAGGGCTCTTTTTTTTTTTCCTTCGGCACGCTCGCTCTGTGCGGTCTCGGCCTTTACAGCTCCATTACACTGTACTTATGGGCTTTAGAGATGTCAACAATGTTAAGGCAGCTGTATTGTTTGCTCAGTCAAGGAAAATTACAGATGAATTCCTCGCTGTTTGTGTGTGCAGGGGGTGGGAACGTGTGTCACTGTCAAAGGCAAAGCTCAGGACGATCGAATCAAAGTGGTATACTGTGTATAAATGAATCACAAATACAATTTTATAAAACAGATTTTTTTTTTTAATTAGGAACATTTGGATTTTTTTTTTTTTTTTTTTTTTTTTTTTTTGAGAATCAACAGTATCCCATCATGCTCCTAAAGGAAGAGAGGAACAGCTCGGGTGAGGAAAAGGAGGAGGAGAAGGTGTGGGTCAAACAGGTCACGTTTTTACCCCCCTTCTCCTGTGGAGAGAACAGGAAAGGTGTGTGTGTGTGTGTGTGTGTGTGTGTGTGTGTGTGTGTGTGCATGAGTGCGTGTGTGAACTTTTGCCTCAGCTCCCACTCAGCCCATCAGCCAGCAAATGGAGCAGAGCAGCAGCTCTGCAGCTGGGCACAAGTGAACAGACACACACACACACACACACACACACACACACACACGCGTTTAGACACACACAGTCTTGCACACACGTACACACAGAGAGCCCCTTTGTGTGCCTGATGAGGGCCTGCCAGCGCAGGAGCAGAGGGCTGCGGGAGAAATTACGGCCACCAGCCATTATCACACCCATGGCACACCATCATCTGTCTTCTCATTGGCCCTGTCACCTGTTCGTCATTTAGCAGCCAATAACCATTCATTACACTCAGGAGTCTGACAGGCACAACAGCCCTCAGTTCAATGGCCCTCGAGTGCTCTGAGAGGCCCTTTCTTAATGCCGAGCAGTGTGTGTGTGTGTGTGTGTGTGTGTGTGTGTGTGTGGTGAGAAAAGAGCACTAAAATATGGACCTGTTTTTAAACAAATGGCAGCATTCCATCGAGTTGTTACATCCAATAACACTTAAGTGAATCTAATTTAAGTACTTTTCTTGTAACATGCCTGAGATCTTTGTCTTTGCTATTCGTGGACACAGATACGGTTGCCAACATTCTGGAAAAAAAAAAAAGCACTAAAAGGTGTGGAAAGAAGGTCACTGTGGTGCGCACGCATTTTTAACTTGCAGTATCTGCAATACACCTTTTTACCATCGCTCCATAATTTTCCCTCTCCCAGTCTTTCCAACATTTTGGACCATTTACCCAGCATTCCGATGGTATATCGAAAATGAAACGCGAGGAACGATTAATAATCACTAGCCTACACTTTCATTTCCACTTTTTTTTGTGTTCGATTAATTTTTATTATTTGGTTTCAAACAAGATCTTTAAGTCAGCTGAATTTTTTTTTAAATTAGTCCCCCAAAAAACACCCATGGGTGACTTCTTCTTAATGTAAATCCCAATTCGGTGTTAAAAATGTGACCCTGGCAACCCTGGACACAGCAAATCTGATTTCAACATATATGATTATAGATTATATGTATTTAATATTTGTTTAGAATGCCAAGGTGTAATTTTGGTCCAGAATATTGCTATCATCAAACTCAGGCTTGAAACGATGGAGATTAGTTTTCTATAACAGCCGCTTTGACAATAGTGCAGCTACAAATCGCAGGTTTATAAATATTAACGCGTGCCTTCTAATACGTTATCGTTTCTTACACAGGGACTTGTATGGCAAACATTGCACATAAAAAATGTGTAATTGTTGAACTTTTTTTTTTTTCCCTGTAAGGAGACATTTAGTCAACATTTACGGAAGGAGTCTCCAGTTTCAGTGCTTCGTAACAGAGGTAAAGTTATAACTTTAAGTTTTTCGACATGGATGGAGGAGTTTACGCTTTGTGGTTTCTCGGTAACACGACAAGCTGCGTTTTGTTTTTTGTTTTGTTTTTTCTTTTATGAACTTCGAGTAGTATAGAAAGAGCGGCTGAGTGAGGGAACAACTGTTTATAGCTGCAACAATATAAGCGATTGTTTCCATAACATTTAATGTAACTTTAAGTGGATAAAAAATAACTCATCATTGTCTACTAAATGCAAAAACTGTTGACACATGAAGTGGAATTCTTTAATAAATAAGAACGGTTTCATCGTCAATAGACATCGTCAGTAGGATTTTACTAGAGCTAGGCAATTTGCATAAAAAAAAAATATATATAAAAATAATAATAATAATAATAATAATAATAATAATAATAAATCAGATGCAGTCCAACCACCATGTTGTTTGTTGAATTTTGTCTCTCTGTCTCAGATTGTTTGCTAGTGTGATATGATTTAACATTTAACACTGGAGGCAGTGATGAATTCTGTGAATAAAAATAAACAAAATAAAAAAGAAATAAAATTTTAACAGAACGCCATTCCTATTTTTTTTTTAACCAATGGAAAGATCTGTGTTTTTGCCAGAAACTTTTTAGTACGTGGACAATTTGGCACAAATGTTTAGTGTGTGTCTGTGTGTGTGTGTGTGTGTGTGTGTGTGTGTGTGTGTGTGCGCATGTGTGTGTGTGTGCGCATGTGTGTGTCCATCCATGTTAAATGGCCGATCTGTGCATGGGGAGGAAATGCCTCTGAGTTGGTGGGTCAGGAGCTTAGGGACGCCAGGCCTAGCACTGCCATACATCCCTCACACACACACACACACACACACACAGACACACACACACACACACATATTCAGGGAGCACTTCCTCAGCCCTCCTTGGGGGGACGCCAGTGTGGGAGAAACGGACTGTTCCGGAAAGCCGAGGCCGACATCCTGTAAGCTCGAGAATCTTCTGCTCTTTCCAGACCTCCACATTCTCCAGTCTCAGAAACACCCTGCCTGAGGCTAACAAGCCTGCGCTAGCATAGTTAGCGTTCATCATGCTAGCACTGCAAACAGAGCTAATATTCTTACTAGTACAAATAACATGTTGACTTAGTAAATGTGCACTAACAGGCAGCGCAGTGTTACCTTTTAGCATTTCACCATTTGTCACATAATCACAAGAGACTTAAGTATCCGAGTCTCGCCATATTTTCAATGATATATGTATCAATAGTGAAAACTAAAAAACAAACCAACAAACAAACCAAAAATGAATCAATTCTGCTTATGACTAACATTAGCTAACTTACTTTGCTAGCAGGCTAGTTAACAGCTAGTAAACTAGCTTTCGTCTGTCCTACATAAACTCAAGGGAGACTTCAGTACATTTCAGAGTCTTGTCATATTTTCAAAGATTTATTTAACAGACAGCAAAACTCGAAAAATGCTAATTAAACAATTCTCTCCATCACTAACATTAGCTAAGTTAGCAGCTAATCTAGCTTGCTTAGCACACTGATTTGTGGCTAAAAATGTCCCACTCTCTAAAATTATCATTTTTAATTTAGTGCTGTGTGAACAAAATCGACCCAAATGTTAATAAACCAACAGCAGACTCAACAACGTCTGTCACCTTGAATTGATGCTAAAAGTTTTATACAGGATTAAACATAATAGCGATTCGGATCTGATGATGGACACGTCAGACACCAGATCATCCGAACTGTGAAGGTCAGCGCTGAAGGTCGTTCATTCTGGAGCTCATAGGACGTAAAAACATTAACAGCAGCCACAGGTCTATCAGTATCATGTTTGGACACAGGTCAGTAATATACTGTACGCCTTTGAAGTGCCATATCCGTTTTGAAGCGTGTGTGTGTGTGTGTGTGTGTGTGTGTGTGTGTGTGTGAGATGTATTGAATGCTACTCTGTTTCCGCTGATAGTGGTTTGTGTAGGAGTTCAAACGCACTGAGATATTACAGCCGCTGTTTGTTATTAGAGAACTGCCATCGCTTCCTCTTTCTCTCAGCGCTCAGGCTGTAATTTTCATTTACCGATCTTCATCTCTGATGGTTCACCTTGAAATATAATCATTACTTCAAATCCGATTTGTTTTACATGAAGGTGTGACATCTCTTGCTTGAAACATCTTGTCATATGTCTATTATATGCTATGAAAAATAATCCATTTCCATTTTATTCAACCCTGTTAACACATTCACCCCTATGAAATATCTAGAATATTCTCCAAGTTATTCCACATGTACAGGAAGCTGCATCATCCAAATTTCCCAAAGATCCCAGGAAGAAGAAGAATAGGTTTTCTAAATCTTTTTTTTGTTTGTTTGTTTGTTTGTTTGTTTCTTTTTTGATATTGTGATAAGTACAATCTTTGAAATATTTCCATGAATTTCAGACTTTCTCAGTATTTGGTATGGACTCTACAAGTTTTTTCAAAACCTTATTATCCATTTCAGATCAAATCCATTGGGGTGTCGTCTGAACACAAGCTTCAATAGGAGAGATTAGAGATGAGGAAAATCTGATTTTTTCGTACAGAGCAGTTAACATGGTCAATATCACACATCGCTTACATTTCAGTAGAGACCTAGAAATAGTGCAGAATATTAAACATTCAACAAATGAAACATTCGCTTTCTTTGTTTTACATATTTCAAAATTCTAAAACCTTCTGTTTATTTCCAATTTCAAATGAAAAAAAAAAGTACTAGATTTTCATTGTGGTCTCAGACTTTTGGACCACGTTGTATATATGCGTGTTTATGCACAAGGCTGAATGTATAATAGGGTGCTTGACCCCAACTCCCCATCCTAATATCCCACAATCCCCTGCTTCCTGTCCCTCACCTCCCTCCTGCTGTCCCGTCTAGCAGACCCTGCAACTGGGAATCTCAGGGGTGAGCTGGGGGGCAAAGCAAGCCGCACACACACGCACACACACACACACACACACACACACACACACACATACAGAATTTTCAGTCAGTAAAACATTTTAAGAAGTGGTTGTGTTAAAGTTGTTGTGCAGTTGTGTTAAAATTACATTTTTCTTCTCAGATCTAAGCTTCTAGGTTTTCACTTCCTACCCTTTGTCAGGATCTTCCATCAGCAATTAATTATTAAATGTAGCTAATTAATTAAACCTAAATCCAACTTTAACCTTAAGTAGCCAAAAGAAAACTTTCTGGCTCTTGACTTGTTTTGTTTGTTTGTTTTTAATTAAATCTGCATTTTTTTTTTTCGTTTTCTTTTATAGAAAAGCAATTTTCAAACCCTTCAGATATTTCTATGTTTGTGGGGACATTTGCCCACACACACACACACACACACACACACACACACACACACACATATATATATATATATATATATAATTTTGAAAACGTGACAA
>CM074919.1:4029390-4039936 GCA_037576815.1 Pangasius larnaudii | reverse complement strand
TTTTACTATTTTTTTAAAGTACTAATATCAGTACAGTAAGCTCATTAGTATGAAGGGTGCCAATATTTCTGCAGAGAGTTCTTTTTTCTTATTTCTTATTTATCACATGTAGTCAATCATATCATATTGGTTTTAAAATGATTTATTTTCTTCTTCTTAGGAAGCGACTGAATCATATAATGAACCATAAGCAAAAAACACAACAGCCTGACATCTTATATGAACCCAGTAGTGCAAACTGTTCAGAAAATAAAGCAATTGACTGCATCATGCTAATCATGATTGCTAGCTATCATTAGTCATTAGCCAAATCACTGGTATATAACATTTTTCGGGTGGCTGGGTGCCTCATCATTCGAGGTCATCAGTTGGGGAGTGGTGTGGGGGTTGGTGGTGGGGGGGGGTATAACTTCTATCATCACTCCCTGCCTGCTAGATACCTACTCTATCCACCTTATCAGAATATGCTAATGCATCTAGCTGAGGAGTTAATGTTTGATAAGTTTGAGAGGAGACCTCCTTTGAGGAGGCTTTCATTCGAGATAACGGTCCTTAACTGTGTTCCTGTCCTACAGGTTATTCTGATCTCATTCTGAAGAAACAACTCGTAAATATTCATTCACCGAATCCCAAAATAAGCACAGACTTGGTAAACTGTTATAAAACAATGCTGTAGTCTTAATAGCTTAGCATCAACAGCCAATCATGAGAAGGACCCTGAAGACCTCTTGACCTTGTTAGGCCAATGACTTTGACACTCGGTAGCATTTCAGTTTGGTATTTTTATCACATCCCTGATGACAGCCTGAAGCGCTAGCTCCTGGTGGCATTTATAGTGGCAGATGGGAGGCAATTTGGACCTCCGTTAGATATGTGGCAACAGGAGGTCCTCCTCCTTACTTCCTGCCCAGGTGAAGTGTAGACACCTTCCTTACAAGTCACCCAGTGGATCTCAGGCAAATGGCATCTGTTAACCATCTTCCCCCATTGCAATGTAGGTGGCCCTGGTAGGGGGGGTTAAAGCATGGCTGGAGGAGTTAGTATGGGTGCTAAGGCTAGGAGGAGATTAGCATTTTGCAGGGACACAGTCACAGGGTCCTGGGGCTGCCAAATAACCGAAATCCCATCTGTTCCATTACTTCTTTCCCTGCGATGACGAACGACAACTGGTGCCGTTCATTAGTAAAGGTGCAAGCCATCAAGGCTGTGCAGGTGCAGGTCATGGCAGCTCAGAAATTAGAGAGTATTTGTGGAGGACCTCGAGCAGGACCCAATGCATTGACATACATTGGGAAAGTGGTGACAGGTTTAGTGTAGGTTCTCATGTGGTGGTGAAAGGCTGCTAAAATCAGACCCCCTGATATGTCACAGCAGAGGGTATGGAAGGAAGGTGGCCTGGCCTTATAGGGGGTCTCTGAACCAAGTGGGTGTTGAAGGCCAGAGGAATGTTTTTCTTGCAGTGAACCAGATTGCACAAGTGTGCATTGAGAAGAACACCACAGCTAGGTGACACTGACTTTGACAATACAGGCCGTGAAATACAAGGTTACATATTACAGGTAACATGACTTTCAATAACCTACCAATAGTACACTTCATGAAAGCTTCAAGGTTCCTTTCTAAAATGGTACTCGCTAAAAGGCGAACGCTCTGCTGTAGCATTCAACATAGAACCTTAAAAGGTTCCTCCAGAGGAACAACCTGAACCTTGTTCTAGATATAACCTTACTCCGAAGCGGTGACCTTTTCTTTAGCGCCGCTGGAAGAAAATGATTTATTTATGCATTGGAGAAGTGTTACTTATTGAATTTGTTTTAATTCGCACACCATAAAAGTGTATCCCCTGGCAAATAAACATCTTAACCAGCATCCAATACCTCTTGGAACACACACACAGCAAACCAAACACACTCTCGCCGATGCGAGCGAGACACAAAAGTTGCCTTGACCTGGATGGATTTGCTATCAAAGCAAATTTCGACCACTGTGTTCTGGCACAGCCAGGAATCGATTAACAGGTTCTCCATCTCAGGGCTTAAGTTCTGCTTGTTTGGAGAGATTTCTGATATCCCGATGTAACCGCTGGAACGAAGCACTGCGGAGGCCACTCAGGCACCGAGCACCCTGGGAAAATAATCAGTCACCACAGGGATGAATGATTCCAGTGTGCGCTGCTGTAATCCTTCCTCCTAAAAACTCTGCCCTGTTTATGGATATGAAGGAGTTTTTTTTTCCCTTACAGGTGTGACATATTTCTTCTAAGTATGATTAAGTGCTTCTCTCTTTAAAAAAAATAAAAAGAAAAACAATTTTTAAAAAAATAAGATTTGAGGATGGTAGAATATACACCAATTGCAAACTTGACGTGGCAGATAAGGTGATGCCGAGGGTCCCTAAAGAGGCACCGACTCTCAGAAGCATAGACAGACAGACCTGCATCGCCACATGCACCTGAACGGAGGTTTGCCAAAGCTCCTGGGGGAACTTTAGTAATGTAGGTGCAGTATATCTTTAAGCCTGTCATTATGTGTGTTTGACAAGCATGGATTTATGACCCTTCTTAGGGGGCAAGTGAAGGATTCAAAACATGGGGGGGGGGGTTGTGGGGGGGGCAAGGTCATTATTTTATGGAGCTTGGAAGCCGGAAAAACTCTTTGACATGAATTTCATTTATTTGAATTATATACAAGTCACACTGAATTAAAAAAAACAGAGACTTCACGTCAATTAGGCCATCGTTGAAAAATCTGGGATTCCCCGGGAACCGTAGAAGCTCTCAGAGAGGCTGAAGTTAGCATCACATCATCTTTCATGCTTGTGTCCATGACGCATTACTTTAGCTGGTACATTGCTAAAAGGTTAGCATAGAGCGTTTAAGTAGAACATAAAATCTTTTTTTAAATTTTTTTATTTATTAGTCCACTCTGAAAGCATTTACTTTACCCTTGGCATGCCTCACCTTTGGCCTAATTTACATAAAATCTGTATTTTTGATATGTATTTTCACTCTTTGAGATTTTGTATTTACAGTTCTGCTTTTTTTAACATCTCAAACCTGTAAACTGTACATTTTATAATTATGATTTTAAAATCAAATCTTACTCCTAGCAAGTTGAAAACAAAGAAAAAACATTGGCAAAACACTTTCGTTAGCTTTCAAGCTCCATAGGTTGTGCGTGTGTGTGTGTGTGTGTGTGCTATGCATTTAGCTTGTTTTAGCCAGTTTGAAACTGCCTTCATGAGTCGGTTCATGAGCATAACCAAGCGCTACTCATTGAGCGTGAGCTTGTGTAGCATTTGGGAACAGTTAGCATGCGTGTCCACGCTAAGCTGAATTGTAAACCTAACATCTATGGGTCACCGTAAAGCTGTCACTGACTGATGGAGAAATGCGCTGCTGTCCTGTCCTGGCTTTTCTTATTTTAAATTGATGGGGCTGATATGGACGATGTGGCTATAATCGGAAGCAGATGGGATCAGGGACCCCACACCACGAACCTCTCTAACATCTGCATCTGCTGCACTCTGGAGACTGGGGGGAGGGGCCACAGCTGGATGACCTCTGACCACAGGAGAGATGCTGGGAGCCCTGGAGCTGACAGCTGGCTTTTGTGCACAGTGGGTGAGCCTCTCTCTCATCTCAGCTCCTCATTTCTTTCATAGTTCTGCTATGGACTGCAAATTAAAGCTCAATAAAAATAAGACAGCACAGAGATTATTATTATTATTACTACTATTATTATTATTATTTAGCTTCAAGATCTATTCCTGTTCTTGTCTGACAAGAGTGGATGTGGTTTTCTGCTGCTGTAGCCCATCTGCCTCATGGTTCGCAGACACTTTTCTGCCCACTATGGTTGTAAAGAGTAGTTATTTGAGTTAGCTTAGCCTTCCTGTTCACCCTGAATCAGTCTGGTCAATCTCTTCTGAACCCCTCTCTCATCAACAAGGCGTTTCTGCCCACAGAACTGCTGCTCAACTGGATGTTTCTGTGTAAAAAAACTCTAGACACAAACTGTGTGTGTGAAAGTCCCAGGACATCAGCGGTTTCTGAAAACAACAGCAACACCCAACACCCATGCCAGGGTTCGAAGTCACTGAGAGCGCCTTTGTTTTCCCCGTTCTGCTGTCCGATGTGAAAACGAGCTCTCGACCTGTATCTGCTTGATTTCATGCACTGTGCTGCTGCCACATGATTGGCTGATTTGGTTAACTGCATGAATGCGCAGGTGTACGGGCGTTCCTGTGGTGTGTTTAGGCCACGCCCACTCCAGGTTCAAAATCCGAATGCAGATTCCGATAGTGCCATTGTGTTAAACCCTTACTATATACGATTAGCATGAGGACGCTGATCTCAAGTGACCATATATTGTCATTCTGTCATTTAAAAGAGAAATGTCAAAAAGATTCGGTATAAAATTTAGAGTTGTTTGAGTTTAATTTTCCAGCAGGCTGCTTAACAATATTAGCTGGAAAACACCTGCATGACGATAACAGTGTTAGCCAAGTGAGAGCTCTTACCCTCTCATGGACACGGAGTTTTCCCCGAGGCCTATGATTATGATCCGTTCTCCTCCAGCACCTTGATCCAAGTCTTTACATCATCAACCTCTGGGCGACTGATGAACACAGAGTTTATTAGTTTTAGAGTAGCAATTTTCAAGTGCTTGCAAACACCTTGACACGGTTCTGACTTAAAAGAATGTTAATCTCTTCTGAGGAGTTTGAGGCACTTAAAACAAAAGTGTGGAACACAACCCCTTTAAAGCAGCTAGCATTGTGAAAGTTTTTTTTTTTTTTCTTTTTTTTTTCTTTTTGTCTAAACATATGACTGGGTGTATGATACAGTGATAGTAGCTGTCTGGTATTAATCATCATTGTTCTGTCGATTTTTGCCAAACCCAATAGTATTTGACCGAGGTGAAATGGTAATGATGGCCCCCTGGAAGTCGTACAGCATTTCTAAATATTCGCTCTGAGGGTGGGATTGGGTAATTATTTATTAAACAACAACCAAATGTGTGCCAGAATTACAACCTCCCTGTGCTTTGACATGTCATCGTGAAAAAAAAAAAAAAAATGCTGTTTTTGCTGGAGTGTCATGGGAAAAAAAATCATTCTGGAGAAGTGTTACGAGCATTTCATGTTTCTTTTTTTTTTTTTTTTTTTTTTTCTCGATCTTCTTGAACAAAGCAACCAGTTTCGAACAGTCATCGCTGGGTTGCAGAAATATTTCAGGAGGTATGCTGGGGCAGCAGGCTTGCCAAGTGCGAGTGCATTTCAACAAGTTGAAAGCACAAAAAGGAGTTGCCTTAATGCGTCTTGATTGATGTGCAGCTTTGTGAACGGCCGTCCTTGCCAGCAGTGAGAATGGCGGAGGAGGAAGGTGTGTCAGTGTCATCCATTTATCCATGAACTATTGCAAGAATTAGCTGGGGATTTTTTTTTTTTTGTTCGCATGACTATTAAGGCATTAGAGCAGAGGTATATTTTAATAGCACTTACTTTTCAGGTTCGTTCCAAGAGCAGTTGGCAGGAAGTAGCCATATTTTTTTCTGATGTAAAGTTAATATGAAGTAATATATAGCTGCCTAGCATAATCCAGCTAGCATACTTTCTGAAGCACCAAGAGCCAGAGGGCATGAACCGCTGGCTAACGGACAACTTTGTGGCTTGAGGTTGTTTGGGGAGTTCTCCATCTTTATCTCTGACTGTCACACATATGAAAACCTGGCTTTCAGTGGTAATAAGCTTCACCATGCCCGATCACATCATCCTGCGATGTTGCCTGGAGCTCGGTAAGAGAGCTCCATTGTGCTCTGTTCGCCTTCTGGTCTTGGCATCAGAAATTTGTAGATTGCTATCATGGTGGTTTGCTGCGAGGAAATATATTAACTTGTGCAATAGTTGTGCTGGTTTCATGCTGTCGCCTCTGAGGCACTTAGCGATTACTGGTGGAGAAAATCTTAACAGGTCTTTACAGAAATTTCCTGGGAACTTTTTGTGATCTGTGTCAAAATCCTGAGAAAAATAAGATTTTCAAATTGTCTTTTGGAAATAAACACTGCAGCAAAAAAAAAAGGCCAAAGGCCATGTTTGGAGATGCTAGAAGTGTGTTTTAGTGGATGGTCTTACTTAGATACTGTAGATTTGTAACAAAGCTGTAGATGTTGTGTAATCATAAAGACTGTCCTCTACTCATCCCAGGACTCTTATTACATCATGTAAACACTCTTTTTTTTGACTCTTTACACCTGTATACTGGAATGATTTATAATCCCACTCTCTGCTGTCACCCAGAAGCCGACACGTTTCCTTTTAGAGTCTCTAAATTTTTTCTTCCTCATGTTGTCTCAGGGAGTTTTTCCTCACCACTGTCGCCTCTGTCTCGATCAATGGGAATCCAAATCCACATCCGGATATCTGCAAAGCTGCTTTTTGGTAATGTAAAATTGCGGTTCCTCTTCCAAAACTACAGGATGACCATTGGACCAGCTACTATAATACTGGGGCGTGACAATTGTGGAAATGATCTTACCTTTAGTCACTGGGGAAATGATTTCACCTTTAACTTTTTCATACTCAAAAGATCTACAAAGGCTCCTTTAGGGCTTCTGTGGAGGACATGCCTCTAAGATTTCCCACAAACAACTTGGTTGAGTGGAGCAGGCGTCCCCAAGACCAGGACTCCCCACCGCCAGATTGCAACCTTTGAACTCTCGGGCCATCAGCAATCCAGCAAATGAAGTGGCAGGACTACAGTTGTATTGTTCTGAAAATGAAAATATATGCCTATTAATATGCATACCAATAGTTGTGGACACTATCTATGTAAGGAATAAAACACTTGTGGACATGCTGTTGTAGGAAAATAATTAAAGAACAATGCATCATACTTTTTATCCATTTATAGCTACTTTTCAACATCTATAAGTTAGTTTCTTTTATCACTTCCATTATAGCCGTTCCTTCACCAGATATTTCTTTTCCTCTTGAATACGATGCACCTCATGCAACTTGTTGTATTACTGAGAAGCTTTTATCTTCGTCTAGACTTTCTTTACAGAAAACTTCACCATATCAACAATTATAGATCTTAGATTTAATCTTAGATCATGTGGCTCGCTCACCATAGACGTGTCTGTGAATAAGCTGTTGCTATAGAAGTGCCAATATTTTAGCACGAGTGCATTAATTATGACAAACCTGTGATTTGAATTATTGTCAAAGCTGCTGTTATAGAAAATGAATCAACACCTTCTGACTAATCAGATTTGAGGATTCAACAGCGCTGTTGCTTTTTCCCACATGGCTACGAATTTGACGAATCAATTATAACCACTTGTCTCAACAATTCTCAAAACACCCTGGTCATGCCACTGTGTTCTGGCGAGCTTGTGGATTTATGAGCAGAACATCTCTTCCTTTTCTCCTATCGTCCAACTTTAGACAGACTGCAAAAGTCAGCGGGTGTGCCGGGCCAGAAAAACACACACATGCCCAGGAATGTGCGGCGAGGCCTCGCCTTTGCCAGCAGTGCTGACGCAAGTCTGGAGCGGCGAGGCATTTGACCTCAGGCTGACATGTGTGCTTTACTGGAAGCACGTATGGTGGGCTGCCCAAAACGGCGGGCGAGGTTTGGGACCCTGCCACGGCTGCTTAGCATGGAGTCTGGCCTGACCTGGATTCCGGACCACAATCCCCTGCTGCTACCATTAGCACCGGGTCGCTGGCTAGTACACGGCCTGCCTCCTGTAGAGCGTTGGCGTGAGCCTCCATTTCGGCGTGCCTTAATCACAGCCTAAATGTCTTGTTATCTTATCCTGACTAGTCCGGAGGAATGATTAATTAGCTATTGGTTTAAACATTCCCGCGAGCTCATCTGTACTCCAGACTCGGGTCTGTGCCGATCTTTGATTGTAGCTTGGCCACTCGTGGACAAAAATATGTCTATCACTCATAAAAACTTAAAAAAAAAAAACCTGCAATTTCAAACTCCAAACTCTCTCTGAACCCTTTGAGTCTAGACCCGTTATGGATGTGCACAGGAGACAGTGTAGGGGCTGTAGAAGTGTTTTATTTCCACTTATCTAGCGAAAAACCACACACAGCTCACCATTCATTTCTTTATCGCAGAGCTGCTACAGTGTTCCAGATGTAGCGGTGATCCCTCTGAACTGACAAACGCCAGCCTCGTTTAAAAACAGGACAGGATGACTGAACGTGTCCATAATGCACGGCAAGTCGGCTGGGTGCCAGGACGAGGGGACTCCACTCATCACTCCTCTAACACCAGTTTTACCTGCTCAGGCTAATGACTGTGACACCATAGAGGAAGATGATGAGAGATTTATCTGTAGCTGCCAAGAATGGAACACGGTTCAACGTCAGATTATTCTACTTCCTGTTCTACTTTGGGCTGAAGTATTTATCTAAATGAAGGTCAAAATCGACATTGCCTAACCTTAGCTGTTTCATAGAATTGCAAGCATAGTTGTTAAACGATCTCATCTCTTCCAAACTTCATACCTGCGTGTTCCATTATGCTAAATTAGCATAAGCCCCTTTCGATCGATAAGCCGGCTATTTTTGTCTTCAGTGCAGCTCGGACGTCTGTGTTGATTTACTTCACTGTGATTTAACGCTCAGAGCTTGTCGTAAATCTGTTCTGCGGGCCATCAGCGAGTCTGGTTGCACCACAGTCTGGCTGATGGAGCGAGAGAGAGAGAGAGAGAGAGAGAGAGAGAGAGAGAGAAAGAGAGGGGAGGAGGAAAGATGGATGGGTTGGTGTGAGGTCTTAATCTACTGCCTTTTTTCCCACACACTTTGCTTACCTCATACTAGATGTTCATGTTGACGTGACGTTATAGCGCTCTTAGGGTTCTGTTTAGGTGCAGGAGCAAGTGGAGATCAGTGGTGTGTTGCTAATTTGGGTGGTTTCCTGTCGTCGCCCAGTTGCTCTTACCGCAGACGGACAAAATGGTATTTTCCTAACTTCATGCAAGTTGTTACAGCCAGGTTTTGTGGATATCCATTATTTTTGTCACTCCACTTGGACTTCGGAGGTTCTTTTGGAACGTAATGTATTTAATACATCTAGTTTAGTATGAAATAAACCACTTGGTGGCGTGCTGTTTAAGGAAAATTATGTTTTTTTTTGTGGACATCCCACATCATTTAGTGTAACCAGAAATGGCTAAAAAGTATTCCTTTAACAAATAAAACATTGCAAATGTCGGTGAATATGGTGTGTGTTGGTATAAGCAGAATAAAACACTTTGCAATGCATTGTTAAAGGAAAAAAATGATACTGTGACACTGACACTGGAGACTCCTTCTATTAAATGTTGATAGAAATCTTTACCGTATCGATGATTAGATGTTGTCAAAACGCCTGCATAACACATTTAGAGGAAAGTGCTATCTACCCTCTTCCACATATCTAAGCTCACTGATTCATGTGATTGACAGGGGAGAGAGAGACAGAAATGCCGTCCCTTCCACCCAGACATCGTGGCCAGTTTTGCTCCCTTAGCTCCCGCCTTGTCAAAACAAATTCTTCCTTCAAAGTTCCAGAAACATTCTTAGCCATCACGTCAGTTTGTAGGTGCACTATGCATGTTTAGACACCTACATGTATCTCTTCATACTGTGATTGCATGTGTAGCATCATGTTGAGAAAAAAGGAGGAAACTGAAACTGCATACCTTGTCTAACGGCTAAAATAAAAATGGTTGAAGATAAAGTCTTGAAGATAGATGGCAAACAATCTACTTGATAAGGGATAATAGTCATGGGTGTGGGGGCATGCTAATCACGCAGCCAGGCCGCATTGGAGGATACCATGCAGAGCTAATTTGTGTCAACATTGTATCTCTGTTTATTAAGTCAGCCACTGGAGAGTGCTCCATCTCCCAGGGGGCGCTGATGAGCCCTTACCTCATTTAGCCCTTGACTGTAAATGGCATTCTCGTAAATTCAGCTGAATTGACTGATATATGATCAGCTGGCAAAACGTTTTTTTGGCAAGACGCCTCGAAGGAGCTTGTAGGATCTTGTCAGTGTGAGCTTTGGACAGCGTGCCAAGTGCAGTTTGACACACTGACAATTTGTGGCTTTTGGGAAACAATCAGCAGCGCTCGAGGAGGACCTGTGATCCCATTTCTCCTGTCGGATCCTGCCAGGTTGCGTTAGTGCTATACACCTGAAGCGATTACTGATGATACTGACTGCAAGTACATGTCTTGATTAATGGTTTAACTGCAATCTGTGATCTTGAACATCGCGATTAATTTTCCTTCCCTAATATACACGCAGTTATGAGTGGGGGTGGGACAGCCCCACTGTCTTTCAAGGATAATAAGACATCAGTTTTCATTTTTTGGCATCCATTTCCTGTTCGCAGTGACTGAAGGTGGATTGTTTTTGGATTGTTTTGAAAGCGAGCACAACAGCACCACTAAGGGTCTTTAAAAAAAACCCACAGAATTGTGTGAAGAAGTGAGACATGAGGCTAGGGCTGATTTCTTTCTAGCCCAGACTGGAG
>CM074919.1:4013949-4029290 GCA_037576815.1 Pangasius larnaudii | reverse complement strand
TTAAAAAAAACCCACAGAATTGTGTGAAGAAGTGAGACATGAGGCTAGGGCTGATTTCTTTCTAGCCCAGACTGGAGATTCATGTAGCCTCACATCAGGTGATTACACAGAAGGACACACCCCCTGGATTTGACCTGTGAAAAATTGTAGATGCGGGCGTAACGAACGTGAACAATGTGGATTATTTACTCTGTCATCGTTCTGTTTTCAAAATGTCTTTGAGGGGAAACTCAGAGTAGACAAACTAAAGACACATTGTTGAATCAAAGTGCAAATGACATAAATGGTGTGGCAGATGACAGAACCGTGCTGACATTTAGGGTTCTTTGTTTTGTTTTGTTTCGTTTTATCAAAAGTGAAACATGGCATTGATGGGGCAGAGCATTAAAAACATTTAAAAGAGAATGCAGCTGTCTATATGTCTTTAACTGTGTGTATGCCTAATATTTTGTCCCGCCTCCTCATGATTATTATGTCATCAGTGAGACCTCTAGTCAAGCTGCTGATAGATTTTAGCTGGTCATGCGCAATCCAAAATAAGGTCCGTTGTGCAATCTAGGGCAATCTCTAAAAACCAAAACAAGATAATGATTGACAGCCAAGGGCTAGTGTTGGTCTCTCAGGTGAGCGAGGCTGTGAAAGTGAATTTCCGTTCTGGTTTCACCCCGAGCGGCTTTCTCCGTCACGCTCGGCAGAGAGTAAGTGCTTTCAGGGTGTGAAAATAGGAAGCTCGCCTGAGCTCCATGCCCTCCTGAGATAAGACAATACCTCTCAGAGAGAAAGGGCAGCGTGCTCAGGCTGTGGAATCACAGCAGCCTCGGTGCAGCAGGAAAGACCGAACCTTTGTTCCCAAACCAAATGCTTTTAGGAGGAAAAACATAGTCATCTCCTTTGTCATGTTTTATTAGTCAAGTTTGACAGCTCTGACGATAAGCAGTCCCGTGGGTCATTCATCAGGGCCTGACATGTCACAGAGTGAACTTGTGAAAGAGCGGCACAGCAGGAAAGCGGTGATTTATCCACAATGTTATTATTAAGCAAGGGTGAGACTTGGACGTAAACTGTTTGCGTGCAGTATTGACTAAACAATTGGCGACACCAGGATGCCATCAGTGTATAAATAATGACATTGTGCAAAAACCAAAGTACAAATACCATAATTAGCTAGGTAATTGCATAAATTCCTGGATTGGGCTGCCATTTTGTCCCACTGATGTTAACCCAGACATTTTAACAACAACCAATGTGCATATTTCAGATAAATAAACTTAAAGCATGAATAAAATCTACAATGTACAGCATTGTACATACAGTCCTGGTCCACTATAACTTCATTTTACCTCGAAATATAAACATGAGTCCTCTATTATGCATGAGTCATATTCCATGAGT
This sequence comes from Pangasius larnaudii, assembly GCA_037576815.1. Taxonomy (NCBI): domain Eukaryota; kingdom Metazoa; phylum Chordata; class Actinopteri; order Siluriformes; family Pangasiidae; genus Pangasius; species Pangasius larnaudii. The sequence goes on along the minus strand of CM074919.1, from coordinate 4,027,898 downwards.
CATCTATTACAGGTTACGAAAAAAATGTCCATTTTAATCCCACAATAATCGCTGAAGATATTTGGAACATTCGGAAGAGATATTTGGAACATTCCCCAAGTCACGTGTTCGATGTTCATCCAAATTTCTTTTTCGGAAGAGCACGAGAAGAAGAAAAGTACGCTTTCTTTACCCTCAGTGATATCGTTATGCTCGCTGGCGAGGTCGCCCGACCCTGTTCCACAACTATAAAGTGAAAGTGCGTTTTGAATTTGAATAAATATCGTATATTTTAGCTAAACTGTTTAGAACGTCCTTCATGCGCTTATGCCGTTAATAATACGGATGCTAGTTGAGCACATGTATTTGTGTATTCGCTAATTCTTTGCTAAATATTTCAACCCTGTTTTAGGAAAATGCGGCCTGTCCATACAAAAAGAAATCATTAAATGGCTTTCTTGGATTCAAAGTTGATGTTCATAATAAATAAATAAAGAAAGAAAGAAAGTTTAAAATGGACACCAGTTGTGGAATCAGTCTATTTGTGTACCCAAAAAAAAAAAAAAAATCATTTTCTATGGTCAAAACTTGCTTTTTATTCTGATTTAAGCTCATCTCCCTGCTCTTATCTACAGCCGCACGCTACGTCCGAACAAGCACAGAGTAAGAGGAAAAATCTGATTTAAAAAAAAAAAACGAGTGAGGTGCTGGACACCGGGGTCAGGGAGCACACGGCGTATGGAGGCTTGGAGTCGGTCCGAAATGGGAGCACAGTCTCTCATCAAAGCCCATCTGATTATTTTCCACAAGATCTTCCTGTCAGGATGTTATGATTCTCTCCATGTTCAGTGGCTGGTGTGAAATGGTAGTCAATCTCTCTCGCTCTCTCGCTCTCTCTCTCGCTCGCTTTCTCGAATAAATATGATGTCACCCAATAAGTAATGAACTGGACTTCCCCATATTGTTGGCAAATCCAGTACCAGTGAATATCTCACACTCACAGGCGAGAGGGGGAGATAGATATATATCAGACTGTCATTACTCATATGAGAAGGCGTCTTATCTCTACATCTCAAACATGTTTTAGCAACAGAGAAAAATTTCGGGGTTATCACCATAAATAATACGGTCTTACCATCATAGATAATAAAGCGCATGACAGGTACCTTTCTTTCTGAAATGCCCGGAGGTCATAAACCGAAGAGATGACCTTTGTTCGAAATGGTACATTGTTTTGACAGCAACGATATTCAGCCAAATTTGTTCATCTCGAGCTTGGTTTTGGGATGGAATTTGTGTAATAGATCATTAACGCATTGTAGAGTTTACCATAGTAACCATGTGTTTATATGAACAGAAGTCTTACCTTTGATGATGTTGCTAAAGCGCAATAGGACATTAATCCCGTTTTTCGGTGTTTACACGGCATTACATGGCATTTGGCTCGCCTTCTCGTCGATTATCCACTGACGCAGCATCTTCGCAAATGCTTATTTGCACTGATCCGAAAACGTACATGCAAATGAACGTATTTCATACATCAATGCTGCTTCTACACTAACCGCCCCACCTTATCCTCACACTCCGCAACAAAATGTGGTTAGCATAACGTCGTGTATACACTATTAACATTGTATTTATGCCCTTGTATATATATATTTTTTTTTTAGATCGCACACACTACATGTTGTATCTTGTAGAGTTTGTCAGAGTTCGTTTTCGGTAACAAACCCCAAAAGAGAGAAGAAAAGGATTTCTTTGTGGCCAAAATGTGGTCGAAATCTTCAACACTCTCCATAATAAATCAGACTAATAATAATAAATCTGAAGCATTAGCCCTTGTGAGCCGAACAGAAATGAAGGGAAAAGAAATGAAAAGAAAAATAAAATCCTTGAACAGGCTGTCCATAGGAAATTAGCAAGGTGGTCACAGGGCGTGTGTGTTTATTACAAACTGGATTTCTGCTAAACACAATTTCGTCCGTGGCCAAAAAGAATGTTATCTTACCACCAACAAACATGTCAACACATTTATCCTACTAATTTACCCCAAATGCCACTTCGATCCTGCTTCATTTAATGACAATGGCAATGTTAGAAATCTGTCCTCAAGCTGTTTTACTCTGTTTATTTGCGTGCAGATTTATTTTATGAATGCGGTCTAACTATTCAAATATTAGGCTCGTTACTTAATGGTGACACAATACAATACTATTCTTGCTATTTATTGGCGCCATAGTGCTTTTACTAAGGTGAGTCATACTGAAAATCTTAAACGTGATTCATAAATTAGTGAATTGGTTGCACTGGAACACTGAACGAAATGGAGATTATGTAGAAAATGACACACGTTTGTCTTTTGCAACAAACAATGCAAACTACTACTGCTACTAATAATAATAATACTAAGTTTTGACACTGACATTTGACTCACCCTCATAATTCCTGCACTTTCCACCAACAGGACGAGTTCACATCATGTGTAATCTGACCTGTTTCTTGTTTTCGAGTTATTTGAGTTCAGAACTCAGTAATGAATATTACTCCACTAATAATGGGTTGTGACCCCAGCGGCTCAGCTTCATGGACGCCTGGAGTTCCCCAGACTCCACTTTGAGAACCACGGATGTAAACCATCCTTTACCCAGCGCTGACGATCGGAGCTCTGAACAAAAAAAAAAGTCCTCGTTTTCATTTTTTTTTAGCTACACTCGAATGCCATTTTTTTCCGATTCAAGAGCGCGTTGAATGATTTTCTGTGGTTCTGGCTTTAAGAAGCTGACTCCGTGACCAACATAGCTTCTCAAGTTCTCTAGAAAACATCTCCGCAGCCACCCACCGAAAATAACCTGCTGTTTCAGGTTGTGCGTGTTTATTTTGTAATCCGACTTCAATCTAATCATTATTGTGCACAGATAGGTGAGGGAGTAAAGTGCGGAATGTGTTATTCCTTTTCTTGGCAGAGGCGCTGCTTCTCTCAGCAATCGTGTGTGCAAATGCATTAAATCAACAAACCCGGTGCGTTGTTTGTTTTCACAGTGTATCTCGCCCTCACTTTGTATTGGATGATTGGACTTAGATTTCCTGTCATGTAATGGAAGCCGTCGCTGGAATGCACGAGTGGCGTGTATACTCGCGCTGACGCGACTGGGACACGAGTGCCGAATTCACCCGCGGCCAGAGACCAGTAAAGCATCCAGACTGCGACTGTTCTTTTAATGTAGGAATAAATCACTTAGGAGCCATGCTGTTAGAGGATGATAATCAACGCCAGGGTGGTGTGATGCAACCAGAAGTGAACCTGAAGTTACTTTCGTGGAAGTGAAGCTGATTATTTTCCTATAACAGAACATCCAGAAGTGTTTTATTCCCCGATTGCGATTTTAATCTATTGATTAAATAACAACATGTACATTTTATCCATTTATAGCTACGTGTAATGTTCTGGTACATTGGCAAAGCGAGTTACCGTAATATATATAATATATAAATTACTTTAGCGTAATACATGTTCAGTACTGTGTTGACCTTTTGATTGAATTTAACTGAATTGAGTTCTGTCGGCTACATTGAGTATGGGGTGTGTATATGCACATGTGATATACTATGTGTGTGTGTGTGTGTGTGTGTGTGTGTGTGTATGGACGAGGGGAGTGGAGGGTTAGCAGGGTTAATTACACTCTGACCCAGCAAATGGATTTTCCTACCCATGCCCCTCCACCTTGTGCTCAGGCTAGTTATCATGATTGAGCAATTAATCCTCTCTCTCATACACACACATCGTGTCTTCACCTCCTTTCTCATTTTTTTTCCCCCTTGCCATCTCTTTGTTTTTATTTTTCGATATTTACATATAATTAAAATTACTTTAAACTAAAAGGTTTTGTATATCAATAAAAAAAAAAGGTGTATCCATTATAAAACAAAGCTATGTAATATAGCAATATATTTATGCATTCTATTTGTATGCATATTTATTTTTAGAAATGTATTTGTACTGAAGGTTTCGAAGATTTAGGTCCCTGATGAACAATCCAGAAGCGACAACGTCGATGAAAAAAACTCCCCGAGACAACATGAGGAAGAGACTTTGAGCCTTCGACCAAATGTGTGTGTCTGAGTGTAGGTAGGATTCTTCTCTCACTGTGTGTGTGCGTATGTGTGTGTGTGTGCGCACACCTCTTCCTCCAATCATTCTGTGCCACACTTCCTTAGATACTCTTAATTCCAGCAGTGTGTGTGTGTGTGTGTGTGTGTGTGTCTGGGTGTCAGGAACAATAAGAGCACTAGAAGTTAAACAGTGTGAGCTGCCCCGAGTCTGCACAGGAAACCGAGGCCGATCAGGCAGCCTGTCCATCATCATGCGAGGCTCCGCCTACTCGCCCCCCTTCGCCCTGCCAACTCCGCAGAACAATAGGCGGAGGGGAAACACGGGAGCCTGGCAATCTCAGCCACCACAGACACTGCAGATAATACACACACACACACACACACACACATACAGAGTACTGTGCAAAAGGCTTTTTTATATATATATTTGCCTGTTTTACACCTACTGCATTAGTGTCTTAGTAAAAAAGCATAAAGTCGATATTTTTTAAAGCTTTTTTTTTTAGATTTCATTTTATTTATCATGTTCCTGATAACAACATCATCATCATCATCATCATCATCATCCTGTGTGGGAGTTGTGCAGGTTCTCCCAGAAGCCTGAAACAACCTACCAGCCGATTTCCTTGGAAATCTCACAATAGTTCTGTATTGTAATCTTTCTGATACTTTCAAGCTTTTGGTTTCATTATGTTCGCTTTTTTAAAAAAGAAATGTCAGTGTACAGTACTGTGCAGAAAGACTGCACTCTCTCTCACACACACACACACACACACACACACACACACATTAGAAACACAGAGCTACAGTTGAATCTAAAACGGCTCCGTTCTGTCTATATAGTGCACTATATGTCATTTGAAACAGTGCCATTTACTCACACACTTTCCATAAATGCTTCTTCCTGGTCAGGTTCACGGTTGATCCAAAGCCTGTCCCGGGAACACTGGGCGTGAGACAGGAATACACCCTGGATGGGACGCCAGCCCATTCCAGGGAACCATGCACACTCATTCACACACTCATTCACACCTAGGAACGATTTATCATAGCCAATCCGTCTCCTGACATGTTTCTGGGAGGTGAGAGGAAACTGCAGAGTCCAGAGGAAACCGACACTGACACAGGGAGAACGCCGTCAGTAACCCGATCTCAGGATCGAACCCAGGACCCTGGAGCCGAAAGGCGGCAGCGCTACCCACAGTGGTATTTATAGTGAACTATATCTCAAAACCATTTTGGAATTATACAGGAACCTGTTTAGTGATTTGGATGCCAGGTTTGAATGGAGGACGCTGCCCCTGTGTAGCGTTGCCCCTTATAGTGCACTACATGATTACCCATAATGCACTGTAAATCCAGTGAACAACCGATGCACACGATTTCTGCGCTGAGTACTACAGTGCATATCAATTTCTTTCTGGTCAGGATGGATACTGTTTAATGTTCGATATACAGTAGTGGTAATTACTTAGAAACCTTTGGTTTTATTATGTTTAAAGCCATGTTTGATTTACAAACATGCCAATGTGCAATACTGCGCAAAGACTAAAATGATACACTACAGTGACGTTAGCGAGTAAAGGCAGGAACTTGTTCAGATACTGTACAGTTCTGGTTTGGGAAATTTCCAAGAAAATCTTTCATTATTCAAAAAAGATTTCAACTAAATCTGATTTTTGTGTCAAAATTAGTTCCCTATTCACTGTATAGTGCACTATTTTGTGGCATTGTCCCAATTCCACTGACACATTTATACTCCCTGGATTGTTCACTGTATTATTACCCATAATGCAACATAAATCCCCTGAACAACCAATGCGTTGTGACAATATGTTGCGATCTTTAAAAATGTACTCCTCAGGATGGATACGGATTACTGTCTAATATAGTCGCTATTTTGCTGCTTTTTAAATGTTTTATATTATTATTTTTGAAGTTGTCGCAAAACGTTCCGCAAAACATTCACATATTTACTCTAATATGAGATGGGGGAAGGGGGCGGGGTTTCCAGGCAATCAGTTCATATCGGAGAGTCCAAGAACACCTACGCAACTGCCAATCATTCCAGATTCCCATTCAGATTGGCTGACCACCTGCCAGCCTTCATGCATTTTAACACCAGAGTACACAGGTATGACTTATTGCTCCAAAAAAATACACCAAGGGCAGTTTTCCGTTAATAAAAAACAGCTGATCAGCCAATCGATGTATAAATCTGGAATGACTGACAGTTGCGTAGGTGTGTTTGGACTCTCAGGGGAGGCCCCGCCTCTTTCCCCCATGTCACATGAGCAATCTTTTCACCAGCTCCCTCACTTTCTGTCACAGTAAAAGAAGAATGGATCGACGTATGTTCGACTAAGCTAACATTAGACGCGTTTAGAGTTAATATCAGTTAACTACATTTATTAGGAATGCACTGGAATTTCGGCCACTGGAATTTTTTTCATTTGGGAGAGAAGAAAAAAAATAGAAAAAAAAATTGAACAACAGTGAAAAAATGTCAGCCCCAAGGAACCATTTCAAGGTTTCTACACAGAACACAGAACAGTTAGACGAGCAATTTGTGAAAGGACTATATCAAAAAATACTTTATTACTATTATTATTATTATATTTTTAGTCCCCTTCCTTCTCTGGACTGTTCATTATTCCTCTTTAGGGTTGTCAGGTCTGATAGAGCTGGATAGAAGGGAGTGAAGTAGTCATTAAAAGACGTGAGGTGTGTGTGTGTGTGTGTGTGTGTGTGTGTGTGTGTGTGGCAGGATTTGTATGAGAAAGAAAGAGTTAATGTGTACTGTTCCATCTCCTGTCACTGCATAACGTAATGTAAGAAGCAAACAAGTCTGTTAATACGTCAGCTTTTGCAAACATGCGTGAAAAGCGTGTGCTTTTAGTTTTACAGCATGTGTGTATTTATGTCCGGGGGTGGATGTGTGTGTGTGTGTGTGTGTGTGTGAGTGTGTGTGTTATAGTGGAAGGGCAGAAATCACTTTCTTTACCAGCCTTTCTTTCCCTGTTTGGGCACGACAGGACTTGAGATCCTCCGTGCTGATAAGATAAGAATGTTGCAGCCAGTGGCTCGCACAGATTGCTGCTGCAGAAGAGGAAATGCCTATCTGATGGAATTTTCACTTCACATTTTGAATGGAGAGAGAGAGAGAGAGAGAGACACACACACACACACACACACATCTGCCCTGTTGAGAGGTGAGGGCGGGAACCATGTTTGACAGCGTTGTAAACTGAGTGAGCACGAGCCCTATCAACATGCCACCCTCTGCATCTTCTCTATCTTTACTCTTTTCCTGTGTCAGAATTAAAACTCGTGTCACGTTGTTTAGGAAAATAATCAACTCCAGGATGGAGTCACTACACTTCCCAGTAACAGCATGTGCCTGAGTGCTTTATTCCTTTTATACTACAGCAATTTGTCAATGATTAACATTTGATTTAAAAAAACAACAACAAAAAAAGAAAAACGTGTACTTTTTATTCATTTATGGTTACCTTTAATGCCAGGAAACAAGCTAGTTCCTGTTAGCACAGCTATAAACAGTCGCTCCCTCACCAGTTCAGTCACCACAGTCGCTCCCTCGCCACAAGTAAAAAAAAAAACGCAGCTGGAAAATGTTCGATAGAAACCATAAAGTGTAAATGAATCCGTCCGGAAAACCTCCTGACTGTTCCAGGGCGCTGACACTGGAGACTCCTTCCATCAGTGTTGACATAGACATCTTCTTACAGAAAAAAAAAAAAAAAAAAAACTTCAATTAAAAAATCATTAGAATGAGCACATTAATATAAACCACTACTGAACGAATAGAAACTGATTATAAAATAATTACAAATATTTAACACTGAAAAAGAGAATAAAATATTTTGAACATTTTACACTTTTAAAGATTAAAGTATTTTTTAAAAATATCCCCTAAACTGCTTCTAGTCCGTTTGTAATTATTTTTAAAAGATAAATGAACTATAAAAACTATATTTATATTTAAAAGATTAATACAAAGATATCACAATATTTTCATTGTTTACATTTAGAAACCTTTTTATTTTAAAAAATTAATAAACTTCATAAATGATAACAGATATGGATTTTATTAAGAAACGAATTTATTTTTATCAGTAAAGAACGTTTTATATACATTTATTTAAAAACAATTAAAAAATGTATCACTTAAAAAGAACTATATTACATTTAGAAATTAAATACATTAAATCTAATATGAAAATAACTCTAAAATAATAATAATAATAATAATAATAATAATAATAATAATAATAATAATAATATCATTTTTATTTTGAATTTTAAAAAATATATATTTAGAAAAAAATACTAAATTTTACCATTGAAAAATCTATATTTCAAAAAATTGATAATATAACATGGACTATGTAACAAATAAATAATTGATCAATAATTATAATATCTGTAAATATAATAATACATGATTATACATTATGATAAATTATTTTTTACAATATTTACAATTTTTTAATGGTAATACAGAATTTAAATATCATCCACTTCTAGTCAGTGTAATTGTAATTATTTTTTAAAAATATATATGTACATATTTTTTTTTTTATAAAAAAGATATCACAATATCCGCAGTAGCTCAGAAAGGCATACTGTGACGTCATGAGATCCATGTTATATCGTCATATCACCCTGTCTTATGATATTCACGCGCTCCTGTATATGTGGAAAGGTGAACGTGGTCACAAGTACACTCTTAAAAGCTGCAGAAAATCCTGACCCGTGGTTCTTTCGTGTGTTTGTTGGTCAATTCATCTTTGTGTTGTTGTTGAATTGTACATTATGATGTGCTTTAACGTAGCAGCTTGTATTAATAGCTGAGCAATTCCAAAGGAAAGCGAGGTCCGGAAAGGAAACCAGCGCATGTGGAATGGGACAGAGCCGACACAGAGCACTTCGTAAAGCGAGATGGGGCTGTTTGTTGTTCTTGGCAGTGGTAGCTGTTAGCTAGCGTGGTTTCGAGGACTGCTCCAGTCAATCCAAATGGGCCGTGTCAAAAGGTCAGAGTGCTTAAAGCTCAGTGATTGTTATGCGTGACTGAGATGAAGAACGTCCTACCTCCTGACACTCCACTCCCATCGTTGTAGTTTGTGGGGGAAAAAAACAACGTAGGCAAGTGAGAAGCATGCATGTTAGAAACCAGAGAGTGCAGTCTTTCATTCTTCATATCTCATTCGAGGTCCGGGTTTTATTATTGTTTCTATTACTGTACCGTTTAAAATGATTTTTAGTACATTTTATTATTATTTTTTTTCCCTCCACGGTTTATATGCTAGTTAAAAAGTTGTTTTTTTTTCTGTTTGTTTTTTGCTGTTTATTTTACAGAAAATAATTCGTATGCACACACACTGTATGATATTACGCCACTCTTAGTACTTTACTGTCTCATACATTTCTCTTTCGCTTTTAGTCTCGTTATTATGATAAATGTTCTCATTATTTCACTGTTAAATGAATAGTATTACATACTATTGTGTTCTGTCACGTATCTGTGCTTGGAAAATCCAAAAAGCACTTATTTATTTATTTATTTATTTATTTATTTATTTATTTATTTACTTATTTATTTATTTATTTATTTATTTACTTACTTATTAAATTTTATTTGTATTATTAAATATTATTTATTTTATTTTTAACAGCAGACATTGTCCAAAGCAGTTTTACAGAAATCCACATGTAAGTTTACTAATTATTATTATTATTATTATTATTATTATTATTATTATTAAAGTTGGGGAAAAAAATGGTAAAAATCACAATTATAGCACAACAAATCCCTGTGTGTGGGTGAGTGTGTGTTTGTGTGTGTGTGTGTTTGTGTGTGTGTGTGTGTGTGTGTGTGTGTGTGTGTGTGTGTGGTATAGCCCACAATCAGACTCAGCGGATCAGAGAACTGCTTTCATGTTCCTCCAAACTGCACGCTCTATGAATTCTGCCTCATGACATCATCCATCATCTGTCCAATCCCATGCCTCACAATCCATAAAAAGCTTTGACGGGCAGGTCTGAACTTGGCATTTTGGTGTCAGCATTCGCTCCAGATCCCGCCTCCGGATCCCGCCTTCAAACCCTCTCCTCTCCTCCTCTTCTCTCTCGACGTGGTCCCTAAGTGTAAGGTCATTATTGAAATTGGGCATCAATTAAGATAAGCAGAAATGACTTTCTCTGTCATGGCTTTGAAGTCTCTGGTTTTCCCCTTTTGCTGCCGTCTCAGAACAGACATGGTGTGTGCACGTGTGTGTGTGTGTGTGTGTACTGCTGCCTTTGATCTGATAGTAGTGAAATCATGAGGCGCTCTGTGTGTGTGTGTGTGTGTGTGTGTGCGCTGAATGATTACACAGCTATATTTTCCCCGGTCTGTGGAAAACTATTTCTCATTTAATGTGTTTATCAAAAATGTCTTTCTGTTTGAACGCAAATGAAAAAAGCTGTCCGTTGCTAAAAGCATAAGCATAGCTACACCTGTTTTACTAGCACTTAGGTCCAGAATGAGATATTCTGGTGTTAGTTTGTACTATTTTGATCATGGATAGGTCAGAGATTTCTGACTGTCATTAAATAAATAAATAAATAAATAAATAAATAAATAAACACCAAACCGAGAGTTGCACCTTGACCTCGTGATGCTTAACTCGAAATCAGGGACAGACTTTGGACTTTCTGTCCAGTCCAAACAGCTCGTGTTCCTCAAGCATTACTACTGGAAATAAAGCAACATCGTTTTTCATTTCATGAAGAAACATAATGCCATGTGTATCAAAATCTAGAGAACCCTTTGATCAGGTCAAATCCAGATCCCTTATGAGTTTTTCAGCCGTCCCCCTGGGAGAACCCTTAAAGCAGGGGTCATCAACTGGTTGTCCTACAAAGGGTTTCAGCTGTTCAAGCTGAGTACTTTGGGGGAAAAAAAATGACTGTAGCACAACAGATAAACAAAAATGAACAAAAATGGCTGTAGTTCAGTGACTCCAGCTCATGAGCCATCAGAGCTTCTGCGGGAGGTTCACAGTTTCAGCCAGTCGCGTGCGTTTGTGTAAATTATTTAGCTGAAGGCAGCTCATCTGAGCAGAGACTAGCTACAGGGCTGGAGCTCAGAAAGGGAGGAATTGTCAGACTTTTGGCAGGTTTTGTTTAGATTAAATTCCACTCTCTGGTCTGATTTGCAAATCTGATCATGTGAAAAAATGTCGACGATGAAGACAATATGTGTAAAGATGATTATTCTCCCTGCATCACGCACCTCATCTGTTCAGAGTCTGTGGTACTAGTCAACCATGGTAACATGATGTACAACTATGAATCAAAACGTAATCACTTGTCTAGTTTGTAGACATAAACCATTGGTTAATTGGCATCAGTCAGTCGTGTAGGTTTCGTAGCTAGATCTTTACATTTGGCCTCTTATCAGGAAGATTCCATTTTAGGAAGGTAAGAACTCTTAGCTATACAAAGAAACCACTGAAGAACCCTTGTTCTTTGGATTTTTCATAATTTTCCTCCCCAGTTTGGTCATGGCCTGTTCCCAGCCACTAGCCAAGCTACTAATCAGGGAGATTGCAGGCTAAAGCGTGCTTCCTCTGAGATATGTGAAACTAGCCAAACTGCTGCTCATGCTGCATCACATGGTGGTGTAACACACGGGAGGAAAGAGCTATCTGCCCTCTTCCTGCATACATGACCTCGCAGACGCCCATGATTGGCTAGTGTCACTGTGATTGACGGCGGAGAACGTATGCTCCTCCCACCCGGAAAGGCATGGACAAGTTTGATCCCATGGATAGCTGTGAAACCGTACGATGATCACAAGTTCAAATCCTGATGATGTCACAACCATCCACGGCTGACGAATGCTTTTCTTTTGCACCACTGTGGATCCAAAGAACCCTTATTTTTAAGAGCGTAAACAACATAGCTGTGTTTATTCTGGTTATTGGTGTATTGAGTATCATTACTGTACAAATACTTGACGTTGTGAAAGGGGGATTTGAAAGAATTTCCGTGGAAATGTTTCTTCACTCGTACGTGACAAGTGTTAAAGGAAATAGAAACAGAAACACGTATTTGAGTTATGGGCCTCACTGTGGATTGAAACACTGGTTAAATGTCTGTTATGTCAGATAAGTGTGAGATAGATGACTTTAGAAACACTTTTTTGTGTGAATCTTGGCATTGTTGTGGAGGATAAAGATGAAGCAAGCGCGCACGGTGGGGGGAAAAAAAGTGAATAAAAGGCCAAGATTTGTCAAGTGTGGAGATCACAATCTTCTGGGGTTTCCCTTATTTCTTTGCTTTTTATTGTGTTCAGTCAGTCATGTGACCATCAGTTCATCCGTTTACACAGGTGAGTTCACGATAAGTCTAATTTGTCATCTACACACTGGGGCAGTTTGTTAGAATAACTAATAGATCACGACCAATCAGAGCAAACACTTTCATGTGCCCCTTTCTCGAGAAGCGCTTTATCTATGACACATCTGTCCTTTCTGATACCTTTCTGTCACCTCTGGCTACAACACACAAGCTGTATTTATACTCAAAACCACGTTTCTTCGTCACTCTGCACTGTTTCGCAAAAACGTCCTCGTTCCTGTTCTCACTTACCTTATAGTCGCTATAAACATCCGTTCCCTCGCCAGCCTCTCTTTCCTCTCTCTCTCTATCTCTCTCAAGGGGAAAGCACAGACTCTCCTGTCCTGTAGACTTTCCCATGGTGGAAAACGGACTGTTACCAAGCACTGACACTGGAGACTCCTTCCACAAATGTTAAACATCTCCTCACAGAAACCGTCCCCATGTCGATGCATTGTTACTATAGACCATAGCTGCTGTTATACAAACTGAACACATTCTGACCAATCAGAATCAAGACTTTAAAAAATGTATTCTGTGATGTTACTTTTAAAGATTGTAATGTATGTAGAAATTGTAGTTATGCCATTAGACATTCAAAGGCAGTGGAAAGAGAAGAACGAACTCTCGGCTCAAACTGCGACACTTCTGAGTTTTTTTTTTTTTGCTTTGTTTTGATTTTTTTTTGTCCCCGCCCCTGTCTTGTGATTGGTCGATCTCTCTGTTGTGTCGTGATTGTGCCTACCTGTTACCTGTTCAGTTACTGATTATTCTGTCTGTTTATAGCCTTGTGCGTCTTAGTTTCAGGGCAAAGCCTTGTCACTTTGTTTTCAGCCGTCTTTCTTCGTTCCTGCGTATCCTAGTTCCTGGTTGTACTTCCTGGTTTTGATCAGCGCCTGCGTTTACGTTTGCGATTATGGATATTCTGGGTTTGATGCCGCCCGCTGCTTTCTTGACCCATGCCTGGACTTATGACTTATATAATTTCTGGTTTGTAAACAATAAATCACACGCCGGGTTTACGCACTTTTCCTTGTCGCCCTGCCGCATGTCGCACAATGAATCACAAATGTCACAGGGAAAGATTTTAATCGTAGTGTTGGTTTGTTTTTCCTTTTAAAAAAAAAAAAACAATAAGAGACAGAAGAGGAAGTGGATTGTTTTTTTTTTTTTTAGTTTTCAATCGTAGGTGTTTGTGCTGCTGCTTATACAACTGCAAGCAAACTCACAAACAATGGGCTGCTCCGTGCAGTGACGCACAAACAATGAAGTATTTGGACTAATCACAGACAGGGATAGTTAGTCTCAGAAAAGAAAAGGGAAAAAAAAAAACACATGGTGTTCAGGAGCTGTTTGAAAGATCACGCACGTGTCATGAGCAGCCCTCATTTTCTCCCGTTCCCTTATCAGCATTTGTGCATTAGCGTCAGCGTACGAAATCACGCCGAAACGTC
>CM074919.1:3991286-3993463 GCA_037576815.1 Pangasius larnaudii | reverse complement strand
CTAGAGAGAGAGAGAGAGAGAGAGAGAGAGAGAGAGAACACACGTGGACAATCAGCAGAGACTCAACCCTAAATGAGCCAGACCGATAGCAGAAGAGGCCTGAGGTCACCAGGATGCTGAAACATGGCTCGGTGATTGACAGCCTGAGATGCCTCGTGAGCGTGGCGTGGATTATGAAAAAATGTAAACAAAAAAAACAAAAAAAAACAACGTCACCTCACGGCACATAAACTACAGCTTTAGTGTCTGTTAGTGCTGCGATAACAGGTAGGCCCATTGACGCAGAATCAATCAATAAATAAGTAAGAAATGCATAAAAAATACGCAAAGGTCTAGAAAAATCACGGACTGCGCTTTAGCAGAACAAATCAACACGTTAAAAAAAACATTATAATAAAATATATGTATCATTTACTGTCTGACTGCTCTTACTTTAAATTAAAATTAAATATTCAAAATCTGAGCAAAAAGCGATCCTAAACACAGGATTGTGTGTGTGTGTGTGTGTGTGTGTGTGTGTGTGTGTGTGTGTGTGTGTGTGTGTGTGTGTGTGTGTTTAGAGACCATAATTTCAGGAATACCATTTTGCAAACAAATCTATCTTAATATTTTGCAGTCTGTCCTTTTCATGATCTCTGGAAAAGTGTAAGTTAGAATATTGAAGGAAATGTATATAATAATAATAATAATAATAATAATAATAATAATAATAATAATGAGAGCTTGTGACACAAGTTATAATATAACAATTATATATTTTGTTAATTAAATAACTTGATTTAATTAATTAAAATTATTTTTTTGTTGTTTTTTTACAAATTATGCTTGATTTTATCTCATCTCTTATTAAGCTCTAGGAATTACCAAAAAAATAATAATCCCAACAGTATATTGCATTTTTTTTTTTACCATATAAAAAAACTTTTTGTTTGATTTTTGTTTGTTTTGCTTTTTTGTCTCTTTCCCTGAAAAGCAGAAAAACTGTGCCGCTGATGTTTCGTACGTTATAAGACTTTGACACTTTCAGTCGTTGCAACACTTTATGTAAATTAGTTCAACTTCACAGACTGAGTTTAAGATTAATTTTCACAGCAGAATAATAATGTTTCACGGTGCTTTAAGAAATCAGGCGTAGTCTACTTTTTAACTCAAATAAAATGGTAATTTATTAAACAAAGAATGCAGTTCCTTCAGAATACTTTTTTTTTTTCAACAAAATGAGATAATTTGAATGAATATTGCGATATACACGTTTCTGTTCCCTTGTTATAATGGAACATTTCTGCACGATTAAAGGCAACTCAATTTTAGAAACAAAACGGTTCGGGTGTTTGGTCCATAATATTCCGGTTACATTTCAGAAATAAATTACTATATGCAATTTACACGTAATAACAAGTCCGTGAAAAGCTGGCCTTTTTTTTTTTTCTTTCTTTTTTTTCCCTTATTTTAAGCAAAGCATACAGCTCGCAAAAGCGAAAAAGGAGACTTACGTGTTATTTGCAGTAACACTGTCCATAATAAACCCACACCATGTGTTTGTGTGTTCAGTCCATGGCGAGGAGAGGGTAATAAGTATCAAAGATTCTCTGTTTATGGAGAAAAAAAGAAAGGGGAATTGAGGGGAAATAAAATATATATAAAAAAAAAAAAATTCGCACAGAAGTGGACTTTTGGTCAGAACTTGCTGCAGTCGTAGACAAAAGCCCCAGACGCGCGGTATATGGACTGGCTGGAAGGAAAGGACATCTGACAGCTGTTATTTCCGTTCACCGGGGAGTTATTCAAGCCGATCCGCTGTGACTCGAACATTTCTCGCACCGAGTGAAAGTTCTGCTGCTGCGTCGGGTAGGTGGCGCCGAGGTGGCCCAGGTCTCCGGCCTGGTTCAGGTACCACGAGGCGAGGCGGCCCTGATGCGAGTGAGGATGGTGTCCCTCCTGGTTGGAGCCAAGGTGGCCGGCGTGGCCCAGCGAGGACGACGAGGCGGCGGTGGTGGTGATGGAGTAGTCGGGCAAAGTCTCGTCCACCGAGGTGGTGCTGGCGGCGGTGGTGCCGGCGCGCTCCGCCGCGTACAAGCTCATGGCCTGCATGTTGCAGTGGTAGGTGGCGTGCGAGGTAGTGGAGACGGCGCTCTGGTTGCAGGGCGAGCTGTACGCGGCCGCCTGGCTCGGCGAGT
>CM074919.1:3971286-3986286 GCA_037576815.1 Pangasius larnaudii | reverse complement strand
ACTTAAATTTGGTTAACATATACTGCATGTCCTGGTTCTTCAATGGATCCTGAAGAGATATACAAAAAAAAACAACCCTTAAGGGCTCTACAGTTTTGAAGATTATGTGTAATGTATTAATTGGGTCGGCGTGTGGTACAAACTCGAAATTATTGCTCACGTTTTCTTCCTAATACATAGAACCTTGGTGCAGTTTTAGAAAAATCGTTTTGTCAACTGTCCTTTCAATGTTCCCTGGATGATGAAGGCTTCTTAGCCTGCTGAAAGGGTTCTACTTGGTCCCCTTTCCGCTAGAGAAATACCCTGTTGCCGTGTTCGCCTGGGACAACTGGGTTCTACATTTTCTCGGAGTGTGTGTATTAACTAGATAAGAGTTTTCCAAATTGAAATTTACAGGTAATTATTTTCTTCTTGATACACTTCTTGAAAAAAAAAAAGATCCTTCAGTGGTTCTTTAAAGGTTCAATGGATGATTACGGGTTCTTGGCCCCCTAAAAGGATTCTGCTCCGGTTCTCGTAGGGAAACACTCTGTTGTTGGGTTCTACGTAAAGTCTTAAAGGGTTCCCCCCAGACAGACAACTGGAGAACCTTCTGCTGTTTGACGTGTTTTCATCAGACTTTAAGAACTTCAAGACAGATATCCTGCAGTTCCATATAGCAATTTATTTGTTGAACAAATCAATATTAGGTTTTTCCTGTGATTACAGACAAATGCTCGGACAACCGAAGAACCATTAAAGGTTCTAAATGTTCTAAGAGTGTAGGGGTCCAGCACATCCAGCTTCACACAGAATAGCAGAGGAATTATTGGACATTGCTGCCCCCATGTGTTCAATGGTCTAATAGCAGGTTAAAAGGGAGATGAATCATTGTGCTGCTTTCAGTGGTGCTAATTACAGACCCACAAAAGGTGTGAGTGTTAATGTGTAACTCTAACTGTGCTTTTATTAAAAAAATAGTGTTACCTTAATGTTACACTGAGCCACATAAGTCCTCGCTAGTCTTAGAGTATATGTGTAATTCAGCGTAATATATGCAGAGGCATCACTTTAAAGTAATTGTAGTTTATATATAGTTTTAGCATTAGACATTGTCACAGAGCAGGTATGCGGAAGGATGGGTTTCAATCTAGAACAGGCCACAGGGTCAAAAAAAAACAAACCCGTCGTCATTCGGGTGACTGAACAGAGGGACAGTGATCATTCCAGGATACGGTCATACAGCAACACGTGCATTTATACATCACTCACAGCAAACGTTTGTGCTCTCCTATCAGAACAGGGTGTTTTGTTTTTAAAAAGAGGCTCCGAGTACTGAAACTCCCAAAATGAAAAAAAAAAAAATAAAGAAATAATTGGAAAAAAAAGGAATAAAAGATGGAAACAATCTTTTGCAAGAACAAATAGTGTGGACTTTGTGAAAAATACACAAAAGCAAGTGCTATAGTGTGTCTAGTGTTTTGCCATTAGAAAAGGCTCCAAATACAACGTTTGTGAAGTGTAATCAGCCCTTAACCCTCCTGTCTGGAGGAGAGAGAGAGTCTGCGGTCAAACTGACACAAAGGCAACTTCGACATCTCCCAAAAATGTGCGAATCAAACTTCGAAACGTTGAATCTTCTCTGACTTTTGAAGAATTGATCAGATGACTTCAGAAACATGCACCTCTTGTGTTACAGGGTGTTCGAAAATACACATTTTGACCCAATCGGTGATTTTGACACCTTTTTTCTTTTTTTTTTTTTTTTTGAGTGAAAAAAGCTAAAACTTTCTATGCAGATTATTTTTCTGCTCTGTCTTACCTTTTTCTGTTGACTCTCCCTCTCATGATATTGCCAGATTATTAAGTAAATATAGTTTATACCTTATTGGCCAAACTTGAGCCTTTTCTTTATTTTGTATATTATTATATGAAGAGCAATTTTTGCTTTTATATATATATATATATATATATACACAGTGCACACACTTTTACAAGCATGAATCAGAAGGCATCGCTTACAGAGCTAATAAATATAAATTTACAAACTTAAATTAGTCAGCAAGAAAATATATATGTTTGTTCACATTTTTCCCCCATGTAGATATGCATATATGCATATATGCATATATATATATATATATATATATATATATATATATATGTGCAGGTGTTTTGTGGAATTAATATGTGAAAAACAGTTTTGACTCCTAAACCTGGCCCCAAATATAAAGTGTTATTATTTTCCTAAATATCTGGTTAATTCATGAGCTTCAAGACTTTACAAATATTAATTAATGTAACACACTGAGAATACAAAAGGCTCAAATAAATGCTAGTTCATTTTGTGCTCATGTGTGATTTTGAAAGTGTAATATTTGAATTTTCTATGTAGACGAAGCAATTCATTAAATATGCAAATAAAATATATAAATAGTAAAAGCCATTGTTTTGTCCTAATATTTTACTTAAAATATTGGTCAGAAGGGACAGTGTGAGTAAACAAGAAATAAAAACAAGTAACATTTTGAATTTGAGCAATTTATCCTATATTAAAATATTTGGGGTTAATAGAACCCCGCTGCTGAAACTTGCACTTAACCGGAGGGTTAAAGAAACCTTGAAGAAACGATTGGTCATTATTTTCTTTATAACACATAGAACCTGTCAGGTGTTTCCCATTAGTTCAAATTGTAGCTAAGAGCAGGTTAAAATGGTAGACGAATCGTTGCATTTCTTTTTCTTGTCTTGGTACTCAGTATGATCTTCTTCTTTAAGAGTTCACTGGATGATTGAGGGTTCTTTATCTGCTAGGAGCATTCCCTTTCTGATGTCCCTGTTGTCGTATAGCTCTACAGAAAAGGTTCCTCTAGAGGGACAACCGAAGAACCATTAAGCGTTCTATATTTTTGGAGTGTTTTAATTAACTCTCAAACTCCAAATGATTGCTCATTATTTTCTTCTTAATACCTAGAACCTGTCAGATGTTTCAAATTTAACTAAAAAAAAAAGGTACTTTACCTCCTAAAAGTGCTCCATGTGGAAACCTTTCTCATAGAGAAAAGCTCTGGAGTTTCCACTTTGGGCCTTAAAGGGTTCCCCGATAGAGAAAACTTGAAGAGCCATTAAGGGTTCTACATTTTCCACTAGTCAAAGTAATCATTAGACTTTGCTGCCCCCTTGTGTTTATTGCTCTAATAGCAGGTAAAAAAAAATGGTAGATGAATCATTGCAGCTCTTTTCAATGGACCACAAACCACTTGAGTGTAAATGTTTAAGTGTAACTGTGTTTTGTCCATTTATAAATTATTTTCATTTACAAAATTCAAAAAACAAGCATACTCTTTTTTTTTTATCTCGTAATGTGCTCCTATCGTTTACATTTACATTTTATTAATTTGGCAGCTGATTTTATTTAAAGCAACTTACTACTGAGTCAAGGAAAAGAAGAATGGCCGTGGTCAATGACAGTGACAGCTTGGCATCCTGGGATTTGAACTTTCTGATCAGTAATTCATTGATTTAAGTGCTGAGCCACTGCGTCTCATTTCTTAAGTTTAACTGCCAACTCAGATATCCTTACAAATCTCCCCTTACAGGAAAGACGCATGAACCTCATGTGTGAAATTTACCCCTGAATTTTCTCCAATCACTCACTTTCACGTGATTCACTTATTTTCACATATGATTCTTTTTACACTTGATTCATTTTCATGAGTCATTTATTTTCACATGATTTTTTACACAATTCATTTTCACGTGATTCACTTATTTTCACATATGATTCTTTTTACACATGATTCATTTTCATGATTCGTCTATTTTCACATGATTTTTTACACAATTCATTTTCACATGATTCACTTATTTTCACATATGATTCTTTTTACACGTTCATGATTCATCTATTTTCACATGATTTTTTACAACTGATTCATTTTCACATGATTATTCATTTATTTTCACATTTTTATGTATAATCCATTTGTTTCACGTGTTAATTTTGAATTTGTGTAGGAATTGTGTGTTTTTTTTAATATAGCAGGTTAGGTTAGACTCATCTTTATTGTTATTTTCAATAGTACGAGTACAGAGACAATGAAATGCAGTTAGCGTCCAGCCAGTAGTGCAAATAGCTAATAAGCTAACATGAGGTAACAAGGTTATGGTGCAATAAGTTAACAGTGATGCATACCAGTAATGCAAATGGCAATTACAATGGAATAAATGAGATAAACAGTATACAGGTAGTGGTAAGCAGCATGATGCATGCAATATGATGCAGTGGATAAATACAGCTGATAAAAATGCAGATGTGCAAATAGCAATAATGTGCAAATAACAGTTTGATATAAGTAATAGTAATAATCACAGATAATGCAGTAATGTGCAAGTACTTGCAAATAATTGCAGAGAACAGTATTGTCTAATGCTAATGTTTAGTTATTAGGTGGGGGCCTAAGTACAAGTTCAGCATTAGTACAACTGAAAAGAAAAAGCTGTTCACGAGTCTGTTTGTGTGACAACACAGACTTGTGTAGCGTTTTCCTGATGGGAGACACACAAACAGTCCATGGTGAGGATGGGAGGTGAACTTGATAATACCTCTTGCTCTCCGCAAGCAACGCTTTTGATAAATGTCTGAAATGTTGGGCAGCTGTGTTCCAATGATGTGTTGTGTACGATAGTGCCTTCTGGTCACACACTGTGCAGTCGTTGTATCATACAGTGATGCAGTTTGTAAGGATGCTCTCAATGGTACAGCGATAGAAGTTCACCATGATGTGAGGAGCAAGGTGAGCTTTCTTCAGTCTCCTCAAAAAGTACAGGTGCTGTTGCACCAGTTTGAGAGGACCCGCTCTGCCTCGGTCCCATTAACAAGGTTAGGGCTGTGTTTGTGGCTCACGTACGTCCAGTAGTACACAATCAGTTCTTTGGTTTTCTGGGTGTTAAGGTCAAGGTTGTTATTGGCAAACCATGTTACCAGATGCTGAACCTCTTTCCTGTAGGCTGTCTTGTCATCATCATCTCTGATCAGGCCAACCAACGTATTGTCATCTGCGAACTTGATTAAGGAGTTGGAGCTGTGCACGGGTACACAGTCGGAGGTGAAAAGAGGGAGTAGAAGAGAGGACCCAGCACGCAGCCTTGTGGTACGCCGGTGTTTAGGATGATGGTGGAGGAGGAGTTCTTGCCAACTGTAACAGACTGGGGTCCAGAGTCCACTTGCAGAGAGCAGGGCTGATACCAAGACTGGAGAGTTTGGAGATCAGCATAGATGGAATGACAGAATTAAATGCAGAGCTAAAGTCAATGTATAGCATCCTCACATAGGAGTTGCTATTTTCCAGAGTCAGGGCAGAGTGAAGGGCTGAGCTAATAGCATCCTCTGTTGACCTGTTTATGATGATAAGCATACTGATGGGGATCCAGTGAGGGTTGTAGGCAGGCTTTCAGATGAGAGAGGACCAGCCTCTCAAACCACTTGTTGACGATGGGGTAACAGCGACTGGACAGAAGCCATTGAGCACTGTTGCAGCAGTAGTATATAGTATAGAGTATATATTATATAGTGTAGAGTTCACATGTCTAATTTCAGGGTGTAACATGATTACATGTAAGTCTCTCTCCTACCCATCCAAATGAAAAAAAAAACTGATTTGTATTCTAAACAATTCACAGCACAATGCAGAGCGAGCATCACACTGAACACTCTCCTTACCAGTTGAGATGATCTTAACTTTACATTGAAAGTCAGATTTCTCAGTAGCACATTAATATAATCTCACATATGTTTGGAATCTAGGATCCCATATTAGCCTCTGTATTAAATGAATATAATGATAATGCTAGTAACGGAATTACAGCCTATAGCATTACATAGACTATGGAGATTTCTAATTATTTTCAACACTTTTAAATAGCTTAATGAGATCGAGTGTGTTAGATCACTATTGGACATCAAAGGACAGTTTTTACTCAGCAAGTAATTTAAATAAATCTGCTCTATCATATAGAGATGACATTTCCATAACTACTGTTGCTTCCTAGGGTGGCATAGTAGTTCAGCCTCCTTCCATATTTAACATTTCTGGAAGGAGACTCCAGTGTCAGCAATTTGTAAAAGCAAGCAAGCAAGGTTTCCAGTTTATAGCTGTAAGTGATAACAGGAAGTAACTTGCTTTGCAGACATTCCACAACATTAAATATAATCACAAACTGTAAAAAAAAAAAGTATGATGTGTCATTCATTAATTGTTGAAAAAATGTAATCATTGGCAAATTGCTGTAGTGTAATAAAACACTTCAGAAAGGAAATTCGGGGTGATAACTTTGCTTTGCGCTGGGCCACATTACACCATCATGTCATTGATTATTTTCCTATAACTGCATGCCTCCAAGTGTATTACTCCTTACATCATCAAAGGGACATGCTCCAGTAGGTGGCAGTAATGAGCCATATTGTTAGCTTTAACTGCCAGTAAGCTAAGGAAGAAAATTGATTCCAGGGGAAAGGTCAATAATGTTTTTGTTTTTTGGTGTTTCCTTCTCTAGTATGGAAGCTACTAGAAGGCATCTGTTGCTTGCTCTCATGCCTGTGCCTGTCCTTCAGTTGCAATCTTAAGTTCTGCATGTGTCTAATCAGTGCTTTAATTGATGGCCTGCTGGACTAAAATCTCCAGCTAGCTTAGTTTGTCCTGATTGGTGGATCTCAAGGGAGTCCTCAGGAACCTCAGACAGTTTCATATTTAACATATCTGAGCCAGGCACTCAAGAGCTAGTAAATAATCTTTTGTTTTGCAGGTTGAATTCCTGCTAAAAGAAACAGAATTATAGATTGGTCTGTATTCTAAGAAATGGATTAGACTCACCATGCATTATGCAGCAAGCTCAGAAGAAGCCCAGAATCCCATCAACTTGGACATGTCCATCCATCTAAAAATTGAAGCAGTGTCCAGGTAAAACAAGCTGATTTTTTTGTTTAAATACTTTGAAGACTTTATTAGTCTAGGCATATAAACTTTATCGGCTGTGCAAGCAAAGTGTTTCCAAAGTAGTAGGAGATGATGTCATTCATTGGAGTTCTACAGTTCAGAAATTTTGAGCTTCTTTACTGTTAATTTATGTCCACTGCTGACGAAGTGTCTCACTCCTGGAAATGAGCATATCCTCTCTTGGTTTCCCCAATAAACAGCTACAATAAATACAATAAACTCCTGCATTGGTGCATGAAGAGTGATGGGTGACAAAATGGCTGCTTTAGGCCATAGTTGCTGCATTAAAGATTGCAGATGATGATACACAGTAATCCTGAATTTTGTTATGGCCAAACATTTTAATTTTATTTTAATAAGAGACTTTGGAGAAAAAGTAAAAATGGACACGCACAAATGGATTCATCTGTTGTAAGCATCCAAAGTGAGATTTTCTACATTGAGTGAAAAAAAAGTGTGTTCTTAAAGGTGCCAGTAAATTTTGAGAGATTTGGTGTAAATACTTGGAGCTTTGCTGTTATTTTATTTATTTATGTAAATTTTATTTATTTATTTATTTATTTTTAAAGCTATATTAATTTTAATATGTACAACTTCCATCCCAATCTCCATTTTTTGGCTGAGTGGTTACACTTTTGCCATGTGCTGCAATTAAGAAACCACCAGTTTTCATTCCTTCTGTTATTTTCTTCTCAGTGGTATGAGAACATTGTTTTTCTTATTCTGGAATTCTTTAGTACCTCAAAAACCTAGTGGAAACACACTTTAGCTAATGTAGAGGAACTGGTTTCTGGCATCCATTTTGGCTGGAATGTTGATAGAATGGCAGTTCTATTTCAGTCCTCCTAAACAGTGAGTCACCTGAATACTTTCATGTCTGCACCATGCCGAGACCTTCCAACAAGGTCACAAAGTTTTTAAAGCCTTTATTTGTCACATATACATTATAGCACAGTGAAATTATTTTCTTTGCATGTCCTAGCTTGTTTGGAAGCTGGGGTCAGAGCGCAGAGTCAGCCAAGATACGGTACCACTGGAGCAGAGAGGGTTAAGGGCCTTGCTCAAAGGCCCAGCAGTGTCAGATTGGTGGATGCTCTGTAATCAGTAATCTAGTATCATCAGTAAATAGTTGATGTATTGTTCAGTATTTGCAATATTCATCAGAGGAGATTCAAGACATTCAAGAGTTTATTGTCATATGTAAATGAAACAGACTGTTACACAATACATTGAAATTCTTACTCTGCAAATCCTCCCAGCAACCTCTGACGTGCTAACAGGACATAAGGAAAATACAAAAACATAAATTACAAATTGTGCAAAAAAAAAGGATGGCTAGGATCCTAAGTCTACAGCTGTGCCTGAGAGATACTTCTGGGCCGATAATGGCCTAGTAGATGAATCACATGTACAACTCAACAATGGCTGAACATCAGCCTTTTTAGGCTTGCAGGCACTGCTGCCACTCTTAAAATGCTGGAAGCCTGAGTAGGCTTGGATAGAGCTTCACAACCCACAACATTGAATGCCTTCTTTTGTACAGTGCCCAGTCATGGCGGTTGCAGTGCCTCAGTGCAAGAATTGTTTTAAGAACCTTAAAGGAGGAGTTGAACAGAAAGCTCAACAGTGCCTAGGCTCTGTGATGCATGTGCTGGCTAATATAATGGACCACAAGCAGGTCAGGCTGGGGCTGCCATTGAAGTCTGAATTGCATAGCATTAAATGTGGCACTAGGTCAGATGAAACAAGGACTGGATGCAGATGTGCTGATATATTATCTTGACAACTTGCAGTATTATATTGTGTGTACCATAGAATATAGGGAAGCCATTTTACTGCTTGCACTGGAACAATCTCTCCAATCTACAGAAGTTGACCCCACTATGGAGGATCTAACCTCATGTCACTCTTAACTGTTGGATACCTAGGCCAGGATATGGGGCAACTGTCCACCCACCTGGTTTATGCAAGACAATCCACTTTATCAGGATCATTTGCCATGGAAGAGGCACTGGACGCATGAACACAGCAAGACCAAATGGACTGTTCACATTTAGGTCACCACAACCCCAAGTTCCAACAAAGAACCTCAATGGTTCTGCCTGCCTCAGATTCTCTTATTGTTGATGGCAGCCACAGCAGTAGTCCCCTTGGACTTTCTAGAAATGAGTTTTCCAAAGTGGGTTGTCAAAGGCTGGATGCCAACTGGCACAAACAGAGATGTGTTTTCATGTCAGTGAAAGGAGCAAAGGCTTTAGCTTGCTGGAGATGCAAGGCCTTTCCAACAAAAAAGGGTGCACTTTGGAGTTGTGCCCCATCAGAGGAAAAAATATCCACCATGGGCCTTTACTGGCTGGGAAGCAGTGTGATGTGATGGAGGTGTGGGGCACCATCACATAAGATTAACACAT
The DNA here is from genome assembly GCA_037576815.1 of Pangasius larnaudii. NCBI lineage: Eukaryota > Metazoa > Chordata > Actinopteri > Siluriformes > Pangasiidae > Pangasius > Pangasius larnaudii. The sequence continues at coordinate 3,976,901 of CM074919.1, read as the reverse complement.
CAAACGGCTGAAATTGGGGATGGTCCATTTGGCCTTGAAGTTCAGTTTCTGAGATTTCACCACATGTTGGTCCCTTTGGACAGTGTTGTGACAGTCAGATATATCAATTTTCACCTGTGACTGTGAGTTTATTCCCACAGAATGAATTGCAAACTAAGGATAGGGACCTAGCAGTCCAGGAAATACTCTAATTGCAAGAGTCCCTATTGCATGGTTTCACAAATGGTGTGTCCTTTCATCAACTGGCTCCATTGCATTGTTCAATTGCCAATGTACTAACTTTTCTTTAGACACTGCTAGACAGCAGCAAACTCCCAGTTACTAATAATGTTTGTGATGGCAAGTGCAGTGCATCTCTCTGATTGATTACATCCTTTCTGAATGTGGCAAGGTGCCTCCATTCTCCATGATACCCAAGACCCCAGTGTAGGATCTCCAGAGTTTTTAAGGCTGCTTCTTTTGAGCCTATGCAAAATACTGATCTTGCTGATCTTGCACATCTGATATGTCTTTTTGTCAGTAATCACTTCAGGAAAAAAACAGGGAGAACTGCATGTTCTGGTGATAAGTTCACCTTGCAGGTGTTGATGGCCAGATGACTTTGGGATAATCTTGTGGTTAAACCCAGGTTTTCTGCCCAAATTTATAAATCAATCAATTGACCTTGAAGTATTCCTTGATGGCAGGTCTGCAGCACATTTCCTTTTGTGTCTGGTACATGCTATGCTGTAATATATAAGCCGAATGGTGGCCATCATCAGACCAATAGTTCTTTTGTCATAGAAAAGGGTTTTCAATAGGGTTTTCAATAAAGGACTGGCTGCATATTTTCATTCCAGCTAATCAGGAACCACACCTGATTCCACCTGTTTAATCTGTTCATTTTTGCCTTCAATCAGGTGTGGCTGCTGGTTGGTTGGAATAAAAAGTTACAGCCATGCCAGCTTTTTCCAGATAAAATTGGAGGAAAGACATGAAGGGCTCCCTTGTGTGGGTCACCATGGCCTATAAGTGGGCTAGAAACTCCGCTCCTACCATGACATACAACTCTACTAGGAACGTTTCCATCTTTTGGCCATTACTTCAATTCAATTCAATTATTGTCACAAAGCAGCTTTACAGAAATATATAAATTCAGGACATAAATTTGAAATTTGAATTTATACTTAATGAGCAAGCTAGAGGTGACGGTGGCAAGGAAAAACTCCCTGAGACGATATGAGGAAGAAACCTTGAGAGAAACCAGATTCAAAAGGGAACCCATCATCATCTGGGAGACACCGGATAGTGCAATTATAAATAATTCCTTTCTAAACTGTATACTATATTGTTAAAAAGTGCAATTGTGTAACCACAAATGTTCATTGTACTTTACACATCAAGTCTATTTTGTTGAAGTTATCAATTGTTCACTGATGGAAACTTGAGTGCGAAACTGCTCATGGGAATTGCAGTCCTAAAGCTATCAAAGCAACTGTAGTCCTAAGCCATTGTAGCAAAACCGTTCATATCAATTGAAGTCCAATGCCATCTTGATGGTTTCTAAGTGGTACCATCCACAGTGATCTCATGTAACTTTGGGCTGTCCATGTAGGTCCATCAGGGCAGAGAAGAAGGGCATTAGGATGGATCAGGCAGGTCTGGAGAGCAGAAGGGGTCAGGATCACTGGCATCTCAGGAGTGGTATGTGTAGCTCGAGAGAGAGTGAGAGAGAGAGAATGTTAGGTATGCTAATGTGATGTGTCATGTGATGTTTAATGAATATGTATGTTGTTTACATATGTGCATACTTGGATGTGTGCCACTTCTTGTAGAGCAATCAGCTAAATATAGCATATACACAAAACAGTTTAAAAATAAATACTTGCCAAATAGTCATTTGACTGTCGCTAAGAAGCTTTGTAATAACTAGCTTGGTAAAAGGATTTTAATAGCTTATAGTCGTATGGCAAATGAAAGTTTTAATATGAGATCGATGAAGGTTGGTAGAAATTTAACATTTTAAATACATATCAATTTATTCTTTATATTTAAAATTCGAATCTTAAAAATAGGTGTTTTCTGTCAATTGGCTATTTTAATTCATTTGCAATGCAAAGTCAAATTACAGAATAAATTTATTTTAAATAAATAAATAAATAAATAAATAAACAAAGTCTGTTTAATCTCAACAGTAGGGTGTGCAAATGCACCAACTGCACCACGTTTACAATTGCATATGATTTTTAGCATCACATACATGTCCAGAAAAAGGTCTAACCTGTTGCCTTTGTTGTCAGTAGTAGAACCTAAGATATTTTCTAATACACACCCTGAGATATATAAGAAATTTATGGCTATGGACACAGTGGTCATCTCAGCAGAGGGTGAGGAGGTGTTGGTAACTGTTCTAAGGGATACTATTGCTAGAGGAATGTTTTGAACATTCTGATACACCTGTTTTGGTAAAGGTCCTAGAAAAGCAGTGTAAATCTGTTCCACTACAACAGATTCATTTGAAGACAAGTGAATGGATGTCCTGGGGGTTGTTTTATTTATTGTCCCCTCTTTGTCAGTTGAAGCGATGTTGGATAATTTTGATTTTTCTTTTTTTTTTTTTTTCCTGCTTGTGTGATGACATGCTCATGGTCTCAAATCTGGTACCTCAGCAGTCGAGATGCACAGAAACCTAGACAGTTTTGCATGCCAACTGTCTACTGTCCTTACTGGTTTTATTATGCTTTTCAGGTAGCAGAAATCAGTTGATTTCTAGGGCACCCTTTATTATAGACAAACCATTTTCCAGAGTCCTACTAACCAGTGTAGGTCCACTGACTAAAACTAAGAATGGACATGGCCACTAGGTTCCTTGAACCATTAGCACTGTGAAATATACTTTTAAGATTATAGAACAGATTTTACACCAATTTGGGTTGGTGTGCCTAAAAAGATTAAGTATGGCCATGGCTCAAACTTCCTTGAAGTTGGATGAACTCAGCATTTTTTAAAGGTAGATTGCATATTGTGTAATATTGAAAGATTACACTGATTACATTCTGATTTTTATCTTTATCTTTTATCTAGAAGCAATGCATATACTGACCACTTAATCTGATTATCATTTCACATTGTGGAAATAAAATTTAATATCAAACTGGATAAAGTGTACCAAAAGTACTGCTATTGTGTCTCCACACCACCAGGAGCAGTATAGACACTCTGCTGCACAAAAACTGCTAGGTGTCAATATAAAGCTCTTCTAATATATGGAACAAACCCCAACTCTAACTGTTTTTTTGTTGTTGTTTGTTTTGTTTCGTTTCATTTTGTCTTTAACAAGCCTGGTTTTTCTTTAACAAGTGTGAATTCCTAAAAGTTAGTTGTAAAGTATGAATTAAAGTATTCCTTTTGTCATGTGCTTTTGTCATGAAGACAAACATCATCTTATATGGAGTTTCACTGCTATTGCTTTAAGCCTCTACAATAAAATGTGTATTTCAGTTGGTTGACAGGCAATTGTGTAGTTCCCTATGCATACATAACCTTAAGCCAAAGTATAAGGTATATAATCAACTAGTACATTGATGCATATCTATTCAATAACATTACTACAAAAAATGTGAGGAAACTAAATAAAGAAATGAGTAAATTAAATATTTTATGTTCTTTACAACTTTTAAATTAAGTTTTCAAATATGTAACATGCTCACTGAAAAATGTAACATTTTGACATGAAACATTAGAATCATTTGTATAGATAGACCAATTTCGCTAAAGCATTTAAACAAAGTTCATGGTGCTGTAGATACTGTGGGTTCAGAAAGTACTCAGACCCCTTCAGCTTGTTTCACACTTTATTGTTATAGATTTAATTTAAATTGGATTCAATTGACTTCCTGACTTTGAGTTCTTTAAATGCCTTTTTTACACAGAAGGAGTTTCTTCCGTCTAACCACTCTACCATAAAGCATGACTGATGGAGTATTTCTGAGATGGTTGTCCTTCCAGCAGGTTCTTCCATCTCAGCAGAGGAAGCTCTGTGGACGTTGGGTTCTTGGTCAACTCCTTGACCAAGGGTCCTTCTAGCTTGACTCTTGGAAGCTTCCTGGTGGACTTCTTTCATTTCATAATGGTGGAGCCCATTTAAGGAAAGTTTTTTACCCCCCAAAATATATATACGACCGCAATTTCATCACAGACGTCTACAGATTGTTCCTTGGATTTCAGTGCTTGGTTTTTGGACTCCGGTCTAGAGTTCAGGAGACATCTCAAGTTACTGTTTTGTTTTTTTGTTTGTGTGTGTGTATGTGTGTGACAAGAAATGGCTTGTGTATGTGAAAGACCTAGATCTTCTTTTAGGTTCTCGCCTCTAGGCTTTTTAGTTGGGAGTACTGCTTGGCGTCTCCCCGTATGCAGCTAATTGTTTGTTTAGCTAGGTTAGTTACAACATACTACAATATTTACTCTAACACAGTGGTTTTGAAAACAGGGACCACTTTAAATGAAAAATAATGGACTCAGTAGAGATCTATTTTATTCACATAATCCACCTATTCAAACATCTGGCTTATTTAAATGTTTATGAAGACAGTTGTTTGTTTCTGAACTTTCCATTCAGAAAACCCATTTTTTAATTACAACTTATTGTATAAATTAGAGCTTGACTTGTTTTAGACTTTGTATCAAACCCATTCAATTTGAGTGACCAGTCAAACGTTACATACAATAATTAAAAGACCTCCATAATAAATATAATCAGTGTGATAATGGAGGGTTGTGATTTCTACCACTGTAACCAAACCTCCCTTCTATGCTCTCTTTGAGCACCATGGCACTAAAATAACGTGACATTTGCAATAACATTTCTATCCACTAGATGACAGTGTATGGTTTCTTGTCAAGTATGATGACCATTTGTTTGCAAATATTTACATGTAGTTTCAGCCAATCTTGCGGATAGAATTAAGTGTTTTGCAAAGATTGTACATTTTGCACATAACAACGATGTTGAAAAACCACAGCAAGAAACAATAAAACAATGGATCCTCTGAATATGGCTGATTTTAAAAAGATCACATTCTTGAATGTTTTGTCCACACACACAGTCCTTTTGCACAATTTATGATAGTCATACAGGCATGATTACTTATTCATTTTTTTTTTTTTATTTTGAGTGGCAGCTGCATGTAGGGATTAATATATTAGATTTGATAAGATTAAATAAAATTAGATTCAACTTTATTGTTACTGAGCAGAGTACAATGTGCAAAGCCAACGAAATGCATGTATAGTGTTGCCTCTGATTTTTACGAAACTCTGAGTAGATTAGTTGTTAGCAAAATATATTGACGCATCATAAATTTGTGTTTGGATTACTAGTGAGTGTTGTCTAAGGTCTGTACAAGTTTTATTGACGTTTCATTATGTTTGACCACTAGGGGCACTAAAAACAATTCATATATTCATGATTTAATTTAGAACATTACAATAATAATTCTGTTTACTTCTTCCTCTTTCAGCTTCTCCCTTCAGGGGGCGCCACAGCGAATCATCACTCTTCACCTCTCCCTATCTTCTGCATCCTCAACACTTGCACCCACTAGCTTCATATCCTCATTTATTACCTCCATATACCT
>CM074919.1:3930378-3944368 GCA_037576815.1 Pangasius larnaudii | reverse complement strand
ACTGTATAGGGAAGAGTGTATGGGGAAGAGTGTATAGGGAAGAGTGTGTAAGGAAAACTGTATAGGGAAGAGTGTATAGGGAAGAGTGTATGGGGAAAAGTGTATAGGGAAGAGTGTATAAGGAAAACTGTATAGGGAAGAGTGTATGGGGAAGAGTGTATAGGGAAGAGTGTATGGGGAAAACTGTATAGGGAAGAGTGTATAGGGAAGAGTGTGTAAGGAAAACTGTATAGGGAAGAGTGTGTAAGGAAAACTGTATAGGGAAGAGTGTGCAAGGAAAAGTGTATGGGGAAAAGTGAATAGGGAAGAGTGTGCAGGGAAGAGTGTATAAGGAAAACTGTATAGGGAAGAGTGTATAAGGAAAACTGTACAGGGAAGAGTGTATGGCGAAGAGTGTATAAGGAAAAGTGTATGGGGAAGAGTGTATAAGGAAGAGTGTATAAGGAAGAGTGTATATGAAAGAGTGTATGGGGAAGAGTGTATGGGGAAGAGTGTATATGAGAAGAGTGTATATGAGAAGAGTGTATATGAGAAGAGTGTATATGAGAAGAGTGTAAAAGGAAAAGTGTATGGGGAAGAGTGTATAAGGAAGAGTGTATATGAGAAATGTGTAAAGGGAAGAGTGTAAAGGGAAGAGTGTATAGGGAAGAGTGTATAGGGAAGAGTGTATAGGGAAGAGTGTAAAGGGAAGAGTGTAAAGGGAAGAGTGTATATGGGAAGAGTGTAAAGGGAAGAGTGTATAGGGAAGAGTGTATAGGGAAGAGTGTATATGGGAAGAGTGTATAAGGAAGAGTGTATATGGGAAGAGTGTATATGGGAAGAGTGTATATGGGAAGAGTGTAAAGGGAAGAGTGTATAAGGAAGAGTGTATAGGGAAGAGTGTATATGGGAAGAGTGTATAAGGAAGAGTGTAAAGGGAAGAGTGTAAAGGGAAGAGTGTAAAGGGAAGAGTGTATATGGGAAGAGTGTATAAGGAAGAGTGTATATGGGAAGAGTGTATAAGGAAGAGTGTATAAGGAAGAGTGTATATGGGAAGAGTGTATAAGGAAGAGTGTATAAGGAAGAGTGTATATGAGAAGAGTGCATATGGGAAGAGTGTATATGAGAAATGTGTAAAGGGAAGAGTGTATAAGGAAGAGTGTATATGGGAAGAGTGTATAGGGAAGAGTGTATATGAGAAGAGTGTATATGAGAAAAGTGTAAAGGGAAGAGTGTATATGAGAAAAGTGTAAAGGGAAGAGTGTATAAGGAAGAGTGTATAGTGTGTGCATGTGTCCTTCAGTGCAGGAACGCTTAGTGTTTCCTTATGGCAGAGAATTCCAAGTAGAACCTGTTTAGGAAGCTATGAACCCTTAAAGAACCTTAAAGAACCATCAACATTTCTTTTTTATTTAAAAAAAAATCCCCAAAGTTTCATAAAAGATATAAGAGATTTGTAACTGTTCAGTATAGCGTGATTACAAAGCAGGTGATGATAAGAACATTTTAAGAATTTGACAAGTTATACTCTTAGGAAAAAAGGTTCTTCAGTGCAGGAACGCTTGGCTCTACAAATAGTGCTTCCTCATGGCAGAGGGTTTCAAGTAAAACCTTTACAGGAAGCTATGAACCCTTAAAGAACCAACAGCATCTCTTTTTCTCTTTTTTCTTTTCTTTTTTTTAAATGTTCCACAAAAGAAATGGACATAAGATAGGGGATATTCAAAGTGTTCAATATATTTGCTCTTCCGTTATAATTACCATTACATATGATCGTTAAAGGGTCTACGTGGAACCCTATGCCTGATCGTTTCTCTGTCCGAAGAAGGGGTCCAAGTCCAATCTTTCCTGATAATGTTGAAGAAAGACCTCTTTTTTTTCTCTGAGTGGACTTGAACTGTGTACATTTAGATTTTCCGCTTTTGACTGAGTTTACACTGACAGTCACGTAGTGTCCTGTTCTGGGAATCATTTATTCGTTTTTCACTAGAGAACCTTACTAGAAGACAAACTCTCAATCAGGAGTGGCACTCGTTGCAAAGTGTGACCTTTCCACCAAACACATACCACATCGCTATTCTCGATTCTGATTGGTCGGAATGTGTTGAGTCATGTTCTGTGTTATTGTTTCTAGAGTAACAGCTTACACAGGGACTATGGCAGATGTTCCATATGTTGGTACGGTGAAGTTTTCTGTGGCGAGTGTGTTTATTTAATGTTCGCGGAAGGAGTCTCCAGTGTCAGTGCCTTGCATCAGTCAGAGGTAGAACTTCTTTTCTTAGTAATCACAAGTGCCTGAAGTTCAGTGAGTAATTATTTCTTTACCAGTATTGAGAAACAGAAACACGAGCCAATTTGCGAGCGGTTAACGGAGAAAGAACTCTAGCGCATCTCACCTCGAGAGATTGTCACTGGCAGAGAATCACCACACGTGAAACCCAGACACCCTTCTAACACGCTTCATCGTCCTCGGGTCAACGGGTTTGCGCAAGTTTGTTACGTCTTGAACGTGACAGGAACTTGTTTCATGGACAGTCCACAACGTTAAAAGTAAAATAAATGGATAAATAGTATGGTGCCATTCCTTATTAAAGGAATAAGGAACTTCAAGACATGGAAAATAATCCATTTTTTAGTTCAACAGACTAGCATTTCATTGATGGTTTTCCTTACAATAAGCATAATGACACACTGAAAAGCAAAAACACAACCCTTTTTTGTATAGTCTTCTTCTTCTTCTTCTTCTTCTTCTTCTTCTTCTTCTTTGAGACAGAAACTTTAAAGGTTCCCTCAAAGAGACGATCCACCGATTCAATTCAATTCCATTTTATAGCGCTTTTAACATTGGGGATTGTCACAAACCATCTTTACAGAAATATATACATTTTAAATTGATCTCTAATGAGCAAGCCAGAGGCGACAGTGATGAGGAGGAACTCGCTGAGACGACACGAGGAAGAAACCTTGAGAGGAACCAGACTCCAACGGGAGCCCATCCTCATCTGGGTGACACGGGAGTGTGCGATTATAAATAAGTCCTTTCTATACCTGTGTACTATATGGTCAAGATCCTTTCTAGATTCACAGCTTGTCCTTCTTCTTCACCAGGAGGGGCATAGGATGGGTCATGTGCATTAGCAATGACATTAATATTAACAATCACTGCATCCGAATCAACGTTTTATGCAGTGAGATGGTTTGAATTTTTCCTAATCCGCAGCGGGTGTTTACTTTTCAGTGCGTATCACCCAGCCCTTCGTTTAATACTACAGTTTGATGAAATGAAAAGATACACTCTGCTTTCTTTCCAATTGAAAATAATGGTTTAGTTTAAGAAAAAACAAAAACAAAAACAAATAAAACCGGATAACCGTATCGTTAAGTCTGCGTCTGAAATAAGAGAGAGCGTGCATGCCCCGGCATGACTGTGATATATCATAGCAACGTCTGACACTAGTGTACGGAGTAATAACATTCGTTTTGTCATTCGTGACATTCATGAGCTTATGAAAGACAGCGAATGTGGTAAAGTGCTAATCACACGCTGTCACGACATTTGTTTCTCATACGGATTGTTTTTGAACAACGTGCACTTTAACACCGAGTCGATTTATCTCTCTAGATATGAGAGGAAGAGCAGGGATGAACCTCAGATATTGTGTTTCAGCACTCAGACTGTATCCAGTGGCTTAATCGTTGGCTCAATCTAGAGTGCGTAACCTGATTTCATGAGATTTATTTATTTATTTATTTTTTTACAAATTTGAACAAGTGAGGGCATGCAGGTTGGATTTTGTTTTCGAGTTCACACAAAAGGAAGTCGTACGAATGGTAACCCGGTACTAACCCAAACATGAACTTCATAGCTTTTGTAAAGCTCTTGAGCTTTTTAAAATGTGAGTATGTGAGTAACACGTGAAGAACATATGAAGGTACGTTTCAACTTGTTATGGCCCGAAAGTGACCACATAAACACGTGACATCACGTGAACAATATGGGATCACATGAAAATAAATGAATCATGCCAGAAAATAACGTCTGGAAAAATGAAAACACATAACCTGCATGTGAAAATGAATTCGGATGAAAATAAATGAATCATTTGGGGGGGAAAAACAAATCACGTGACGTTAATTGACGTGTGAAACAATCACTTGTGAAAAGAAGTCATTTTGTAAAAATCATGACAATAAGTGAATTATTTAATAAAAAAAAAAAATCATATGAACACCGGGCATCAGATTAAATGAAATATTGTGAAATGATTCTATATGAATATATCTGGATGACATGGAAAAAAAATCACCTGTGAAAATAAATGAATCACGTAAAAGTCATATGTTAAAAAAAAACTGTAAATGAATTGTGAAAAATCATAGCTGAAAATAAATCATATGAGCATAAATGAATAATGTGTAAAAATCAGAAATGTAGAAGTAACTGAATCATTTAAAACAATCAAATGTGAAAATAAGTGAATCGCTTATTTAAACAAAAATTAAAAAAAAAATCACAAGTGAAATTAAGTGAATCGTTTATAAAAAACAATCACGTGAAATGTCAAAATATGTTTATTTATAAAATCACTTGTGAAAATAAATGAAACGTATCTAAAAATCACATGAAAATGAGTCCATCATTCATAAAATTGACTCATGAATCATTTGTAAAAAAAAAAAAAAAAAAAAAAAAAAGTTAAATAAATGACACCTGAAAATAAGTGAATCATTTATTTAAAAGAAAACCACATATGAAAATAAATGAATCATGTCTAAAAAAAATCACACAAAAATAAGTGCATCATTCATAAAAATTAATCTTGAATCATTTGTAAAAAAAAAAAAAAAAAAAAAAAAAAGGCGTTAAATTACGGTAAATGAATCCTTTCAAATTAATCACACCCCAAAATACATGAATCATTCATTTAAAAAAAAAATCATGTGGAAATAAATGAATCACATATGAAAGTGAATCATATGTTAAAAAAAAGAAACCCAATCACATATTCAAATACTGTAAATGACTCGTGAAAAAAAAAAATCACACATGAGTATTAGTGAATCATGTGAATTTCATGTGAATCATGTGGTTTTAGTTCGGGTCGCTTTATTGTGTAGTGATTCAGAAGCTTTTAATGAAAACTGTTACAATGCCTGGGTTAATCATTTATAAGTAGAAAATCACGAGGCCTGTGTGTAAACCCTGCTTCAGGATGTTGTTTGTCTGTTCGAATATTTGACATAATGGTGGTAGCAGGAAGCGTTTGTGATCCGGGACTGTTCCTGGGCATGCCTCTGAGAAAACATGCACAAACGCTTCACACCCTGATCGTGAAAAGGTTGTGACCTTTTTAATGGCACCAACCTCACATTTCTTGCCATACACTGCTGCTATCTTGTGTGTTCGTGTAGCAGCGTGGAGCGATGTCTGCATTCCTGTCTTCTGACTGACGGCATTCTTATTCGTACGCATGGGCAGAGACGAGAGTCGAGGCTAATCGACCTAGTGTGAGCAGTTAACTCTTTACTCTCAGATTTATATTTAGACATGTATATAACTGAAGGGGAAATTTGAGCTATATGATATTCAAGGAATGCGGGGTATTAAAAATGGACAGAAGCCCTGCTAGCTAGAACACGAAATGTCCGTCATGACCATTCTCTGTGTGTGTGTGTGTGTGAGTGTGTGTGGTGTAATGAGAGGGCGGCTCAGTGGGGTAATCTGTTTTCACCGCTGATGACACCCAAGCTCAGGTGAAGTCAGTGTTTTTCGGAGAGCCGCGTGTTGACTCGCAGCTTCGACCGTAATCCTGCATCACAATGACAAAGGTCCGATGTGTTCGTGTTGTTCATGTTTATCCTCCTCTCGCACGTCTCGTGTGTTGCTCGGATTGCCCTCCAGGTGTGGCGTGATTACCGTGCTGATGCGTACGCCGCACACTGACTCAATTCTACCTATTAAAAAGTTGCTCTGAAAACAAGGGTGAAGGAATTATTACTGAGAATGAGGCGCTTTGTTGGAAGCGAAACGATCCACCTGTCATTGTGTTCGTGTACCTCTTCGTTCGTGAGAAGAAGTAAAAATAGGCAAGAACTTGACTTGAACGATGGGCGTTTGGACAAAAAAAATGTACCATATCTTCTTCAGTTCCTGAGGGAAACATTGGAGTTTGTAATCTTAATCGTGAAGATCGGAGATGAATTAGAATTGGGATGTAAGAATACCATTTTTTACAAGTACCAGGTTTTTGGTACTCCTAGACACAAAGACTGACCCTGAAACGAGTATCATACTTCGAATTGCCCAATCAGTGTCAGCTGATTGTCATGAACAACACACTCTTATTCAAAAGATGTTATTTTCACTCACCTAGTGTCATCTGTAGATGTTTTTTTCTCACCTAGTCAGATGAATGTGCCGAGTACAAGTACGAGTACATGGATTTTAGGTACTAGTTGGTACCGATACTGATACCGAAAAGAGTAGTTAGTATAACAGTCTGGAACATCACTGAACATTTTATTTAGCTCTGTTTACATTGCTCTGGTTAGACCATGGCCATGAAAAGCGCTCACACGTGTTTACACTGCTAGTCTCATTCTTTGTAACATTAGCCAGTCGATTTTCAATGTAATGTGTTACTTAGCTGCAATAGTTAGCTGGGATCGAGAAGAGCAAGTTTGGTTGCACTTGAGAAAAGTTTACTTGTAGCTGTAAGTAAAGTATATTTTTGTGTTTGTTGCGTCAGAATCCCTCATTGTGGGATAACAATGTGGCCGATTCTTCAAGAACAACATACTGGGTAAGAGCTAATATTTTCCCTCGCCTAGCGTTATCTGTAGAAATTCTTCTTAGCTAGCCAATACTGAGTGTGCTAAGTATAAGTACAGTCTGTACAAGTGTGAGTACTAGTCACGAGTCATGAGTTACATACTTCATATTAATCAATCAGGCATGTTATTGAACATTTTATTTAGCGTTGTTTCCATTTCTCGGGTTAAAGACTGTCCATGAAATGTGCTCACGCGCTGCTAGAGCCTTTCTTTATACTGTTAGGTACTTGTTTTTAAATGCCATGCATTAGCTAGCTACATTATTTAGCTCGGGTCGAGAGGAATGTTAAGTAAAGTAAGTTAAGTAAAGTTGTTTTTGTACAAAAAATCCCCTGTTGTCAAGTTTTGCTGAGTTTTACGCTTAAGACTTTTTTTTATCAGGTTATTCATGTTGTAGTAAGATGCTGTAGTCCCTCGTCTTTTATATTTTCGTAGGTTGATTCGTTTTTGATTGCTGTTGTTAATCGTGAAATACGTCCAGATTGCTGTCATTTCATGTCGTTTGTTCATTAGCATGACAACGTTCACTGTGATTACATCACCTGTTATCACCTGGATACGGAGGTTGGTATCAAACGGATACCTGATACCAACATGAGTTTCGATCCATCCCTATAAAAAAATCATGAATCCTCCAATCAAGTCACTTTTTTTTTTCTCTGCTCCATATCTAAGCTTTGAAAACAATATAGATACATAAAAGCGCTGCTGAAACGGAGAAACGTCAGCATCAAAATCCAAAATAGCTCAAAATAAAATACTATAAAATAAAATAAAAAAAAAAAACATGAAAAATGTTGATTCCGTTGATTAAGTTCCAACATGTACAACAGCAAATGTGACCACATTAAGTGATTCTTTATACACTTACTGGTAGACACACAAGGGGTTTGAGATATGGGGGAAAAAAATAATAATAAAAATCATATCATGATTCTTGAGTGCATTTCTACGATACACGATATGTATCATGATATTGCCCACAGCAATACAGTAGTGTTGCATTAAAAACTCTTCAATGGTTTATTTACTGTTGACAGAAAATACATTTATTTTTATTTTTTAGAATTAACCCTCTAATTTTATAATTAAAGGTGAAAATCTAATAAAATAAAAGATCAACACTGAAAAGGAGAAAAAATAAAAATTAATAAAAAATAAATGACACCTGAAAATAAGTGAATCATTTATTTAAAAGAAAACCACATATGAAAATAAATGAATCATGTCTAAAAAAAAAAATCACACAAAAATAAGTGCATCATTCATAAAAATGAATCTTGAATCATTTGTAAAAAAAAAAAAAAAAAAAAAAAAAGATGTTAAATTACGGTAAATGAATCTTTTCAAATAAAGATGAGAAAAAATAAAAATTAATAAAAACTTTTTTTTTTCAAAATTTTTTATGATTAAGTACATAGATTTTTCTTCCAGTCAGTTTGTACTTTAAAAAGAAATAAAATAAAAAAAAACTTTTAAAAATAATTCAATTTAAATCTCAATATCCATGAGGATCAGATCATTGTATGCTGGAAATTTTGGGTCAGTGGACTGTTTCTCAATTTAGCAGTGACACTGAGGTGTTTAAAACCTCAACAGCACCAACACACACACACACACACACACACACACACACACACACACACACACACACATTATTATCAATGCTGCACTAAGAATCAACCACCACCCACATAATATCTACTCCATGGTGGACCCTTTTCCTTTGACAAACAGGAGAGGGGTGCTAATACATTGTGCGGAGAAACATTCAGGAACCGTACACCTAAAAGTGTATCTATGTATACAGTACGAGTGTGTAACGGATACAGCGTTCACTGAGTGCCTGTGTATTATGGTTTATCTTATGAAGATCTTATGTTTATTATGTGAAGAAATAAACCACACACATGGGGGTGTGCTGCTTTAGGAAAATCATCAACAATGGGGCAGCGAGTTACCACGCACAAAGTGGATTATTTTCCTATAGAAGTATTTCCTGAAGTGCTCAATTCCTCTTCTTGCCAACAACTGGAATGTTTTGCGAATGAAATTAGGGCGTCATGCTTTTTTTTTTTTTATCTATTTACGGCTACATTTATCACTTACGTTATAGCAGCTATAAACAGTCGTTCCCTCACTAGTCTATCGTTTTGTCTTTTTTTTTTTTATTCATGTGACAAAAACAATGCAGCTTGTCATGTTACGGAGAAAACCGGACGACTCCTCTATCCTGAAGATTTTGAAAAAAAAAATCATTTTTTGTTTCAGAGCGCTGACCCTGTAGACTCCAGACATAAACCTTACATAAACGTCTGCTTACTGAAAACAATTATAAGATAGCAGCCAGCGCTAGTGTCAGAGCTGCTGTTCTAGAAAATTAATCAATAGCCTCTGACCAATCAGGATCGAGAATTCAGCAGTGCTATGATATAAATGCTTCTATAGCATGGTGTATGAGTGGCTCAAACACAGTGCTTTCCTTTGTTTCCAAAGAAAAAAAAAACTGTTTAGCCTTTTCAGGGTGTGACGCTTGAGAGAAAACAGAGACAGCACACACGCACACGCGCACACACACGCATACACACACACACACACACACACAATAATGGAAGGATATCACATGGATGGAATGAATTGTCTGAAAAAAAAAAATCTTTTGAGATTTTCTCCTAGACGTCAGACTGGAGGTAGAAGGTTATTCAATTCAGCTGCGCGTAGTGTAAAAATCCCCATTTGTGACAGTCACAAATTTCAAACATCACAACTATTTGCATAATCGTTGTCGTAAAGTAAACACACTTCCCCAAAAATAACTCAGACTAAGCAAACATCATGCTGAGCTATCTCAAATATGTGTGAAGTTGTTTGTTTTGTCTCATCAGCCCGAGAAGGCGGTGCAGCTAAGCTGGTTTATCCCTCGTGTCATGTTTGACTGGATTGATGTGTGAAGATGTCAGATGCACTGAGATCGGTAACTCGGATGGAATTCCCCATAGGTGCATGCAAGTTAAGTCTCGAACCTGGTCAAACCCACATTTCAGCCATTGATAGATATGAACTGAGATAAACTGAGATTTCTGAATGTAAACAACCCTCAGATTGTTTACTTCGTTATTTATTCGTCCATTTATTCAGGATTCTTCACTGCTGGAATCAGGTAGCTTGACCCCAAACTCAAGGTTTCACAAATGCAATGGCCAAACAGGCAAACAATGAAAAACGCTCATTCATGGCGAGGAAGCATTTTCTGGAATTAAGGAAACCTCATACATTTGTCTGAGCAGAGAAAAAAAAACAGAATTAAAGAAAACAAAACAGAATGACATCTCAGATTTACATGCTTTTTTTACGAGACGTATCAAATATACTAAAGGTTGGTGCTGAGACGCTATATATTAAAGAACTCTTTCAGTAAGGAAGGATTGTGTGTGTGTGTGTGTCTGTGTGTGTGTGTGTGTGTGTGTGTGTGTGTGTGAACATTTAACAAAATAAATTAATCATGAAAGGAAATTAATCATTGAAAAGAATTTAAAAAAATCATGAGTAAAAAAAAATATCATGTGAGTTTAAAAAACGAATACAAAAAAAAAATCACACGTGAAAAATTATGTGAAATAAACACGTGAAAATAAATTAATCATGTGTAAAAAAAAAAATTATATGAAAATTTTAAAAAATCAAATATGAATACAAATGAATCATGAAAAAAATTACATGTAAAAAATGAATATGTAAAAAAAAAAATCTGAAAATAAAAGTATTGTGTAAAAAAATCACATGTAAAAAATTGAATCCTGTAAAAATTCATTTGAAAAAGATGAATCATGAGTTTAATAAGATTCAATGTGAAATGTAAAAAATTACTCATTTGTAAAAAGTAAAAAAAAAAATGAATCGTGTGTAAAAAAAAAAAAAAAAAAAAAACAAGTCATATCAAAGCATAAAAATCACACGTGAAAATCAGTTAAAAATGAGAAAAAATAAACACATAAATAAAAAAATTGTATCACATGGAAAGCTAAAAAAAACATGTGCACTACATGTGAAAATGTGTGAAACATAACGTGAAGTGTGTAAAAATCCATGTCCAGGTTCCATGCAGGTCACTGTTTAAATGCATGTAATGGGTAAAGTTCTTTGCTGTTAGTTTTGACACCTTTATAAAATTTAAGATCTTTATTTATATGTCGGGATGGATTTGAGGAAGCCCGTACTCATGATCCGGGACAAACCATGCTCTGGTTATTTCAGGGAAAGTTCTGACTCCACTCAGAGTTCTCCGTAAATCTTTCATTATCCCGATATCGACCTACTGTGGCCCAACTCTGGAGGAAGAGAGTAATTTTCGCTAGGCGCGGAACGCCACGATGGGTATTCCTCCATGAAAAGCTGGCCTGAAGTTCCGCTCGCTCTCAGCCGCCATGTCCAAATAAACAGTGCGCGTAGTGTGGTCTGTAGCAGGGCTCTGTGCAGGCCAGGTTCTGCTGTAAATCAGAGCGTGGCAGTGGAGCTTACAGACATGTGCACCCTCTAATTTCCCCCCACTGTGTTTATGCGTGGCTTTCCAGGATAAAATTGCTTCCAGTAATTTGGAGAGTGCAACCAGCAGGCCTGAACGTAAACAACCGTGAGCATAGGGGTGATGATGGGCTTCTCCGGGTTCTTCGTCGAAGAGCCTGCACTGTACACAGAACCGGAGAGAACAATTTATGACTTTCATCTACTGTCGCGGCTGCCAAACTCCTGTAGAGAGCTTGATCGTTTCAGTATTTGACAGAAGGCATGATAGTTTAGCTTAGGGGATTTGCGTGACTAAGCTATTAAAAATGTCGATTTGTATTTTGGTTACTATTCATTACCTTCACCTCAGATGTCGTTATGTGTATGTTTTTAGAGAGCGAACAGTACTCAAGTATTATTTTTCAGTCATTATTGTTGTTATATTCTGTTAATCGACTGAAAAAAAATAGTCACAAAGCTGTGCTATGTTGCTCATGCCAGGTCCGGCTAGTATAAACGGGATAGCAGGGATAAGCCCTCCATCTTTTTTGAAGGAAAACTATATTAAAAGGGCTACATCTTTGACACACCTATCGTCCCAGTTGCTGTTAAATGGCTGGAAGGAAATTCTTTCTTACTTTTGTGGAACCAAGAACATCATCATCACCAGTAAAAAAAAAAAAAATGCACAAAATGCATTGAATCTGAGGCTTGGGCTGATTTCTTTCTAGTCCAGTCTGTAGATTCATGCAGTCTATCAGTGACAGTCATGTCAAGTGGTTACAACTGACAGAGTGACATACCTTCTAGATTTCATGTGCACTGGGCATGAAATTATTTAAACCCTCTTCGCTGTCTATCCATAAGAATGAACTCAATAAGGTCACGAGAAGGCGCGTGTAAAACACAGCAGCGAGTTTAATAAACGTGGAACGACGTGGATTACTTTCTCTTTCGCTGATTTTTTTTTTCTTCAGAATGCCTTTGGAGGAGAGAGTAGAGGTAAATAGACCAATCGAAGTTCATTCAATAAACGTAGAAAGTACGCGAAGGGACAAATGACAGTTTTGCGGTTTGATTACGTGTGGTTACACGATTATGGACTTGACACACAGTTGGTGTAGACGTCTTCCAGTGAGCGTGTTCCTGTGTCCGTGTAACAGTTAAATATCTCTGTGATGACACTCCATGCTATAAAGCATAATCATAAAGGATGCATAATAGTAACTCGAGTTACTGAGGTAGGAGAATATGGTAATAATGTATCATCATCTCACAAATTTATAACAATCTATATAACTCAATTTAGATGCAAACACCTGAAGGTTAAGGGTACTGTTTAAGGTTGGCATTCATACCCTTTCTTCTGGCGTTTTTTTATTTTGTATTAAATAAAATAAACCCAACCACCTCACCCTCGAGTGTTCTGAGAATTTCTCAGGTTGGTTCATAACAAATCTTAGTAAAGTACTAAAGACCGGGTTACTTTGTGTCAAAGGTCAACAAAAGATTAGCATGACCCTGAAAAAAAAATAAAAACGCTTACAATAACTGTTTGTATTTCCTGTACAAACTAACCATTGAAAAAGCTCAAGAGTACAGCATGGGACCAGCAGAGCTGCATATGACCTGTTGGTTTAAAGAACATAACCTTTCATGTTCGAAGTTAAACAGGATGTATGATTGCATGGTGCAGATGGAGCTTTTGTCACTGTTCTTTCAGATCTGTTCCACAGAGTCTTCAATGGAGCTTCAGGAAGCCGATGGTGAAACCAAACAGTCCACTAAAACGCCAAACTCAAGCACCCTGCAGGGGAGGCCCCGTGTTTAATCACACGGCCTTTGATGAAGCGAGGCTGCACTTGGGTAAACAGCTGCCGTTTGTAATATCGTGGAATCCATAGTTGACGTGAGATCAGTCAGTGAGAACGGCTCGGTATGTGGGCCGATACTGCTTTATGGAAGTACTTTGGTTTTGCTCACTTTCATATGATGGTAAGATTTCTTTTTTTTTTTTTTGCATTGAACGATGTGTAAACATTATAGACATGATGTTTAAAAAGTAATGAGTACCAACTCCCACCCACGACCTAACATATTTAAACCATTCTGAACATTTTTATGTAATGAGACCATGCCAGGGTGGTGTAGCATCGCCATCTGACGGCTCCATGCTGAGCTCAGGGGATACGTTCATATGTTTTCAAGTCTATGTGGGTTTCCTCCAAATTCTCTGGTTTTCTCCCAATTTCCAATGCAGAAGGGTGGAATGAATGTGTGCTTCTCTGCAATGAACTGGTGTCTCTTCCAAGGTGTATTCCCGGCTCACACCTAGCGTTCCGAGGATAAGCTCAGGGTCCATTTACATTTACGGCATTTGTAAAAGGCCCTTATCCAGAGCAACTAATGTTTATGTCATTTTTATACAACTGGTTAATGGCCTTGCTCAAGGACCCAGCAATGGATGCACCGGGGTTTGAACTCACAACCTTCCAATCAGTAGTCCGACACTATAATCAATGAGCTACCACTGATCCGCCGCAACCCTGACCAGGATAAAGTGCTAACTGAAGACGAATGAATAGAAACAACACCACGGCAGACATACTTCGGCATGATGTGTGCAGTTTACATTTGAACGGTGACGCAAAAACCCTGTTTGCTAATGAGGAGG
>CM074919.1:3914437-3922735 GCA_037576815.1 Pangasius larnaudii | reverse complement strand
GAGCCTTATGCCTTGTGCCCCGCATTCCCTGGAATAAGTGGTACAGAAAGTGGATGGATGGATGGATGGATGGATGTACCCAGCAGTAATGTATATACGGCACTCCTAAAACAGAGCCTTGCAGAATACCTGCTTTGAGGAAGGCAGTAGGTCAGTGATTAAGGGTTTGAACTACTGATCTGTATTCAAAACCCAGCACTGTCAAACTGCGCAAAAACTTCACCTGCTCAGTTGTATCCGGGAGCTTTGGATTAAAGTGTCAGCCAAATGAGCATACAGATACATTATTCAGACTGAAAAGATAATGTGTTGTAAACAGATACAAATAAGAGGCGCACTTTGTTGTTTGCTTGTTCGTTTTCGCCAGAGTGCGTCTGATTGAGACTAGTGGTGTGCATCAGGACTGGGATCGCGAATAAGGAAGTAACACAAACTTCACGTGAGAACGAGGTTTTTACTTGAGCAGTCAAATATGAAGATCATATCTGTGGGGAGGTATTTACAACATCGTTAGTAACTGCCTGGTCAGGGTCACAGTGGTTTAAACTAGTAAAACAACAATACTAATGGTGCGAGCTGGATTACAAAAAAAAAAAAAAAAACAGTCTCATGCACATTATGAACTGGTGTGATGTAGCTGAGGTTGAGGAACTGTGTTTTTCCGTGTTTATGGGGACATAGTGGTTTTGGCCTTTTTTGTTTTAGCCACGCCCAGTT
This sequence comes from Pangasius larnaudii, assembly GCA_037576815.1. Taxonomy (NCBI): domain Eukaryota; kingdom Metazoa; phylum Chordata; class Actinopteri; order Siluriformes; family Pangasiidae; genus Pangasius; species Pangasius larnaudii. Next base: position 3,922,018 of record CM074919.1, on the reverse strand, counting down.
TGGGTTTAAATTCAAATACAGATATAGATAAGGATATACAAACGGATACACTAAAACCGAAGTTTGTTAGTACTGCCTAATGCAGTAAATAATGTTATTTAATGAAAACTTAGTGTATAGCGATACTTTTTCTCTTATTACTTACTTCCTATTTAACCCAGATCATTTGTTCTTTTATACTAGAATTCCTGCACATGTGGCACAAGACTGGATTCTCTGGAAGCCTGTAGTCAGCAACTGATGATGTATCTTGAATTCTTTATTTACTTTCAGTACATTTTAGCAATCATCTTTACCAAACTATTTATTTTCATTTGAATTCAATTTGTTTGTCTATTCTAAGTGGTATCTGGTGAACTAGCTGTCTATCACATTTGATGTATCACAAGCCAAAGTTATGAAACTAGTTTAGCATTAGGATATTGCTAGTATTTTAGCTTAGGCTGATGTGTACCATATGTATCTTGATAACAGGATAGGATGAGTAAGGCCTTGAGATAAGGGTTACATATGGAGCTCAGCAGCAGCATGTGTGCCAAGTTCCTGTGTTTGGCAAGTGAGGGAAAATTATCCTGATTCTGGAAAACAAGGTCTAAAACATGCTTCCATGACTCACCCTATCATGCTAAGGGCTGTACTTTAACTGCCTTTCATAAATTGTAAGTCGTCTACAGTTCATGCAAGGGTCACATCAGATGCCTCAAAAGATTTAGAGACAAAAGCAATTCAAATTTCTGTCTCCTCTAGAGTAATTTCAATCATTCCTGCCTGGCTACAATATGTAGTTTTAAAAGTGTTACAAAATTTACGTCTTACAAATGAGACACGGTCTTGTGCATGAGACAAGACAGTGGTTTCCCAGCTGAAACGAAATCATTTACAATATTTATGCCATGAAAGTAGGAATATATGCATAATCCTAATATCTGTTAGGATTTTCCAAATAAAACGTTCAGATCAGTTAAAAATAAAACTCCTGCAAGATAACTACAAGATTCTGAAAAAGTCATGACCTCAGTATTACAATGTTCTAGGTTGAATGAATGGGAAACAGAACCTTATAATACTACCATCATGTAGGGTTTGGTGTGTTTTTACCTTCAAAAGTATCCTCAGGAAAAAAAAAAAAAAAAGCTCATACAGAATCACTGAACCTAACTTAAAATGCCTTGGGAAGTTTGTTTAAACAGTCTCAGACCTAGCTGGTATAATATACCTATTTGCTTATCTTTCTTGTTTGTTTATTGTCATATAAAGAGGGTGGAGTAGGTGATGGTGCAGGTGATGAATAGACTTCTGCAAAATTGCCACACTGAAACAATCTGATTGGCTCGAATTTATCTCCAACAATGCGTTTTATTAGTTGAAACCTGTGCCAAGAAATTTATACTACATTGAAAATAATAAACTTGTATTTTTGGTCTTACAAAGGAAAGAACAGGAGGTTGCCAGCAATGAAAAATAACATATGAATATCACTGAACCATTTCAATGACCTCATTGTAGACACAGTATTATCGCAGTTGTAATATATTGGATGTCATCAGTTTCATGATGTCACTTTCCTGCTGTAGACGAGACTCTGGTGTCTGCAGGGGCTGTCAAACAAGACCAGCGAACTGAATGCTGAATCAGTGTGTTGGTTTTAATTGAGTCCAGGCTAAGCACTGAGCACTATCTTGCAGTCTCTGGCAATTTAACTGAACTTGCCCAGAGAATGGGTTTGTGTGTCTTAATATTAGAACCTTCTGGTGTCCTGTTAATGGATTTTATTGCTTTTAAACTGTCATAAACAAAACTTCTCTGTTTGGTACAGAGATCTGGTCTAAACCAAAACCGTCGTCCAATTGGCTTCTAGAAATACTCTGATTTTGCACAGCCAGTATCTTTAGCAGCCATTGCCTACATCTGCTCCAAGCTCCTTACTGCCAGACCTTTACACGCTAACACTCCTCCTGTCCATTCCGTGCCAGCCAGAGAAGAGGCTTTGAGAAGAGAGATGGGAATGATTGATCCCCATTCTGTGCTCTGAAACCGTCACTTATCGCTGCGGCTGACGCAACGCCGCCCCCATTCAGCCTGAGCGAGATCTGCTTGCTTTTCTTCCCTGTCATGCGACCAAAATCATGCCCTTAATCTGGCCCACCGCTGCAGCCCCGCTCGCGTGGCAGGATCCACACTACACCTCTCCTTCCCTCTCTCCCTCCCTCTCTCCCTCTTGTTTTTTTTTCTGTCTAAACTTGAAAGAAGAGCTAAACAAGCTACTCACGCATGAGTTTTGCACGAGATCTGGAGCCCTCTGGCTTGCCCTACTCCCTCCCTCCTCTTCTGCAGTGACTGCCTATGCCCACATCACGTTGGCTAGTGGAGAAGCATGCTATTCTGCTTTTCTTTTTTGCAGCATTACAAAAGAGAAAGCCTGGCTGTCTTCCATGATGAAAGAATAATTAACCACAGTAATGCAACAGCAAATGCAGTCCTGCGGGAAAACAAGACGGAGATTTAGCAGAGCCACTAAATCAAGATCGACGTCTTTAAACCATCCCCTTCTTATTGAAACAGGAAGCTCACCTCACGCAGATTGAGGAAACCAATCTGAAACTTTTTTTTTTATATTTTTACAAATATCAATTGGTTAACAATGCCCAACACCTCTGGGCAATCACTTTCCTCAAACCATAGTGGCATGAAAGATCTGTTGAGCAAGCAGCAACAGGTAAGGATCCTGCAGTGACTATGAAAGTTTATTGGAACTGGAGAGCTGTAAATCTATGGCTGTCAGTGGATTGATTGTCTAATCATAGCTTTTCACTCCAGAGTGGGTGCTAATCATTTACTGTCTGACTACTTTCAGGCCGGATTTACAGGCCTTTCGTGATGGAGAACACTTGTTGCGTTAAAAAGAGTTCAGGGAATTGAGGACAAGTGGATTGAATAGAGCCAACTGTAATGTTAACTAACTGTTAAAAATCATAATTTGGCAGCCTTGTGCAGAATGAGACCCCAGTCCCAGCATTCTTTTTTTATGAGCCACAATTCAACTTATTGAGCATTTCCATCTAATTTATAATGTTTCAAATGTAGCAAAATAGCATGATCATGAGATTTACTAATTCCCAATGGACACTAAACTACATTCAAAATCTCAGAACTGCTGTACTGCTCACACTACACAACTTTAACCCTTTTGCGATCAGTTGTTCTGTGGATGTAGTGGTATGCACACTTCATGATCTGTCATCCAGAGAGATCCCAGATGAAGGCAGTCTGATCCCTAAATCCCACTTTCTCACGAAAATGCGAGCTGTCTATCATGTGACTTCCTCAAGATGGAGCTTAGATATGGGCTGTGGTGGTTTTGCATAGACACAAGAAAAAAAGGAAAAGATAAGTGTGGAAGATTGCTTGGGGAAATGCAGGCATCAATGATTGTCTGTTTTGTTTGTTTGTGTGTTTGTTTGTTTTTTAAACCCCCTAGTGAAGACTAGGCCATGATTTCTCTGAGACATAACGGAAGAACGCTCTATCTTCCCTCTTCCACATACATGAACTCACAGACACCCAGTAATGGTTACTGTTTCTTCGATTGAGGTAGAAAGAGTGTGCCATCCTTCCCATCCAGAGAGCATGATCAATTGTGGTGCTGTCTTGGACTCGGATGGCCATGGAGGTCTGTGGCATCATCGGGATTTGAATTTGCTAACACCAGTCAGGAGCCCAATTGTCTGTTCTGCAAAGAGAAATGCTGGTGTAGTGCAAAGAACCAGTTATTTTATACTGTGCACCACCAAGAATCTTGTCATGTTTGTTTGTTAAAGCACAATACAATCTGAGCATGTCAAAGTGATGCAGAACCAAATTTCCACCAACTGCCCTGAGGCAAAACAAGAGAGTTGTAGGAGGAAGAAAGGATTGGAGTAAGTATTAATACTCATTAGTGCTAAACATTCTTTTCACAAAGCAATCAAATTACAAATGTTAATGCATAATTTTGGCAGTGGTGTGGTCTAACATCAGCTGCAGAAGGATAAGGGCAAGGAGAATGTGCAGGTAATGAGGGATTGTCTGCCCCTGTGCATTGTTAACAGTAGCCTACTTATGTGCCCACTTGTGTCCTTATCACACACAGATCAGTCAGGGTGTTAGAGTGGTGTTGACACCTGGGATTTGAGGACTCCCAAATAGCAGGCATTTGGGTGGCCTGAGTGTGAGTGGGCCATTCATCTGGTACCCCTCCTTCCAAGGGAAGCCAAACCCTTCTCTTCATCATACACTCCAACTCCTCCCTCTCTGCACAAGGTTGACCACCTGAGGCCACAAGAATTAAGTCAAGGCTCAGGCAGGTGTGGTGGTAATGAAGGGAGCCTGGGCATTTCCAGGAATAGTGTAAATACTGAAAGAGATTATGCATTAAGTCAAATCACACCAGTGTAATCATACCCTGGCAGATGGTCTGGTCAAACCATTTAATCAGACCCCCAAATTATATAATTCATACGTTTACCCAGTGGATGCGAGAAAGTGGTTAGATGCCTAGAGCCCCCATTAATTGCAAATTGGTTATTCCATTTGAATTACCATATGGGTGGAATCCCCATGGTTTCTTGGACATCAGTGCCAAACATTGAGAGAATGGACAAAGCAGAAACAAAATTCAGTGTTCTGGCCCTGAGAGCAAAATTTCAGATATCTGGCCACTTAAAGCAGGAAAAGTTGCTTCAGAAAGGGTAATATAAGCTGTAAAACTGGGGCACTTGGCTGCAACGGCCACAATCCTGCTGCCTCAGAGAGCAGAGAGCACAGGTTGTCTAGTTTACAGACCGAGTTTTATGATGTGTTGTTGCTTCTACCTGGTCATGCTAACCTTATAAAACACCACATTGAACCTTCTGTAGAATTTTGTGCACATTAGCCCCTGTCAGTTGCCCAAACACAAAAATGTAGCTAAGGAAGTTCTGGTTCCCAATGAGGATGGGGCATTCTGGTTCTGTAGGAACTTTAGAAAAGCTGTTAGCTGATTCCAATATTACATAGTAAAACCTAGGATTTTTGGTGGTTTATATTACTGCGGGTTCTTTTATTCAGAGCTATCATTGTTTTTGAGGATGACAACATATCGTTGATGATGTCCGAAACTTGTGATTTGCATTTTATTAACATGAACATGTTAATGGGTTCTTTTGATCACAGCCAACTGCCATTGTAGCTTTCTTATCAAGACCACTCAATATGTGTTTATCCCAAGTGGAAGCACACACAACAGGAGCACACATCATCCAGTGAGTAATGCGGAGTGTGCCAATGCTTTGTGGCCTCTCGGACTACCACAGCTGTCACAAGCTATTACGAATGGAGCTGTTGTTTTAGCAGTGTTGGAGCCTCTGAATTTGGACACAGCACGTAGGTTAACAACATAATCAGGGGTTGAGATGATGTTTTTGTTTATTTACCCGAAACTCACCGATTTGGGCATGTTTGAAAACGTTTCACATGAGCCAAAATAGATGGGTATCTAACTTGTAAATAAGTACACCTTTACAAATATTTTGTACCTTAAAATGTGGTTTCTGATGTCACTGTTGGAACTTGCATCAGAGTTCAACCTATGCCCAAGGCATCTTACCTTAGTTAATTACAAATTTCATCCACAATCGTGATTTGTACTGAACACTGTGACATGAAATGAGCCAGTCTTTTCACAATTTAATGCATTCTGTAGACTTCAAGTGCACCATGAAACGGAAGGTAATGTAAGGCAAAATATATCAACTTCCTGGTTTTGTCAAACCATTTCACAAACCCATTGTGACTCTAATGTAGTAGGTCCAGCTGCATAAAATTCCTTGCTTACAAAGAAGTGTACAAAGACAAGTAACGAACATGACTGAATAGTGACAACAGTTAGCTTTTAATTCTTAACCATTACTGCTTTGTTCATGTCTATAAACAAAACAATTTGAAATAGTTATGTTTTGCTACGCACTGGTGCTTCACGTTACCAATTTTGAGTTTGGACACAAAAATCCAAAGTGGAAGATCTAGCTACAGAAGCTGTAGTGGTTCAAATAAAAAAATAAAAAAAACTGCAGCCAGGTTTTTTCATACATTGATCAAAATTCTTTTCTGAGTCTGCAGCTGGTCCATGGTCCACTATTTGATGACCTCTACTCTAAAGTGTAGTCAACTAGATTGGTCATCATATGATATATATTACTGAAGATGAAGAAGATTTTGCTTTTGTGTCCACTGCAAATGTGATCTATGCTGTAAAAAAAAAACAACAACCCAAAATCACAGTTCTCTTAGGTTCTTTAAGCATTTCAATAACCATAAAATCCAATAAATAAAAATAAAAAAGCATTCCCATAGGTTATTGGCATTGAATTCCAGAATTAGGTACTCTTTGTTTTCTGGTCCCCTCCCTTCCATCCATCAGTTGTGGTGGAACAGAAGAACCACACAAATGAACAATTATCAGTAACTTTGTAGTAACTTGCTGCTGTATATAAGCTTAATTAATCCATAGCGGGAATTCTGGTGCACTGGTTAATTTGTTGCACGGACCAGACAGAAATCTGATGAGTCCTCTGTTTGTTGTGGTAACATTCAGATGAACCAATCAGGAGAAGGCAGTAAATCCATAGACAGAGAGAGACACGCATAGAACACAATGTTTCTCGTCACCTCCAGATGAACTTGGCCCACTTTGCTACTCTAATTGACGTTCGTGATGCATTTTTTGGTTTCCACATGCACTGACAGATTGTTTACCGCAGGCCCTAGGTGAGAAGATGCACAGCCAAAATAGAAACTTCTCAAAGCCATCGGCACGCACCAACTTGTTCCAAACCAAAATTACCCCGACTATTTACAGCACCTGAATTTATTTTTCTGCAGAGTTGAAAGGTTCATTTAAGAGGAAGAAAAAAAAAAGAAGGAGTCAAAGAAAGTCAAAGCTAGTTAGAGACATTTGCATGCAGATTGACTTATTTGAATGACAACAGAAAGTAATTGTCAGGTTTAAGCATTTTATCTGATTGTATCGTTCTGCCGTGACTACATGCTGGATAACTGCTCCTCACCATGATGAGGTCTTCTGTTGTTCTGCCTTATCCTTGTGGTCTGTAACCAAAGTCAGACCAGTTAACAGAGCACAGCTTACCTCAGACGTGAACGTTGAGCGTTGCTGGGTTCGTACTTGTTTGCATACAGTTGTTGGGATGGTATTGTTGTGACGCTTGATGGGTTGATGATAGCTTATTTCACTCTTGACTGTGTCCATGTCAGGTTTTATCAGGTTATGGCATGCTGCTTATTTGTAAATAATCGGCTAGATGAATCTGATGCAAAGCAGAGCACTGGTCGTCTGTTGGGACTTTGCAAGCATGATCACTGAACATTTAAATTTCATGACTTTTTAATTTTTTTTTTTTTTTTGCTGACAGTTCTCATATAGATTACTGGTATTCTGTTTGTGTTTTTGTCTTGTGCAGGATGAAAAGGTGTGTTCCCATCTGGATCATTTCATCCTGATGTTTCCATTTTCGAGACTCAAGGTTTCCAGAAGAAAGTGAGAATCTC
>CM074919.1:3860028-3870465 GCA_037576815.1 Pangasius larnaudii | reverse complement strand
ATTTTTAAAATGACCCTTGGTCCCGCCCCCAAACAAACTGGCTCCCAAACACTGGGAAAAATCCGGGGGGTACACGTGCACCCCCCCCCCCCCAACCCCCCCCCCCCCCCCCCCCCCCCACACACACACAGATTTATTACACTCTGTGAGAATGTGAATATATTTCTATGTAGCAGTAAAACTACACTCCTTGTGAGTAAGATATGACCGTGTAATAAACAAATGAAGGTGTTCTTCACCATGGTCACACGTGAAAAAGTGTTATTCGTGTGAGAAAAATCTCCTGAATCATGTGAAAAGAATCACTTTTGAATGCAACCATGTGATATGAAATAAATAAAGGAGTAATGTGAAGAGAATCACACTGAAAGTAAATGAATCGTGCGAGAAAATCCGCAGGTGAAAAATTAACCATGTGAAAAAAAAATCACATATGAAACTTTTTTTTTTTTAAAAAAACTCGAAAAGAATCACGTTTGAAAATAAATGAATCATTTGAAATGAATCGCACGTGAAAACGGATGACTAGTGTGAAAAGAGTTGCATGCGGATGTAAACGAATCATGGGAAAAGAGTCCCGTGAAAATAAAGGATTCACTTGAACAGAATTCACGTATGACTATAAATGAATTGTGAAAAATAGAATCAATGAATCAAGATCACATGTGAATATGAATGATTCATGTGAGGAAATATCACGTGGATACACAGTAAATGAATCACGGGAAAAAGCGAATCACGTTTGGAACTAGATGAATCGTGTAGAATCGTGTGAAAGTTAAAAACGCACGCGCACACGACATGTGAGCGTCCATTACACGTGAAAAGTGCATGAAACTTGCAGGAAGATGTGTAAATGTCACATGTGCAGGTCATGTGACTTGCGAGGCGAACAGTAAAGACTTAGTGTGAAAGAGGTTCAGGATTAAACAATGCTTCAGCAAACTGTCGTGCATCATCCCACCCAGCGAGTGTTTAGAGAGAACACATCCTCTGAACGGGTTCTCACAGATTCTTGGCAAAACATGGCACACACACACACACACACACACACACACACACACACACATACACATACCAGGTAGCCCAAATAATCTCTGTCCTTATCCTGGCCATCTGTTTACACGCTCGACCCTGAGTCACTCAACTGGACACGTTTAATACAGTGGTATACAGAGTGTTCTCATTCCCAGTGCTCGTATTTAACACAAACATCCAAATGCTCCGTTAAAAATGTATTTTATAGTCACGTTATGTAATAAAGTACTAAAGCATTACAGATCATTATTTTAGTGGAAGGACTAAAACCGAGACTATTACAGTGAACTTCGGTGTGAGTATAATTCTACTTCCTTCCTTCTTACTCCATAATGTTCCAATTTTGAAAGTATTTTATTAAAATTACAGGTGATCATTTAGGTTAGTTTTTTTTTTTTTTTTTTTTTTTAGCTTTACACTACAATTCGCATTATTTAACTCATATTATTTAACAGTGAACTTCAACATTAACAATCCATCAGGAAACAGTTAACAAATTAACCAAGTAAGTTAATGTGTATTAATTTTTAAAATCAATCAAATACACCAGCAGTGACTGATAATTTATTTTATTTTATTTAATATAAATATTACAATTAGAGTCAGTCTCAGCTTTTGTACATTTATACATTTATGTTAATATTCATGATCCAGCTGCATGCTAATAAAATTTTAGGGTGTTTTGTTTTGTTTTGTTTTGTTTTGTTTTGTTTTGTTTTGTTTTGTTTTGTTTTGTTTTGTTTTGTTTTGTTTTGTTTTTCCATGCTTTCATGCTACTCTACCTTGTTACTTTAAATAATTTTCCAATTATGTGATATTTTATTATTACATAATTAATACATAATTTAAAATTAATACTTTGAAAAATATATTCTATTATAGGTTCATTATTCTTCACTTTTTGGCTGTTGCCACAGTAACGTGAAAATTCTTTCACAGAATCATTGGCATGGAAAGTTGTTACATTATTTTAATTTTGTATTTATTTGTTTGTTTATTTATTTATTTATTTGATGTTTACTCTGTGACAAACTGCACAATTTGTTAATGATTCTTGATTTTTGTTTTTTTTTTTTTAAGTTGAAAGAACCTTTTTCTGACATTTAAGTGAAAGTGATTTACATATTTGGAACGTCTTCACACCACACACTTACACACTTTTTTTTATAATTTTATATCTAAAACCTTTTTTTTTCTTCTTTTAACACACAAATACACATTTCAATGTTGATTTGTTCCCAAAAAAAAAAGCTATGGACAGCTATAGCGCTATAAGATAAGTCCACAAATGGATAAAAGCGAGCAGGAAATATTTGTTTTAAAGCTATAATACACTCTGTATGATGAATTGCCTCTCACTTAACCCTTAACGTCCCCTTGTTCACTCTGTGTTAGTTCAGGAGCCGCTCTCTCGACTGCACAGCAGTTAATAACCGAACTGCGAGGTCACACAAGGTCAAGCAAAGGTCATTACGCACCAAGTGCCCTTGTGACCCTCAGTTCACCTTCATCATTAAACAGAGAGCTGGGGAAAGTGCTCTCTATTAGATTTTAGGTGTGTGTGTGTGTGTGTGTGTGTGTGTGTGTGTGTGTGTGTGTGTGTGTGGTGGGGTGGTGGGGTGGTGGTGCAGGCAGAGACGAGACTCAGCACTGATGTGTTGTAGCTCTGACGACTCGGGGACCCAAATCCTGGAGGCTGCGATCAGATGTACAGCTGATTAACTCCTCGTGCTTACTGACAGCTTTAACAGGAAGTTTACAGTGAAAGAGACTGATTTCATTTAAGTATTTAAGAGTAGCGCTACACATACGCAGAATGTTGTGGGTTTTATTTTAGAGTGTGAGTACCTGTAGAGTTTATTATGCTTCTATTTATTTGTACAATTCTTTTGTTAATATTTAGAGGAAATTTCTAACCATCCTAGTGTCATATATGAATTTATTACATTCATCTCCTTTTGTCAATTAAATAAAGCAATCAAATTAAATCCCTAAATCTGTGTATTTAAGGACTCTAGGACTGTAACAGGACTCTAAATGAGTTCTTTATTAAAGACACTTGTTTGCTGAAGCTGTTACTGTAAGACTGTACGTCATTATAAGCTGAGATTTGTTAAGATTAATATTAACAATTAGACAGTGTTCGTATCAGCTAAATATGAACAAATCAAATGTATGTTTGTGGGTGATCCAGATCAGTTTTCCAGTTAAAACAGAAAAACTTAAGGTTTTTCCCCACAGGGAAGTTTTTCTTTACGTTTTCTGGCTTCTCAGTAACATAAGTAATAAGTTATAAGTAATAAGTAAGTAATAAGTAAGTAGTAAGTAAGTAGTAAGTAATAAGCTGCATTGTTTTGTCTTATTATCTTCAAGAGAGGTTGATGAAGGAATGATAGTTTCTAACTGCTATAACATGAAAATAAGTGAAAACATGAAGTAACACCATTAAATGTAACAAAAATGAATAAAAAGTATGATATGTCACTCTGTAATTAATAAAAAAACTGTAATTATCTGCCATATAAGAGGAATAAATGCTTCAGGATGTGCTGTTTTTGGAAACTGATCAGTTCATTCATTTTTTATCTGTTCAGTTTTAGTGAGTCTGTGCTGACTGTAGCCTCAGATTCCAGTTCTTGTCTCATAGCAGAACCTGATGTTGTCTTCTGCTGTTGTAGCCGATCCGCTTTACAGTTCGACCTGTCGAGATGCTTTTCTGCTCACCACACTTGTAAAGAGTGGTTATTTGTAGTACTCTAGCCTTCCTGTCAGCTCTCATCAACAAAGCGTTTCCGCCTGCACAACCACCACTCACTGGATGTTTTTTTCTTTTTTTTTCTCGCACCATTCTCTGTAAACTCTACAGACTCTTGTGTGTGAAAATCCCGGGACATCAGCAGTTTCTGAAATACTCGAACCATGACACAGTCACTGAGACCACTGAGAGTTTTTTTTTTTTTTACCCATTCTGATGTTTGAAGCTCTTGATCTGTATCTGCATGACCGTATGCACTGGACTGCTGCTACGTGATTGGCTGTTTGGATAACTGCATGAATGTACAGATGTTCCTAATAAAGTGCCTGGTGAGTGTATATATGTGTAAGGAAGCATTTTGCTTGTTCGCCCAAAATGTTGTGTTTCTCTGGAAAATAGGAAACCTTGTGTATCATGCTTTTTTATTACCTTTGTTGATGAAATAATTTAAGCAATTTTAAGCAAAAACTAGTAATTAAATTAAAATCCTTCGGATTCAGAAATAAATTTACACATGCACAATTACGCAATAACTTAAAAAAAAAAATAATAACCTTAAGCCGTCATAAAAATGGGTTTAAGATGATGGAAAATATGTTCTATCTAGTGTTGTGTTATATATTTATATTTATATATTTATTTATTTGGTAGTATAAAGTATATGGTTCTCTCTCTCTCTCTCTCTCTCTCTCTCTCTCTCTATATATATATATATATATATATATATATATATATATATATATAGCTTATTTGGAAATCTAAGAATCATAAATAAAATAAAAAATCATTTGAATTGAACACTTTTCTTAGTCGCTGCATAGTTACATATGCATTACTTTAGTGTTAATGTCTCCGTTATTGTTCCAAAAATAGAAATTATAATCATAGATGGCACCAAACTGATACCACGTGTATGGATATCGAAGGAAATAAAATAACAAATGAAAAATATTGGAATTGGGTTTTTGGAAAATTTCTTTGGATTTGATCATATTTATACTTTATACTTTATTATATTTATTATATTTCCATGTAAGTGAAAGAGTTTAGCCAAATAAAAAAGCTGCAGTTTTGTGCAAGTCTAGTTTTTAGCTGTGTAATTCTTTTCCCTGTTTTTCTTTAAAGTGAAGTGCTGCCACTTCCATAATTATTTAAAAATGATCATTTTATCGAATCGATATCAGCTGATACTGAAGGTTCCAGTATCGGTATCGTTATCAGAAAAGGATAACGTGGCATCGGTCCATCTCTAATGCTAACATATATCAATATATCTGTTTTTATTTTAGACAAAATAATATAAGCTTTAATAACTATATAATAATATAAAGATGGAGGAAAATCAGAGCTACTGCTTAGATAATATCAATAATAATTAATCATAGACAAAAAACAGCTGTGTGTTGTAGATATGGTGAGAAATTTACACATGATTGGTTCACGGCTACTTTTTGTAAAATTATATTGAGTGTTATTGATTATAATGAGAGTAATAAAAGGGGTTTGTGTGTGTGTGTGTGTGTGTGTGTGTTTGAGTCGAGGTGGTCTCGCTTCCTCTCCACTTCCCCAAATCTCAAAGCACTTAGTGCGCTGTCAGATCTTCGAGCTCTGTGGACATCGTTGCATTAGATGATGGCTTTCTTGTTGAGTTACTGTGTGTGTGTATGTGTGTGTGAGAGAGACTAGAGAGACTACAGAGTGAGTCGTGCGGAGTGTGTTTAGGTTTGCAGGCCTCTCAGTGTGTGTGTGTGTCCATTTACTCAGATAATGGATTATAGACAATCAGACAGCTTCCAGCTGGAGTTACGCCGCACCGCCACAATAAGCTACACTGACACAAAGCAGACGTCCTGTGTGTGTGTGTGTGTGTGTGTGTGTGTGTGTGTGTGTGTGTGTTTTGTCGTAGCTAAGACATCATTCAATGTTCATTCTAGCTGGAGTTTTTTTTCCGTCTGTAGGACACATTAAATTTCACTCACCCTCTCAGACTTATATTTTTTATTTTAGTTTATTTCTTAAGCAGGGAAAACTGAAAACGAATGATTTTTTTATTTAATATAATCGAAAACACAAACAACATCATTCTAAATTGTTCCAGAGTGAAACTCTTATTTGCTTAACTGGTTAATTTTCCGTTGTTTTCCCTTTCCAGTCTGATTTCCAGTGTGTACATTTTCCCAGCAGGACCAGCGCTGTGTTCAAGTAAAAACGTGTCGCTCGGAATTTTAAAAACAACATCAACTCAACTCAGAATTCCTGCTTGGAAAGTCAGGGCAGTCTCCTCAACCCCGAGTTCAGCAAGTAACGTCAAATCAACATGGCTGCTCATAGCATCAACAGAATGACAGTATCACGTTGCTAACAAAAGACGAACACGGAGGCACTCATGTTTTTTCCCCCCACTTTTTAGCTCAAATGCACATGGATTGAAAATGGCATAATTTTGAGTTCTGATGTCCCACTTCTGAATTATGTTAATTGCAGCTCTCCAGAACTTGTCACTTCCTGCCTGGGTAGAGGACGATACAATGTTAGACAGTCGCTATAGCCGTTTGCGTTTTTTAAATTATTTTTTTAAGAGGTTATGAATTTTTCAACGGATTTTTTTTTCTACGATTGCACAAGCAACAAATCACACTGCAACGTACAAGGATGCTCTGAAAATGTTATAAATGAATCGTATCATCACCTTATCAATGGGACTGAATAATGTGATTAAACGTCTGTAACTGACATTTCAGACACAACATGGCCAAATGGTTTGTTTGTTTTTGCTCCGTCAAGGAAAATACTTCCCAAAAAAGGCACAGCCTTGTGTGTTGCCATGGTAACGCTTTCAGACTGACAGACAGCCTATAGTAAGTGCTGTTATATTAAATATCAGTCTGATTGTCTGATTAAATTAGTGGACTGGAACTAATTGTTGTATAAAGTCATTTATACCACTCAGACTTTAAGAGTGTTGGGTTTTGTTTAAATAGTGTGTGTTAAGAAATGTATGGTGAAGAAGACTGAACGATGTCAGTGTAATAATGTATGACTGTGATGTATATACAGTCCAAAAGTCTGAGAACTCTAGTGAACATGCTTCTGTTTTTTCATTCTTTTCTAATTTAATGCAAGATTTTTCATTACAAATTATATTACTGACAACAACCGGAGTGAGAAAAGTAGAATCTGTGAAATATTTACATGAATTTCCTGAGTTTCTTAGTATTTGGTACGTCCCCTTTTTTTGCTTTAATGACAGTGTAATAGTTGTAATAGTTGTCACTCGAGCAGGTATGGACTCCACATGTTTGTGCAAAAACCTTATGATCCATTTTAGATCAAATCCATCGGAGTGTCGTCTGATCACAAGCTTCAATAGAAGAGATTGGACACGAGGGAAATCGGACCTTTTGTATAAAGCAGTTAACATGGACAATATCACACTTTCGCTTACATTTAAATAAGGACCTAGAAATAGTGCAGAATCTTGAATATTCAGCATTTACTTTCCTTGTTTCAGATATTTCAATTGTTTATTTCCAATTTTAAATAAAAAAAATCCAAGATTTTTAATGTGGTCTCAGACTTTTGGACCCCACTGTGTATAATTAAGCAATATCACACAAGCAAGAGTGTGCTGTGCTGATAATAATATAATGGCCCCTGACTTTTAATAATAGCCCTTTACTTTTTTTTTTTGTGCGTCTTCTGAACAGCTTTTGGTTCATCTGTAATTGTTGCAAAGTTTTGTTTGTTTTCTTCCTGTCAATTTGCCTTACGCTCTGCTTCACCATTTTGTTGCAGAAGAAACCCGCAATTGTTGTTTCTTGTGTATTCAGTAAATTGTGAAGTTGTAGAGGTACATTTTCAGAAAACACCAAGACAGACAAACAATCAGTCATTGTTTTCTTTTTTTTTTTTCCTTCCTTCCATCAGGAATCCAGGAATCAGGAAAGCAGCTCTTGTTTATTGATTTAACTCCGTATCCTGAAATTGAAAATGTCCTGGATTTCTGCCAGTCATGTTGAGTGACAGCGATGGTTTAGACATACTGTTCTAAAATAAGACACACTCTTCCGTTTCGCTCTTCCAGGAGTGTGTGCGTGTCTGCGTTTGAGGTCATTGTCTCGGTTAGTGTCTCTTAAACTGTAGGTGACCTGATAACAGGGAACGAAATTCTGATACAAACATAAATAAATGTTAAAAAAAAAAGGATGACATTCTTTAATTGATGCAACAAAAAAAAAAAAAAATTGGAAATTTAATTCAAAATAAATGGACTAAAACACTCCAGGGATGTCCTGTTATGGTGAAATAATCAGCTTCAGGGTGATAACAGTAACTCTGCTTCATCACACCACCCTGTCGCTGCTTATTTTCCTATAACAGCACAACCTTGAGTGTTTTAATCCTTACACTTTTACCTGTAATATATTCCATATTACCTCTTGTACACATCCTGCTGTTTTCATTTCACACACTTTTTTTTTTGGAGGATTTTTCCCTCTAAATTCGTTCCCCCACCCCCGCACCCCCGTGCGGAGACAGAGAAGGCGTTTGTGCTCTCAGAGAGATGATATATCCTTTCTCCTTGATCTCATTGGTTCATTTGCTTAACCTAAAAGTTAAACATGTGCGAGTCCTGAGCAGATGTCAGGGCTTAAAGAAAAAGCCAGTGTACAATGTTCCTTCATTCAGCCGCCGCTGCAACACACACACACACACACACACACACACACACACACACACACACACAGACCACCCATCGAGCTGTCGTCTGAAAACGATACGCAAACCACCCAGCGAGACCAATGTCAACTCCTCACACACACACACACACACACACACACACACACACACACACACACACGGAAAACACACTATTTTCATACGAGTTGATGATGGACAGTGCACTCTTAGAAAAAAAAAGAAACCCTTCAAAGGTTCTTCAAGGGTTCTTCAAGAGCTCACTGGATAGGATAAAGGTTCTTTGCTTCCTAAACGAATTCAACTATAAACCCTTTCTCATAGGAAAACACTCAGCTGTAGGGTTCTGCGCAGAACCTTTAAGGATTCTGCCCCCATACGGACAACTGAAGAATCCTTACACATTCAAGAGTTTTTGTCTAAGAGTGTGTATCACTTGTGTAGCAAGGCTGTGTGTAAATTCTCCTTCCTGAGTTCCACTGATAATATCAATTTATAAGCAATTTTGTCTTTATATATATATATATATATATATATATATATATATATATATTTTTTTTTTTTTTTTTTTTTTTTTTTTTTTTTTCACATTATTTCCTGTGCTTTTCACAGGAAGTCTCTGTTATCCAGAATGTGGCATATTAAACCCCTGACAAATACCGATTTTTCCCCCCATTTCACAGCATGGCTAGATTAAAATGTTTTAATTATTATTTTATTTTTAATCTTTTAATTTCTATACTGTACATAACAAACACCCTGATGATATTTGAGCTCATGGACACACAGTTTATTTATTTATTTATTTATTTTATTAAAAAAAATACTGTTTCCTTCAGCTTTTACAAGATTAGGTAATTAGCGTTCAAAAGCATTGATTCAAACCCTACATTATATTTATTTAGATGTCATCAAATGTGGGCATGAACACATAAAAATATGTATAAAGACATTATCAAACTTTACGTACTTACTCTTCTGATGTTTTGTTATGACTGCTGTGCTTCCTTCCATGACGCTCAAAATGGCAAAGCTTAGGGTTACCCATAACTCCATTTTCTTTTAATTTATGCATTTTTAGGAAGAAAAATCACGTTTTTCTTTAATCATGTTACATCCGTTCCAGTAGCCCCAGAGTCTTAACAATTCCCACGTTTTAAAGTACGTTTCTTCTTTTTCGGAGTTTGTAAAGCGGATTTGTTCCCCAACTCTTTGAGCCACATCTCGAATGTGAGGACCGTTTCTGTTGTGAAATCTTTTTTTTTTTTTTTTTTTTTATACACAATAATGTACTCAGGGAAATGGCTACTGCTTCTGATCTATTACCGACTGTGTCAGCATTGATTACAACAAATGTGTTGGAAATAGATCCAGAAACTCCACAGATCCAGTGCCAAGAATGTTTCAATGGCACTTTTGTCTGCCATTTTGTTTTTCTCATTTTCCCTATAACTTGTGACCTGATGGATCGCTGACTTTACCCTGCACTTTTCTAATAAAAGTTCAACATTTTGAAACATGCTCAGGTCTGACCAAAAAGCTGCTGGCACATACTGTAGATTGACATGTGACATGAACATTGGCAGTGGAGAAAAGAGTGCAAGTCTGGCTCACATCACGTCTGTATTTCACGCCTCAATTTTCTATCCAGGAACGTATTTGGGGAAATGGCTACTAATGGCTATTACTCCCTGTCATCTGTTACGGACTGTGTCAGGGTTTAAGTGCACCAAACAGGGCAGTTAGAGGATCTGCACCAACCACGGCAGTTAGAGGATCTTCACCAAAGAGGGCAGTTAGAGGATCTGCCCTGACCAGGGCAGTTAGAGGATTTACACCAACCAGGGCAGTTAGAGGATTTACACCAACCAGGGCAGTTAGAGGAGCTGCACCGAACAGGGCAGTTAGAGGATCTACACCGAACAGGGCAGTTAGAGGATCTACAC
>CM074919.1:3841714-3859928 GCA_037576815.1 Pangasius larnaudii | reverse complement strand
CACCGAACAGGGCAGTTAGAGGATCTACACCGAACAGGGCAGTTAGAGGATCTACACCGAACAGGGCAGTTAGAGGAGCTGCACTGATCTCCTTCTTAAAACATTTTTGATAAATGGTTATATAAAAGGCAGAAAAAGTACTTTGTAAGAAAAATGACATAATGTACCCATTTTAACCGTGGTGAAGTACTTGAATATAAATTATTATTATTATTATTATTATTATTATTATTATTATTATTATTCACTGCTGTTGTTGTTGCTGTTGAACTTAACAAAATGTAGTTGTCTTTATTTAAAAATAGTAAGAAAACTGTTAATACTATAAATATATGCCAACAATTTTGTTCATTTTTAATTGTACATATAATAATAATAATAATAATAATAATAATAATAATAATAATAATAATAATAATAATAATAATAATACTTTTCTGTAATTATGCAAAAAAAAGTTTTTTTCTGGTAAAGTAATTTGTTGTTTGTTTGCTTGATTGTCATAATGAATGTCAGTGCAGGTTTTGTTGAGGATTTATTGTTTTGTTTTGTTGTTGTTTTTTTTTAACGATTGTCATAGAGTGAATGACAACGAATAAGTTTTGTTGTAGGCTGTTGTTCTTGTTGCAGAGGGACCCTTTTAGCTGTTTTACTGAACTTTTACTGAAGTGTGTGTTTTGTCCAGCAGAGGGCAGCAATTAACTTAAATTCACAACTTTTTTTTTTTTTTTTCCCCTGAAGTACCTCAGACCCAGAGTGATCCGAACCCATCACTGTCCAGTCTGGACATTGATGTTATCTTGACTAGCCATACAACCACATAATACTGTCAGTCACTGCTCACAGGGCTAGACACAGGTTTTATCCTAACACGCTTGTGATTAATACAGTACAACAGGGAGTTGTGACACCATAATACTTATAAAACCCTCAAATCATAGCTGCAGGTGTCAAAGTAGCATTGATTCACCAGTACTATAACAACAACTGCATGTTGTGACTGTTTCTTTCTGTTTATACAAACTGGGATCTTTGCAGACTCAATAGTTTTGGTGAATGTATATTAAAAACAATACTGCAGTCTTGGGGGGTAAAAATAACGGCCTTGGATTCAATGTTAGGATTTTGGTAGTTCACAGGAAAGTGGATTTTTTAGGGAATTCTTTCACTTCATATAGTCTCTGAGGCTTAATATATGATTATATATATGAAATT
This sequence comes from Pangasius larnaudii, assembly GCA_037576815.1. Classification (NCBI taxonomy): domain Eukaryota; kingdom Metazoa; phylum Chordata; class Actinopteri; order Siluriformes; family Pangasiidae; genus Pangasius; species Pangasius larnaudii. Next base: position 3,858,713 of record CM074919.1, on the reverse strand, counting down.
GCTTAAAATGTTTACAAATGACACCCAATACACTTTTTTAACCTTGTTAGTTAACATCTGTGAGTTTAAAGACAAAACGATGGTGTAAGATTGCAACAATTACATCTAAAACCGTTCCTCATTAAATTTTTTATCATCCTCCATTTTGTTTTTCCTCACCCCAAGTTGATTTTCTTGAACTCTCATTTTTAAACGTGAGTGAAAGTGCCCTAGGATGGCAAAAAGAAATCCGTCGACAATGCTTCACACGCAGGTTAATGCGTAAAACGTACAATAGCAGCTGAGAAAAGAGCGCCAACTATGAATAAACAAGTACAGGCTAGCATCAGCCGCTAGCCTACCGTGTGTTTCACTGCTGTGTGCACAGTCAGAGATGTGAAGTGACTCGAAAAAAAATCTCGACCTGTCTTCCAGGGTAGGACTGGTAGCACTTCTCCTTCACGAGCTCGCCTCGAGCGTGACGCTAACCCAACGAAAGTGACCCTCCTTGCAGGAGCTTCCCGTCCACGCTTCTCCCTCACGCTATTTTTACCTCCCAAAAATAAGAAGCAGGACCGTCGGTGGTGCACCTTTATAGGAAACAAAACCGGCTGGAAATAAAAATCCACTAACGAACGCAGTGTTAGCATGAGAGCTCGAAGATGACTCGAACCTGCTGACCTGCTTTTACAGAAGACTCACTTTTTGATTTAAAAATGCTGTAAAAAACCACTGTACTACTAATAATACTTAAAGAAGTATTTGAGATCAGATTTTTGTAAACAAGGAAAAATAATTAAAAAATAAAAAAAGGCTATTCTGTGCTTTCGTCTGTGAGACTGATCACTGCTTGGCCTTGAACCATTTCAGTATATAAAACAAATAATGTATTATTTTCACCCGTATTTGGATTATAAAATCGGGCAAAAAATAAATTAATCAAAACAAAACAAAACAAAACAAAACAAAACAAAACTCAACTCAACTCAACTCAACTCAACTCAACTCAACTCAACTCAACTCAACTCAACTCAACTCAACTCAATTCAATTCAATTCAATTCAATTCAATTCAATTCAAAGGCTGTTACTTCATTCTGTATTCTTGCCCAGAAAACAATTTTTAATTTCAGAAAAACAAATAACGTCCACATACAAATGAAATATATTTTTATAGTGCCGTTGTTAGCGCTCCACTGAGCCCAAATCTGAAAGCATCCGAAAGGGTTACTGAAACAGCTTAGTGTGAAATTAATATTAAAAGTCACTAAAACTGCTAAAAGGATGCTGACTATAACAAATAATCATAAAGGTGAAAAATAACGAGTGAAAAATATAGAAATATTGGTACTGAACTATACTATACCACAGCAGTGTTGAAGTCTGGATTCTGATTGGTCAGAAGGTGTTGATGAATTTTCTAAAACAGCAGCTCTGACAGTAGTGCAGCTGCAAATCCCAGGTTTATATTAATGCTCTTGTTCTAATACGTTATTATTTCTATAGTAACAGCTCATTCCCAAGGACTTGGCAGATGCTCCATATAAAACATAAATGTTCATAATTGTTCATATGGTGAAGTTTTCTGTAAGGACATGTTTATTTAACATGGAAGGAGTCTCCATGGGAGAAAAAAAAATAGAGACCACAACATTATATGTAACTATAAATGGATAAAAAAGTATGACGTGTCACTCTTTACTAAAAAAGAAAGAAAAAATGAATTGTCGGCAAATTGCTGCTGTGTTAGAGACATTAAACACTTCGGGGGACGTGTTTAGGAAAATAATCAACTTTGAGGTGGTGACAGTAACTCTGCTTCATCACATCATGCCATTGTTGATTCATTTTGTATAACAGCACACCCTTAAGTGCTTTATCCCTTCATATATATGTAAATATATGTAAATTCTGGCTATGTGTGTTATTGTTTATGAGCAATTTTGCAGCTTTTTCTTGTTTTGTTTTGTTTTTCTTCCTCAGATTCCAGCAGAGATTTTAATATTTATGTTGAAATGCTACATGTAATGAAACAGATGGGTTAAGAAAATGTAAAATAGCATTATATAGAATGCTGTTTAAGGGTTTGGGTAAGAAAGGGTTAAATTACTCAGCTAACGGCTTCTTGTGTTAAACTGACCGTATGAAAGTCATCCTGTCCATACACTGTGTCATTACTGTATTATAAATTTTACTGTGCTCACTAAACACACACACACACACACACACACACACACACACACACATATGCGTCCAGTGCATCACATGCACACAGCTTCCTCCCCTCTCTCTGCTTGCTGTCTTAGGTGGGGGGATTTTTGCTCATTTCCCAGATTCGCTGTGCAAACGTGTATGTGTGTGTGTGTGTGTGTGTGTGTGTGTGTCTGTGTGTGTGTGTGTGTGTGTGTTATTTCAGCCCAGTGTGTGCGGGTGTGCAAGCACTTTGTGACACACACCAGTTTACTGTACATGTTTGATTTAAAGGAACTCTGATCACGTTTCTGCGTATATCTCATGAATGTCATGTTTCATGTTTCAGTCAGAGAGAGATTTTAGAAAAAATAAAAGACGACAAGATAATGAAAAGGTGTAAAAGAATATCGCAGGAGGTTATATGTGTCATAATGACGCGACTTATTAAAATGATGTGTATCTAAGTTTATGTGTATCTAAGAGCTGCAGGTTGTGTGTGTAGTATGTGTGAATTTCATGTTGTAGGGTTTAGATAAAGAGCAGGGTTTAATGCTTCATAACTATCTTGTGTAAGCTTTCCGTCAACCTTTGCATGAAGCGCCATCCCAAATAAGGTGAATCAGTTTGATGTCTAAAAGCAACTTGAACCCTTTGAAGAAGTCACTAAAACTATTTTCTTTCCAAGAGAGCCAAAGATGCGTCACCTCAAACATCTGTCACTCACATTACAGGAAACACCTAATACACATACATTTTATTATATAACATCATCCCACTCTTAGGTTTATGTTTATAGGAAAAAAATATGTAGGTAGAAATAAAGTTTCAAATCTGTCAGTGCAAAATTAGCAATCTAGATTACAATTATCTAATACACTTAAACCAAAGAATAACATATTACTGAATGTGTTACTAACTCATACATCAAAGAATTATATGTTTACCCCAGAAGTTAATATGATCACTTAGTCTGAGACTGATATGTTGACTTAATTTCTTGTCGTTCACTCGGCCTTTTAAACATTGTAAAACTTTGTGCTCTGTCGTTTAGAATGTGTAAGCGCTCCTTCTCTGTTTTGATGATGATGTTACGGTACAGGGGCATGACGGACATCTTGAGAGCCAGTATATAGTTACAAACTGAAATGATTAGATGTTCGTACTTAACCACCAAGGTTTCAGATGCTTTTTTTTCCTTTTAAACGGCACACAACATTTGTTATAAGATATATTTATGATTTCTTGACGTAGAGGCATCAAAGTATGTTATAGGGGGGAAAAAACACCTGATTTTTTGCCTTTTTTGTTTCAGCCACAATGACATTCGATGTTGTTTGTTTGTTTGTTTTTTTCAGACCGTCTCACTTTTTTAAACTGGTAGACATTTGCATTTAGACATTTGGCAGCTGTTTTCATCCAGACATTTAAATTGCAATTTAAATTGCAAACAGTTAAAGGTAAAATGATACCAGAATGATACTTAGAGAAGCTGCAAGGATTCATAACCTGAAATACTAGAGACCTAGAGACTAATGCTAGTATGTAGAAGTACTCTAGTATAGATAGATAGATAGATAGATAGATAGATAGATAGATAGATAGATAGATAGATAGATTAAAAAGCCATAAGTGGCAATGCAGAGCAGTACAAAGAAGTGTTATCTTAGATATTGTTTGGAGAGGAAGGTCTTTATACCTGTGGAAGTTCTTTGTTTTGTTTTGTTCATTGATGATAGTTCTTAGCAATAAGAAAGTGATTTTTTTTTTCCTTCGATAACTCACAAATTCTTGACGTATTGACGAGATCCGAAACTATACAACCATCCTGCTTGTTGTTGAACTTTATCATCAGTGTTTTGACCCACGCAGACTTCAGCCTCCCACAGCGGTTGTAGTTAATATACCAAATCGTCTGTGAGTAAACCGGGAGAAACGAAAAATAAGAACAGGATGTGAATTGCAACGCAGAGTTCCATTAAGGTCATGACCTTTTAAAAACAATATGGAGGTGAAGAACTTGGGGTTCTTTCCCTGTGACTCATTAAAAATTGATGGTATGCCAAATACTGTATGTTCGAATCAAAACTCTCAACAATAGATAGGCATATTGTATTGGCGTGCTTCTTGCTTCCTTTCTGGTTGCTTTTTGTCAAAAACTAACAAATTCCCCTGAACGTTTAGAAGAAAAAAATCAGAAGAGATGAACTGCTGTAGATATTTTTTTGCTCTTTCTTGTCATGGAGAGTTCCAGATAAAATGCATGTCCCTAAAATTTCTTTTGTGTCAATAGAAAATAACAAACTTGCATTAGGCCCTTACCTGCTAGTGCTATAGACTGAACTTCTACAAATCTTTTCAAAAATTTTTTTTTTTTTTTTTTTTTGGCTTTTCTGCAAATCGGCACTGATTTCCTGTCTCTAATGAGTGAAATCTGCTGTTTATATTATTTTCCAAAATCCCTGAGTACAAACAAACACTAAATGATATCGATCTCTAGCCGCAAAAAAAAAAAAAAGTAAACATTTATATTCACTTTCAAAATTTTGGATTAATATTTGCTCTTTTTTTAAAAATATATTGATCTGAACATACATAGCAACATTTTACCTTGTTTAACTTCCCCCATATGAGAAAGCTAGGATATGAAACTAGGCTAAGATTGCTTGGTTTCACTCACTCCCACACACACACACACACACTCACACACACACACATTTCACTTACTATCCTTGTAAGGACCTAACACTGACAATTATTACACCTAAACCTAACTCCATCCTTAACCTGAGTTTCTGAATAAAAGTTACAGGGTTCGGTTTAAAAAAAAATAATAAAATCCTCATGGGTTTCAGGCAAATGTCCCCACAACGATACACAAACTCCTAACAAAAAAAAATAAATAAATTCACTATATCAACAATCACACACGTTTTAATAATCCAGTTAGGTGATGCATCCACCGTACACACAAGTACGGTGTTGATATGTGCGTACGTTGTTACTATAAAAAAAACAAGCGCATTAATATAAACCTGTGATTTGCAGCTGTACTATTGTCAGAGTTGCTGTTACTTAAAAAAAAAAAGAGAGAGATTTCTATTGAGCACATGAGGAATGGAAATTGAATCACGTAAGAGTGCAAGTATTACATTTTAATTATACTCGGATAGCATGTAAAGCCTATAAATCGATATTTACATATAGCAACAATTACTACAGCAATTACTGTACATAAAAACTTCACAAACACTCCCATCTCATCTTCTGTCTCATTTTTAACAGAAAGTGTTACACAGATTATTATCGCATAACGAATTCGTGTTATTATTTAACATGAAAGCAAGCTGAAGGCAAACAATGCAATCAACGCACGGCCCTGAAAGTATAAACTAGTGAAAGAACTGGTCCAATTTTAACACCGACATGGTTTCACGCTGGCAGATTACTAACACTCTGCTCCACTCATTTTGGATATGAATATGTTATTTGGCATGAACAGATCATGCATTCTAAGGCAACAGAAATATAGATACAAATAGGAGCAGCACTATTTTTTAAAGAATCCATGCCAGAAAGGTTCACAGGTTCTGACCCTAGGTTTGAGCCAGGGCTGAGGGACGCAACAACAAAAGTAGTGCGAACAGGAGATTATTAATTTTATGTCGGTACGAGCAAGCAGTCAGATATGGGACTACGAGAGACCAAGTTCATTCGTTCATTCAGACTTAGTAACTGCCTGGTTAGGGTTATAGTGGTGTAAATCATGCTACTAGTTTGTTCATATTTTGGGGGAAAAAATCCAGCTAAATATCACAGACAGGTACAAACAATAATAATAAATGACCTTGTGAGTGTGGGATTTAAAAAAAAAAAAAATAGCCCCACCCACATCTCTGAGTGATGTAGCTGTGGCTAACTGTCAGATATAAGTAATATAGTAGATATGCTATAGATAGAGTTGATATAATTAATATTACACACATTGTGATCTCTTGTTTAAATTTACGCAACATTTCAGTGAAAGAACAATGTTCTATTATTTTAATTGTTAATAGCACAAATTAACGTTATTAATTAAACTGAAAAGGGGACGAGGCAGGCTTCCAATCATCCATCTAGAACCCTCACCACTGTACGTCCCTGCTCCAGCCTCCAATGAGCTCATGATTAATTCTTGCAATTTAATGCACGTGAATATGTAGCAAATTGTACAAATGCCAACCCCCCCCCCCCCCCAACCCTACCATAAACCTTCATGACGTTTCACATGTCTTACATCATGCAAACTGTTAACAATTGGAAAATGTGGCATCACAAATTGATTAAAAACTTCCCAAACATTCTACATTTAACAATTTATATAAATCAGATATATCAGATATCAGAGAGAGAGAGAGAGAGAGAGAGAGAGAGAGAGAGAGGGAGTTCTGCTCCCCTGTCCATAATCTGTGTGAAATATTCGCACCCTCATACAGTACATTCTGCAGCACAATTTCTCACAAAGTCCTCACCTCACATCACCTCATACCTTTAGACAAATCGATTTCAGTTATTTATAATTTAAGTGTTTGGTGCGTGGTTCTATTTCACTTTCATGATGACTCATTTTCAGCCTCAGTTCTCAGCAATAAGGCTCTTCATATACATAACACCTTTAATCTGATAGTTTCTGCACATTATTATCGCATTCTTGACTTATATTGTGGTGAGGTAAAGCTCACGAAACAAAAAAAAAAAAGTGGTCCTGAGCCCAGGTTTACTACCTACATGTTCTCCTTGTGTCCATGTGGGTTTAATCCGGTTGCTCTGGTTTCCTCCTACTGTACAAAAACATACCAGTAGGTGCCAAAACACTGGCTAAATATAAATTGTGCCTCGGTGTGAATGAGTGTGTATGCATGATGACTTGAGATGATCCGGGATGAATTCTCCTGGCTTGTGCTCAGTATTCCTGGGATAGACTCCTGATCTCTGGACCACAACCCTGACCAGGATAAAGCGCTCATTCATTCATGATGAATGAATGAACAAACTATAGAAGATTTTTTTTTAAAACAATAACTATCACAATCAGTCTTTGACAGTTTTAATTGCGTATTTATCTCTGTTTACAGGCCTCCTCTAGTTAAAACTGTGTCATTCAGCGGTTTAGACTGCGGTATCTTATTCTGATTCCTCAGTTTTGCTTTGATTCATTAACTGATACATCAACTCAAACCTCTTCCCTAACTGTCCTTAAGACGTTCTTTCTTGCCCTCGCCATTATGGTGTAAATATCCTGTTTACATCCTCTCATGTCACCTCTTGTGGTTAAAAACTGGAAAATGATCGAATCGTGTCAGCGTACGAACACTGGAGTGGAAATCGATCTTCCTGTTCGTGCCCACGCATTCTTCAGTAATATTATATCATTTGTTTACATCAGGACAGACAAGACAGCACTTTCTCTCCATGTCTGCGGGGGAGTTGAAAAACATGGCCAACCCGACGGTGTGCTTGTGTCGGTGTGTGAAAGAGAGAGAGAGAGAGAGAGAGAGAGAGTGAGACAGAGAGAGAGACGGCTCACGGAAAGAACTCTTCCTGCTGGGGAAAGCACCATCCTGGGCTGTGGGTGTTCTGCTCTTCCCGCTCACACTCGCCTTGCTGCTACCACGAATACAATTTCTCCACCATTTACAGATAAAAATCTGTTTATCAATCGCTCGTAACCGCTTTTCATGGAAGCACTGTGATACCACCTCGATAAAGAGAGTGCATGAGAAACGCCGCCGCTTGGTGTGTTTGAGAGAAATTATGAATGAGAAACGTGGTGTGAGGTGTCAGGCTGTGGTCGAGGCCGGGGGAGGTTTAAGGTGCTGCGTGGGGAAAGAACCTCCCGATTAAGGTTCTTTGAAATATAAAAATAGACTTATCATAAATTCAGGTCTGCAGTCACAACAAAATAGTTTCTGTATAGGAACACCGAGAGAATTTCTCATCTCCTGAGTGTGAAGTAGCGAGCAATTTAAAAACATTTGATAGTAAATAAAGTTGTAAAGTATGTGCAACTATCCATGCCAATTACCTTAAGTCTAGATGACTGGCTGTGTTCATGGATAAACATCCTCATCAGTGATGTCTGGATCATATAATCATGGCCTTTTAGATCCTGAGTTGTGCATTTAGATGCTAATTCAAATCCATGTGCATTGAATGCACTGTAACCAACACGACATCAATCTTTAATCACTATTACATACGCTAGCACATGAATCATCTCAGGGTCATGAAGTTTCTGCTGCATGGATTGCTCCTTCATTTGTCTACTATTTTAATTCCTAGCTACATTGTCTTAATATACAGTAGCTTTGTTTTCTCAAATGTTATGTGAGGGTCCTGAGTTTGGGAAACTATCATCTTTAGTAGCAAATCAGTTTAGCTATCAGTTTAGCATGGATAGCTCTCTATATCTAGCATAATTAGGAGGCTAATTATCCATGACTAGCTTTATCCATGGATAAATAGCTTCCTAATTATGCTTGATATAGAGAGCTATCCATGCTAATTATGGATAACTATCTATTACGGTAATGCTAGATGACTAGCTATATTCATGGGTAAATATCCTCCTAATTATGCTAAGTATGTACAGCTATCCATGCTAGTTATGTTAACTCTGGATGACTAGCTGTATTCATGGATAAATATTGTCCTAATTATGGTAGGTATGGATAACTATCCGTGCCAATTATGCTTCCTTTAGATGACTAGCTGTATTCATGGACAAATAGTGTCCTTATTATGCTAAGTGTGGATAACTATACATGCTAATTATTCTAACTCTAGATGACTAGATGTATTCATGGATAAATATCCTCTTGATTATGCTAAGTATCCACACAAATTATGTGTGAAATGAAAAATCCACCCACATTTCATATCAACATTTATAATCAATATGAGATTTTCAATTGTCCAAAAGATTTATTTTATAATGAAATTCAACCTTTTGACTTTTTTTTTTTTTTTTTTTAGCTTGAATCTTTTTCCACCATATTAGTCTATTTTCACTTTGGTTAATGGTTTCCTAGCCAAAATGCTGTTGGACTACTTTTTGATAGTGGTGCAGTGGAATATAGCCCTCGCTTCATCTCTACCTACGGAGAGAGATGCGGCAGCGCTTTAGTCTTTTAGTCTGTCTGGCTCTCTCACCTCCTCGTCCGTACACTCTGCTCAAACAGATCAGCTCGCAGACCACTAACTAGCTGAGCTGTTTCATATAGCAGAATTGCATTCTGGGACTTTGAGTTTTGCTGTCTCCACTCCTTCTACACTGAATGTCTCATTAATATAGCAACCCTGGAAAACAGGGGATAAGAACAGAAGATCATGCTAATTTCTTTTTAGGAGCTAACAGCGAAACCTGTTTATTATTGTTTATTTTTGAGATTTTTTTTTCCCTCCTGTTGTAACTGTGCTAGCAACAATAATGTTCCTGCTAACTTCTCACAGGAATACTGAAACTACTGAAACAAAATAGCACCACAATCACTAAACACATCACAAATATATCAGTTTGTTTCATGTCAGGGTGGAGCTTTCCCTTATTGTTTAGCCATGTACAGTATGTGTATCTATATCGATGACTTTCCTATGCTAAGTATAGTGTTGTCACTCTACAGCTCGGTAGACATTACTGATGAGCGCTCTTACAGTAAATGTGTGTGTTACAAAGAGTATTAGTCAGCGGGTGAGTTCAGCTAACCCGGTTACCTGACATGTGGGTGGGGGAGCTACAAATGTTCTCGTGCTTTAAAATGTCATTAAGGTCTACACACACACACACACACACACACACACACACACACACACCAGCAGAAACACGCAAAGCACTCCATCTTGCTCATATTCATTCACACACACTTACACTTAGTGATGAGTCAAATATATTACTCTTACAGTAAAACCAAGAAAGCATTTTTTTTTTCAAAAAAAAAAAGAAAAAGAATAACATTAGTCAGATGTTTGGGAAAGAAGGGTTAATGGTGTTTAAACTAAAGAAAGACGTATAGATAGTATCTCTCTTACAAACACAAACACAGGTTTGTTTTTGTTCTATGTGTGTGTGTGTGTGTGTGTGTGGCCATAGTGAAAGTGCGTGGTTTGGTGAGGATAAAGGAAGTGTTGGTCAGAGAACAATGCAAACAAGGATTTAAAAAAAAAAAAGGCACTCAGCTTCTCTGGGAAATTGAAAATGAAAAAGTAGAAAACAAATCATATGTCTTATTTGATAAGCTAATAAATAAAAAAATAAAAAAAACAATAAAAGTGTTTGTTAAATTGTTTAGTTGTATACGTAGATGTTTATGCAGATGCACTGTGATCCATCACTCAGATAAAAAAATGAATCAGGTAAACAGATTAAAAGAAAAACGTGTGTAATCGCTGATATGGTGACGTTTTCTTTATCGTTTATCATTTAGAGAGGGAGTCTCCCAGTCTCTAAGTGGTTGTGCTTGCTCAGTAACATCACAAGCTGCAATTTTTTTAGTCGTATTAACAGCAAGATACAGAGGCTGATGACGGAGGGACTGTTTACTGCTGCTATAACGTAAGTGAGGAGAGGAACTAGCTTGTTTCGTAGATGTTCCACAACATTAAATGTAACTACAAACAGATAAAAATGCAATATAACATTGTCTAATGAAATGAAACGAATAACAAAAATGTTATTTTTAGTGTTGGCAAATCACTGTGGTATAAGAGGATTAAAACACTTTGGGACATGCTGTACTAGGCATATATTCACCTTTGGTGTGTATCATCATACCTCTTATTTAATTCACAGCTTAAAAAAAAAAGCTTCAGCTAGTGCGCTATACTCCTGGGCAGAAAAAAAATGAGTCAAGCCCAAAATGGCAAAATGTTAAGCTTTTACGTCTTAACAACACATTGTTGGTTAGGAAATTAGCCAGATTTAGTGTGGCAGATAACCAAATAATGACTAATCTTTTAGAAAACTGTATTAGTGAATTTCCCTGTTTCTGGCTTTTCCTCAAACGGTTCACTGCAGCAAAAATAGAGGAGTAAATGGTGACACAGGAGCTCTCAGGGGTGCATTTGTTTCATTCTTGCTCATTTTCTGACCAATGATTTCTCGTTAAAACCATTAAAAGCTTCATATTTTTGCCATTTTGGGCTTGGCTCATTTTTTTGCCCAGGAGTGTATATCTTTGCTCCTAATCTGGATAAATGTGTTGATTCAGGTATGTCATAGAAGGAACAACGTTAAAATGTGCCGAGTGCCCTGTTTACAGGTCTGAGACTGAGAACCGTTACTCTAAGGTTTACCTTTCGAGGCCTTTTCTCCCATATAGAGTATAAAGTAATGAAACTCAGAAATGCTTTCCCTTCCCTAAATCCTTCTAAATAACTTGCTGAGAGACTGTCTAGGGCTTAACCGGCTGCAAGAAAGTCAGCGAATGCAAATGACAAATGAAAACGATAGAATAGTGGTTTTTTAAATCTTAAATCTTTTTTGTTTTGTTTTGTTTTGTTTTAAAATTTGCTCTAAAATTTGCTCTAAAAGCAATATTCAGTTCCAGTAAGGTTAATTTTTAAATAGTGGAGTAAACCTCAGGCTTCCATACGATACGATTTCACTCACCTTGCTAGCCTTTTTTTTTTTTTTTTTTTTTTTTTTACACACCAGTTGTCTGGGCTTTTTTCAAAATAATCAACTTATAATCAATTCTTATTGATTTATGATTGTTGCCTCGATTTCAATCATTGCCTTTTGCTGTCATATATAGTTAATATCACTACAAACAAGCTCCAGATTGTCATAAACTCCTTGGGTCCAGTAGTTGTGGTGTACTGTAGTGAAAATGCAAATTTAAATGCATAAATAAAATTAATAGCATTATTATATCAAAGCAAAAACAGTTGGCTATACCATGCTATATCATGTCCTTGAAATTAATGAGGCTAAATCATACACAATTGTCTTAATAGCTTTTGGACTCTTGCATTTTCCGTGAATTGAAAGCATAACACTAATATCTGTGAAGGTGCAGTTTGCCAGAAGTATCATATTTTGAGAATGGAAAAATATCATCATAATTGCTCATCAGAGAACTCAAAACTAGCTGTTTATTTATAGCTCATTCAGGGTTAGAGCTCTCTTATTCATCCAGTAGAGTTTCTATAGAAAATAGTAAGCCCAAAAATAGAAAGTAAAATCCACCAATAACATCAAGAGCTCTGTATATAATTGGTATATACAGTATACTGTATGGAGATCTAGAGTGTATTTTTATTACAGTTCAATCACTGTTATTACCACACACCAAACAAAATAATACAGAACGTCTGCTCACTCAACATGTGACATGTGACTCTAAATGAATGCTCGGTAACACTTTTTTTTTAAGGAACACATACAAGGGGTTAATAAAGGTCTTGATTGTTTAATAAAGCACATTTATTACAGGTTCAGTAATAAATACAGGCATTAGTATGTATGTATTAAACCTGTATTAACCATTATTAGTTATAATAATGTGCAATAAACACTCTTTCTTTTTTTTTCTAATTATTCACATCTAATAAATCTTAATTTTCTATTTTCAAACTTTAGGTTCTGGGTCACATCAAGGGGCTGCAGAATTTGTACCCATTTGTACCAGATCTCCAGATATGAAGTAACACATATCTTTATAAATGACTATTGCGTAGTGAATAAACCTTTATTAAATATAAAGGTAAAAAGATATGAGGAAGAAACCTTGAGACAAACCAGACTCAAAAGGGAACCCATCCTCATCTGGGTGATAACAGATTGCAATTATAAATAAATCCTTTCTATAACTGTGTACTACAGGGACAAATAGTGCAATTGTGTAACCAGTAAATTCATTATAGTTTTCATATGAAGTCTGGTTTGCTGAACCTATCCACTGTCCACTGATGGTGACCTGAGTGCAAAAACAACCTCAGCCCCAAAGCCACCACAGCAATCACAATCCCAAACCGTCACAGTACAACTCCCAATATGAGATGCCCAAGCCATCTCCATCACCACCCCCAGCAGCAGCGAGCGATCTCCAACCGATGAGAACTCCAACCAGAAGTAGGGCATCAGGATGGATCAGGCAGGTCCAGAGAGCAGAAGGGGTCATGATCACTGGTATCTCAGGAGTAGAATGTGTAGCTCGACAGAGAGAGAGAGAGAGAGAGAGAGAGAGAGAGAGAGAGCGAGTGTGAGAGAAAGAGAAAGAGAAAGGGAGGGAAACACAGATACAGGTATGCTTATTGTCACATAATGGTTCAAGACAATGTACATTGTGTGCAGAGTGCGTGCAGGGACACCGGCAAGACTATGACAGCATAACAAAAAGGGAGAACCAGAAGCTAACACAGACATGAGGGCACGCTGGGACATAAAGTGGCCACTCCACTGTCAACAAACCTGAGTGAACGTGTGAGAGTGTGGAGACGACATCCAAACATCCCAGTTCACCACAACACTCTATGCCTGTGAACCCTCCAGATCTGCCCCTGTACCTAAGAAAAAACTATTCACAAAAGGCTTGACTAAACAAATATGTTTTCAGCCTAGACTTGAACACTGAGACACTAATTAGAAGGCTGTTCCATAAATATGGGGCTTTGTAAGAGAAAGCTCTACCCCCTGCTGTAGCCTTCACAATTCGATCACAATTTCAGGCCATTTCTTATTCAATTATATAAAGTCTAACATCTCTCAATTCACTGAACATTTAATAAACATATCTCGATTCATATACACTTATTCCTTGGTTAAATTTTTTAAAATTTTAGAGTAAACAAGAAGTTACAGTAGAAGGCTGTATTCCTAGTTGGCTACTTAAGTCTAAAAGTTAGATCGGTATTCATGCAATTAAAGTTCTGTGTATTCAGAGTCAGGTTACGTAGCTGCTTAAAGTCAGTTTTTACAACTGTGTGTAGTTCACACCTCCGAGTTTGCCAGATTTTTCTTGAGTAGAAGCTTCTGAGATGTTTGGGATTTTTTTTTTTTCCAAAAGTGTCTTCAGACACAAGCACCTGCCATTAAACCTGAAAAAAAAAACAGGGATAGAAAATGCAGACTGAAGAAGGAAATAGTGTTTTATTTGCGTGTGTGTGTGTTTTTCTTTGCTTTCAAGTGTTATATGATGAAAAATAAAATCAAATGACAATGCAAAAATGAAAAAAATAAGAAAGACTAATACGATAGTATACGAATAAGAAGATGGCGAGAATTGAATAAATCTAACAGGAGTCTGGTAGTTTTTTTTTTTTATATTGATGATATATTGCTGCTTGTTGTAATTAACATATTGATCACTGACTTAAATGAACAAAATGGCTTCCATGGTCATCATTCAACGGCTTATAGAATAGCACTTGATCCAGGGCATCCTTTTATTTTCTATTTTATTTATTTACTTGTGCACACAACTTAATAAAAACTTGCTGTAGGGTTCACCTTTCTTGCCTCATTGAACATCCCTGAACATAAAGTAATGAAACCCAGTGAAAGTTTCTCTTCCCTTAAATTTCTGAGCAATGTCAAAACTGTTATAAAAACTGCCTCAGTGAACATACAGTAAAGAATGTCAGCCAGTGCCCCAGATCCAGCCCTGCTATTTATAAAGCGTATATCAACAGTTTTCAATCTCTGTTCATCCTGCAACAGTGAATTTAACAGAAAAGCGAATAATCCTGGGAGATATCGGGACAATTATTGCGAATTCTGTTACAACTAAACACTGTGTTCATCGGTGTGTCGGAGTGTAATTAAAATGCTGTGTACTGTGTGTTTTCAGACGTGCTCAGTCTCACCGTAGTTCTCAAACGGCCCATGTGACCACAGCAAACAGGTTTCCATGGAGACGCAGAAAGAGGTTGTGGGAAAGTGGATGTGAAACACCTGGCTGGTCAGCAGGTTCGGCATTTTAAATATGGACATTCAGTTTCACACAAAGGTCGTGGACGCGAAATCACGCTGTCTTCTCTTTACTGTCAGTTACACTAACAAGAAGCAAAATCAGTACAGTATGGAGTATAGCTCTTTAGCGTCTCAGTAATGATTCATTAATACGAAATGTATTCTAACATTAAAAGCCAATTGTGTAGCATTCTTTATTATTAATGAACAAAGGTGAGAAGGGCTGTTTGTTTCTCCATCCTGAATATTAAACAGTAAAATACATAATGTATATTTACATTAATTTATAAAGCATTCATTAACTAACTCGCTTACTTATTTACACAGTTTTAAACAGAACGGAAAACAGACACATTAAAAAAAGGTTAAACATACTATGTTCAGAAATTTTAATTATTTGACTACAAATAAAATATCAATTGACCATACTATAATTATAATAAAAATATGATCTCTGTTCCCACTTCCTCTCCCACCCAGCGTTCTCCCTCTCCCCCCTACTCCAGACCTGCAACCACCCCCCTCCCTGGTCTGTCTTCACCTCCAGCTCGCTTACACCTCACTACACTTCCCCTCACTCCCCCCCTAGTCTTTCACAACCTTTCACACCTGTTCACTCATCTCAGTCCTCACACCCCCTCTCCTTAACCACAGATCAGGTGAGGTTTGAACTAAGGAAGATAAAGGCAAGGAAGGCTGCAGGGCCGGATGGAATCAGTCCCAGACTGCTCAGGGACTGTGTTTACCAGCAATGTTGGGTGATCAGGTATATGTTTAATCTGAGCCTGTACCAAAGATTTCATCTGGTTCCAGTACCAAAGATTGCATACCCCAGGGAGCTGAACCACTTCAGACCTGTTGCCTTAACCTCCCACCTGATGAAGGCCATGGAGAGGATCATCCTCTGTCACCTCTGTTCCTTAGTGAGCACAGTGCTCGACCCACTGCAGTTTGCATATCAACGCAGTGATCTACCTGCTGCAACAGGCACTGACTCACCTGGAGTCCACCGGGAGCACAGTGAGGGTCATATTCTTTGACTTCTTCAGTACTTTCAACACGATACAGCCAGCACTGCTGCATGGGAAGCTGGAGCGGTCGTGGGTGTATGATCACCTGGCTGCATGGACAACCGACTACCTCACCAACAGACCACAGTATGTAAGGTTGTGTGACTATGTGTCTGAGGTGGTAGTCTGCAACACTGGGGCTCCCCAGGGCATGGTGCTCCCCCCGTTCCTTTTCACACTGTACACCTCAGACTTCAGTTATAACACTAACACCTGCCACCTCCAAAAGTTCTCAGATGATACAGCCATTGTTGGATGTGTATCTGATGGGAATGAACAAGAATACAGGGATGTCATCAAGGACTTTGTTGACTGGTGTGAGTGTAACCACTTGCACTTGAACACCGGAAAGATGAAGGAAATGGTGATTGACTTCTGAAGAAGGAGAACATCGCACCACATACCAGTGACCATCCAGGGCTTGGGCATTGAGTTGGTGGATAGGTTCAAATACCTAGGTGTCCACTTAAACAATAGACTGGACAGGCTGGATAACACTGATGCTTTGTACAAGAAGGGCCAGAGTCACCTCCACCTGCTGAAGAGACTAGGGTCCTTTGGAGTGTGCAGGACATTATTAAGGACATTTTTCGATACTGTGGTGGCCTCCGCTATTCTCTACGCTGTAATCTGCTGGGTGGGAGGCAGTACAGAGCGGGACAGGAAGAGGCTGAACAAGCTGGTTAGGCGAGCCAGCTCTGTCCTGGGCTGCCCACTGGACTCTATGGAGGCGGTGGGTGAGAGGAGGATGTTAGCCAAGCTGACATCTATTATGAACAACACCTCTCACCCCCTGTATGGGACTGTGG
>CM074919.1:3833782-3838680 GCA_037576815.1 Pangasius larnaudii | reverse complement strand
TTATATATATATATATATATATATATATATATATATATAGAGAGAGAGAGAGAGAGAGAGAGAGAGAGAGAGAGACATTATTTTTTATCTTTGCCCGGAGTGTACCACCCCAGTCACAATGTACCGTTTTGTCCATTTTGTACAGTTAATGCTTATCTTGAGTGAAGTATATTACATTATATTATAAATGATCAGATCTTAGGCAGTCTTATGCTCATGCTCCAGAAACAACTTTGCGATTCCGTGCAAGCAGACTGTGCTGCTAGCATGGAACAGGCACTAGCTGAAATTCCATCATGGTCACAAAAAATCTTGCTCCCATAAAGTCATCAGGTCATTAACTGCATTGTTTATGGAACTCTGCTCCACTGTGTCTTCCTCAAACAGCCATGTGGCTCCCTGAGGTAGTTAGGCTAAGTGGCATGTTTATGCTAACTAACTAGCCCCATGATGTTCGACCACTTAGCAAGGCCGTGAACGGGCTTGCCTGCCAGCACCAAGAAACATCCAGTGCAGCTTTCATGCAGTTATCAGACTAACCCCATCACACCATGAAAGTGGCCCAGATCCCAGGAGGAAGCCTCTCCTCACTTATCAAAGCTCCCATTGCCTTGCGCAATTAGCTGGCTAAATATCTATGAGGCCACTGGGCGCCTGGGTGGTCTCTAGCTCAGCCTGTCTAATAACGCTATGGCCATTCCCAGAACAAGTGGAAATGGTACATGCAAATGCTCCATTTAAAATGAAAGAAAGGACAGGGTTAGATGCGATGGAACGGATAAAATCCATCAATGGTATGTGTGCAGCGACGTCATCCAAATGTTGTCAAGGGAGGGACTGTAATAGGAGGCAAGTGTAATTATGGGCTAAGCCCATTGGCAAAGCAATAAGAGAGACAGAGGGAGTCCGACTGGAGCATAAAAATGATTGAAATCAGTAAACACTGTCAGAAATGTGGAAAATCTCCACAGAACATCTCAAACTCGATTCTTGGGCTGTTCTGTGGTAAATCTATCTAAGAACTCATATATATAAACAAGGAATACATGGAACTTCACCACAAAAGAGTTTTATGTACTGTATATTTTACAGCAGAGCTGTTGAATTCATGATTCTGATTGGTTAGAAGGTGTTGATTAATTTTCTATCACAGCAGATCTGAAGATAGTGCTGGATGTAATTCAAAACACAGGTCTTTATGAATGCCTTCTTTCTAATATAGCTATCGTTTCTGTAGTAATGGCAGACGTTCCACGTAAACAGTAAGCATTGATATGGTTGAATTTTCTGTAATGGGATGTTTATGTACCAGTTATACGAGTCTCCAGTGTCAGAGTCTTATAACTGTCTTATAATTGCAACTTTACCAGGAACTAACTTGTTTTGTGGACATTGCACAACATTAAATGTAAGTGTAAATGGATAAAGGTAGGATGTATCATATGTTGGTAAATTGAGCGCTCTAAAATACTTCAGATCAAATCAATTTGAATCAGATAATCAATTTGAATCAGATAATCAATTTGAACTAATAACAGTAACTCTGCTGGACGTCTGGGCATGTCACACCAAAACTATGCGTATATCGTATGAAAGGCTGTTTCTAGAATGATACTTCAACTTGTTCCTCTAGGGAACCCTTTAAATGTTCTGTGTAGAGCTCTATATCAGAGCGTTTCTTTTCACAACCCCTCCTGGAAATTCTTGATGAACTTATATAACTCTAAAAATGTGCCAGTGCTTGGCTACCGGTTGGCGTCAAATGGTATGGCAGCATAATAAGCGAGCCCTTGGTATCAGTCCTTTAAAGAGCCTCAAATTTAAGTATGGTTTTGTGTATAAATTGTTTTTCATACCAAAAATGGACAGGAATAGGTCAAAAAAGCGAGGTTAGGATTCTGGAACAAAATGGGGTGAGAAATGCGTGCAAATGAAAACGGCGACTACGGCAACGATACACTTGCAACAGAAGGCTCAGGTCGCAGGGTGAAGTTTTGCCAAACGAAATGTTGGGTCTTAAATCTGAAATGAAAAAAAGAGCTCACTGAATTCCGCAACAGTTTCGGTCTAGACATTAAAAGACTATTGAAAGATCTGAAATCAACTAGTGGATTCAAGTCAGTGCTGCTCAAATTGATGGTGCCATTAAAGGCTTGGGAGAGTTGGAAGAAAGCATGGCGGAACTGGAAAAATTGGGATATCTGTGTTAAAGATACACTTCTCCAGTTGAACTATGAACAGCGGGACTTGCAAAAGTACTATATCGGTGTCATGAATGCATTTGTGTAGAACGCTCAAAAATCTGCAGCAGTTCAGTATTTCTTGTGGACTCAACTGGCTGAGGCTAATATCATGTAAAGGTTATCAGGATATCACACGTTCTTTCGTTTTCCTTCAAAATATACAAAACCATGTTTTTCTAGTAAAGCAAAGTTCCCATCGTCTCCCTGATGGCCTACTACAAGTCAGAAACAAAGCCCTTTTTCAGGCTTACAGGACTATCCAAACGTTCTCATCATGACTCTGTGGTAGAGTCCATAGCTTATCCCCCTCAGTTATGGTAGCTTCCAAAAGAGTGCTGTTTTGGCTGAGGATGTCTGCACAGCAGGTCTTGTTCTTCAAGTCCCTTTAATCTGTTTTTGGAGCTCAGGGTTGTAGATCCATTATGGCTCCAGATAGAGTTCAATCACAAAATTGTTATTGAAGCTCTTCCTCTACGTTTTTTGGATCAAATGTATGTTACCGCTGTACACGGGGAAGCTGTAGGAGCCTGTCTTCTCTGAATGAGAACTAATTTAAGGTAGTATTGTTATTCTTCTTGAGGGCAATAGAGCTACAGTAGATCTACCCACTCCTTCTAACATTGTATAGCATTGATAAAGTTCCAGCATAACTAGTCTTGAGGGGGGAATAAAAAAACACTGCTGAAGGTGTTTTACGCATAATTCTAACTTAACTTTGCTCTTAGAGGATGTCTGTTTGGTCAGTCTAGGTTATACCTCATTGCTGATGAATTCTCAAATCTGATTGGTCCACAGGTAGCGATTAATTGTCCATACGAGCAGGTCTGACATTAAGTCTGACTGCAAGACAAATTCTAACCTGTCATTGTTTCAACTTACACATACTTTTAATGGTGGATGCTCAACATGAATGGATAAAAGAACACACATAATTGTTGATATGGAGAGGTTTTCCATAAAGAGACGTTTATTTAGCTTTTTGGAAGGAGTCTCCAGTGCCAGCACTTTGTAACAGTCCACGGTGTCTCAGAAACATGGCACGCTAGAATTTTTTTTTTTTTGTCTTTTTAAAAGAAAAAGAGAGGCTGGTGAAGGAATGATTGTTCGTATTTGTTATAACGTACCGTACGTGACAACAGGAACAGACTTGTCTTGCGGATGTTCCACAACATTAAATGTATGTATAAATGGATAAAAAGTATGAATGAAAATGGTGATATTAATGGAGCAAAACGCTCCAGGATATACTCCTATAATAAAATAATCAACTTTGCCGCGGTAACTAAATCCGCTTCATCACTTCACCCTGTCCTTGATTATTTTTCTGTAACAGTACCTCTTCAAGTCTTTTATTCCTTACTTTGGCTAAAATGCTAGCCGAGAGAAAGTTCTCAGATCACATCGGCAAGCACTTTGACATGCTGAAATGGTTTCTTTTTTTTTTTTTTTTTCATGGTTTCTGGCATCAAACGTACTCAGCCAAGCTGCCAGTGCCAGTGCCAAGCTGCCAATTATGCGTCCTTTAACAAGATCCTTAACCCGCAATTCTAAACAACACTGGATGAAATCATCTGCCATATAAATAAACATAACATAAATGTAACATAAAAGGGAACATGTGGTAGCCTGTCATCACCGTGTACGCCCGAGTTTCGGGTCTTTATTCTTCAGGGTTCTTCAGAACAGCATAAGGCACAACGCTCCCTGATTTTATCTTTCAAGACATGAACGTTCTCTGTTCTACGTGCTCACATTGGCGCCCGTGGTGGAGGTGGTGGTGGAGGGGTTGTTCTCACTGCTCCATTTCCTGTCCTCTACACCCACACTAATTAGACATTTGGGTGGCCCTGTTTATTGACTTTGCTGAAAAGTGGCAGGTTATATTAACATTTGTGCTGAGCGTTCTCAGCAGTGCAGCGTTACACAGCTCTTCCCTAGAGAGCCGCCCAGAGACAGAAGAGAAGTCGGAGAGGAGGCGGTATGACGGCAGCGAGCCTCTCTCTCTCTCTCTCTCTCTCTCTCTCTCTCTCTCTCCAGTCTCTAAGATCCTCGGCTGCCACTCAGCTCTGAATTAGCAGCTAGCATGCACATGTGTTATTTTCAGTGACATTCTGCGCGGGTCTATAACCATCCAGACGGGCTTTGAAATCTGTTCTCGCTTGATTAAAAGTCCTCCTCGAAATGTCGAAAGAATTTGGATGATTTTCCGGGAGTTGGTTTTAATCATGCCTTTCCACAACTGAAGATGATTGAAGAGCCGCGGTTCGAAAATGTCAGGAAACTATAAATAATTCCATCTTACATTACTGTAAACAAATACCAAAATTCCAGTGTCGGCATTTTGCTGAAACCTATAGTACGCAGAGGTTTGGTTCACAAAAAAAAAAAAAATAAAATAAAATTATGGTCATGCAAGCACGCAGCTTGTTCATTAAAGTAACACGTCAAAATGTTCGTGTGTGCATCTATTTTCCCATGTTATTACATTTTTAGTAAACAAATGGCTCTTTTCTGAACACAGAAAAATCTTCCAAAAATCTGGAATTATAAAATAAATCACCATGTTTTATTCTATATCAACCAATAATATTTGTTGTTGTTGTTTTTTAATATTTAAGTTTTATTATCAGGTTTGAGGAAGAACAAAACACCAGC
>CM074919.1:3823782-3828782 GCA_037576815.1 Pangasius larnaudii | reverse complement strand
TTTCTTACTTACAAATAATATACTTATGATTAGCTTATTCACTTACTTACAAATAACTTACTTATGAACAGATTGCTAATTTACTTTACCAAAGAAGAGCTTACTTACATAATTACTTAATTACTAATTTTCTTATTATGAATATCTTAATATCTTACTTATTTGCAAACTTGGCTCATGTATGAACAGCTTTTAACTTACTAAAGAACAACATGCTAATTTATTTATCTATGGAGACCTTACTAATTTACTTACTGACTTACTTAGAAGTAGATTTCTAACTAAATTTATACTTATAAATAATGTTTTTACTCACAAATTGTTACGATTTTACTTATGAATAGCTTACATATGAATTGCTTAGCAAAATTATATACTTACGCACTTACATATAGTTAAGTTACTTAAGACCATACTTATAAAACGATGTTGATGCTAAATCATTAGTTCATTAGTAATTAAGTAGTAATAGCTCAGTAATTAATAACTTAAAGAAATATACTTTATTACTTAAGATACAAATGAACTAAGTAATTTACATACTTATAGTTTGCTTTGGACAGTGAAGTTGGAAGGTTGTGTATGTGTGTGTGTGTGTGTGTGTGTGTGTGTGTGTGTGTGTGTGTGTGTACAGCCCCAGTGGTAAAAGTGTTAGCTGATCACTCATCACCTCTCTTGGCAGTCTGTGTGGTCAGTCTTATAAATTCAGTTCTTCATTTTGCATTCTTCCTCTTTATGTGTGTCACAGTGCGGATTCCCTAAAGTCCAAAATAACTTTAACACGGTCCTCAAATCAGTTTTAAATCTCATACAGTGTGCAGTAATTGTATTTATCCCCGTAATGTAGATGTTCTGTATCGTTTTTATTCATATTCAGATAGGCGAAGCTGGATATTATTTCCTGTGAAAGCATTTCATTTATGAATCACTCACACACACAGACAGACACACACACACACACACACACACACACACACACACACACACAGGCGCTTAATCATGAGACATCCTTTCTATACTTCAAACAAGCGTGTGACTGTGTGTAAGCATTTTAAAGTGCTGCCCTCATTCCTTCGATCATTCTTTCCTTTTTGCCTTCCCTGTGCCGATGGCGAGCGTTGCTGCGCTGATTGATACACCCCCCCCCAAACCACACACACACACACACAC
This sequence comes from Pangasius larnaudii, assembly GCA_037576815.1. Classification (NCBI taxonomy): domain Eukaryota; kingdom Metazoa; phylum Chordata; class Actinopteri; order Siluriformes; family Pangasiidae; genus Pangasius; species Pangasius larnaudii. Next base: position 3,827,612 of record CM074919.1, on the reverse strand, counting down.
ACACACACACACACACACACACACACACACACACACACACCGTGATAGGCCGGCAAGGTCATATGTGAATAGTTAAATTTGACTCATAACTGTAGAACAAATACACAGCGGCTGTGCTGAAATGTGCCCCATGCGGCGGATTCGGCCCTGAAACACTCAGCTCCGGCATGAGGCTGCGAGACGAAGCGAGAGCGACAGCTCAAAGAGAGCGCTCACACTTTTAATCTGCTGAAAGAGTGTTATGCAATGAAGTATTTTAGACAGGAATAATAAACTCAGATAGCCTGCAACAGGATGGTTGTAATTATAAGAACGGTGACACGCAAAGACTTTTAGATCTGTAAGATTGCTCTTTACACCCTGGAATGTGATTTCCTTCTCGAGATATACTTTCTGTGTGGGCGCTTTTGTTTCAGAATGATGTTTTTGTGTGAAATTATGACCTTCAACTTTACTAAATATCGATACCAGTCTATAATCACACTAGTGTTTGTTCATGCATTTTCTTGCTTTTTACACCAAATGTTTATAGAGTATCCAAAAAGCGTTACATTTATTTGTAAAATCCCTGGATATGTATAGAAAGTCTGTTTATAAATGCAGGTATATTGAGAGTTTGGCTTCAAAGCATTCAAGAATCTCAAAAGCAAAACACACTGCTACTTATTAATGACATAAAAAATGTTTAGATGAATGTGAAATTTTATTTAGAACCTGTTTATTTGTCGGTGCAGCTGCATAAGGTACAGCTCATCCTACATCAAATAACACAAAAACAACTAAAAAAGTCCCACTTATACACTCTTTATAAGCAATAAAAGCTTCTGTCCTGCAGCGTAAAGGGTTCTCCGGGTTCCTGGCAGAACACGATACTGGTTCTCTGTAGAAACCTACAACACTGAGTTTCACAAGAAGGAACTGTCTTACAAAGCTAAGAACCTTAACTATCTGACAAACCCCCTTTTTGCCAAAAGTACGTGCACACACATAGGATGAACTTTCTTTATGAGGACTTTATATTGACACAATGATTTGTGTGTCTGAGTGTATTAAGTGTAACACTCACTCATCATTTTAACCTCAATAACCAAATGAAGAAAGAAGAATTTTTAAATAGAAGCTGTAATTTTTTATCCTCACAAAGGTCAAAGGGTTTTGTGTGTGTATATATATATATATATATATATGCAAGCACACACACACACACAACTACACTTATGTTGGTATGGAACTGAACCAAATTGAATTCAGTCGGAAATCCACAAGTTGCTCAGTGTTTCTGAATAGAGTGTATGTATGTGTGTGTGTTTATATATATATATATATATATATATATATATATGAACTGCCACAGTCCCCATAGGCATACACAATATACACATAGGTTTGCATTCCCTGTGGTTTTGGTTTAAAAGGAATAAAAAATGAAACTATTTTACAATTTACCTACAAATCCAAAACATAAAGCAAAGTCACAAGGTGTTTGAAAAGAATTCAGGAGCTTGGAGGCAGTTTATTAGACCGCAACACAATCAGAAAAATGTCTTATCATAAGGTCTGTAATATGTCTTGGTGGTGAAAGTAAAGGGTGCGCAAACTTTTGCTCTCGGCGCACCAAAACGCTCTCATATGCACTGTGAATTCTTTTTCCCCCCAGGTCTTATGGGTTCGAGGATCAGCTGCGGCGATTCACCCAGTGAAATGAGCGTGAACCTGTCAGGACGGTGATGTGAGGAGGACGAGGAGGAGGTCCGGCGTCTCAGTGGAGGTGCAGGTCATTAGTGCAGATCAAAGTGCACATAAACACAACAGACACCTCACACTGGGGCTGTCAGGGGCTCAGCGCCCCCTAGAGCTCGGTACACAAAACGCCACGCCAGGTACACAGAACTCCACATTCCAGGTTTTCTTACTTGATGGATTTGACGGTCTTTTTTTTTCACACTCTTTGGTTTGAATCGTGGTCATGTGAGGAAAATGAACTTGTGTGTGAAAGCTGGCCAACAATCACACACACACACACACACACACACACACACAAAAACACTTCAAATTCTACTGACTTCACTGCGGCGGTATTTGAAACCACCAAATTAGCAAGCTCCATCACTCTCAGGAAAATAAGATACCTTTCCTTGTCCAATTATGTGCCTTAAATCATTTCTGAAGGTACACGACATTCACGTAACCATGTAAAATATACATATTGTTCCAGATGGTACTATTCCAGTGCCAAGAAAATGTAGAGTTTAGTACCTTTTTTCAGAGTGTTTAGTGTAATTTCATTTCTATAATTATCTTTAAATTAATTATTCACATATTTGCATATATTATTTATGAGTAATTTGTGATCACGTGAAAAAATATTGGACCACGTTATGCACAGTGAATTCAAGCAAACACACGTGACGTCATGTGGACAATGTGTGATCAAATGGGGGGGGGGGATACCAATATAAAAAAAAGAATTGCATGTGAAAAAGTGAAAAAGAATGTGATAAAATCCAAAAATGACAATGTGAAAAGAAATAAATCTTTTTTTTTTTTTTTTTTTTTTTTAAAAAGGTGAAAATATATGAATCGTGAAAAAAAGAATTACTTGTGAAATTAAGTGGATGTAATGTGAATAATGTGAGAAGGAAAATGATGGGAAAGTAGATGACGTGTAAGAAAAAAAAACGTGAAAATAATCGAATCGTGTAAAAAAGCATCATATGAGAAAATCACACGTGAGAATGGACGGTTCATGTCCAAAGGATCACGTGTGCAAATCATCACGTCAAAAGAATCACGTGTGCAAATGAATGAATCACATGTAATAAAAAGCCATGAATATAATGTTGAATGTTGAATATAATAAATATAACATCAACAATAATGTAATGTACCTGATTAATATGAGAAAAATCACGTGAACATACAGTATGAACATACAGTATAAATGAATCGCGTGCAAGAATCTCTGGTGACCATCAACATCAACAGCGACATGAAAAATGAATCATGTGTAAATAAAAACACGAACTACATGTATGATGTGTGAAACAGGACATGTTTCAGAAATGTGTACATTTCACACGTGAGTTATGATCATTCATGCGTGAAGATCATGTGAGTTTTTTGGCATTGGACAGCCCTAAAGAGGGAGAGAAAAAAAAAAAGGATCATTTTTGAAGTTTTTAGTGTTTGAGCTGAAGTGGGGCGAGTGTACTTAAGTATTGACGCCGTCCTCTGTGAGCTGATTGATTATGTTTCTTTTCTCTTTCTGCCGTCGCCCATAGGGTCACATCATGCGAATGCTTTTTCTCCACTTGAAAATGGTAGAAAAATATACAGCCGACAGACGAAATTGGCTCCTCGTTCAGAGATGTTATCGTTGGCGTGTTTGTTTTGAAGCCAAAACCTTCTCAGCAAAAGGTATGTGTAGAAAAAAAAAAAAAAAGACCAAAGACAAAACACACTCCATTTATCGCCCAATGTGCATTTCTTTTGTGTGTGTGTGTGTGTGTGTGTGTGTGTGTGTGTGTTACCACAAATTCCTTTGGCAGTGGTCATGTGTAGGCACAGAGCAGATCCAAGCATACACACCTCAGAGCTAAATGATATAAATTATAATGAAGTAATTAGAGAAAAACATTGGTGTGGAAAAACGGTTAGTAACGGCTGAACGGGAATAAAAATGATTCAAATGAAGCTTGGAACAGCCGAGAAAAGAACTTGCTCCAAAACTCTGGGAAAACTCCGTGCTGTACACGTGCGGGGGGGGGGGGGGGGGGGGGGGGGGGGGGGGGGGGGGGGGGGGGGGGGGGGGGGGGGGGGGGGGGGGGGGG